>JAQGBZ010000009.1:0-580828 GCA_034687125.1 Neelides folsomi | reverse complement strand
TGACGGTACTTTTTATTTACACCACTTGTGATGTGACCATCACAAGTGGTGTAAATAAAAAGTACCGTCCCTGTATATGTATAATGTAAGTATAATATACATTATTATATAATTATAAAATATTACCAATGTTGTATTTAACTTTTAATTTAATATTTATTACAGGGGAAGACATTGTGTTCCTAGCTACTGACATCAATCTCCCTGGTGCAGTGGATTGGGTGATGATGCAAAGCTGCTTCAATCATCATTTTATGCTCGTACTCGAAAAACAAGATAAGAATGAAGGTCAACAGTTCTTTGCCATTGTTCAACTGATTGGGTCAAAAAAGCAGGCAGAGAAGTTTGCCTATAGGTAAGGATTACATACAAATTAACTCGGATTTTCAAATAAAGGATATATTTTATATATGTTATTTAATTTTATAATTAGACTAGAACTGAATGGACATCGTAGGAGATTAACTTGGGAAGCCACACCACGGTCAATCCACGAAGGCGTTGCTTCGGCCATACTCAATTCCGACTGTCTCGTTTTCGACACGAGCATTGCGCAGTTATTTTCAGAAAACGGAAATTTGGGCATCAATGTCACAATCTCTGTCGTAAGAAATAAATGCTTCTTCCACATTTATTGATTTTACTTTAAAATTATTAAGCGTCTAATTCCAATTGATGTTTTTCTTTCAGAATCATTTCAATTGATCCATTGAAGGCCTCGGAATCTTCCAACTCATCTCGGACTCTTTCACTTCACCACATACCTTTCTGCTTCCTCTCCCAATTTTAGGGTTCTCATACAGACCGTTTTTTTTTCATTTTAATATTAGGCGGAATTCGATCGCCGAGTGCAATTATATGCTTAATTTTATGACAACGATCTTTATTTTTTAATGTTCCCAAATATGTAATATCTTAATTTAACAATAAATGTACATTTTAAATAATGGATTGTTTAAACGTTTCAATGTAGTAATTATAAATCCAATCCTTCATTAAGAATTCATCATTTGTGAATATCTAAATAAAACAGAATAAATATTTGAAAATGAATAAGTAGTTAAAGTTTTTTATTCAATTGAACAATATATCATCATACCTAATAATAATTACTATATAGGGTTATCGACTTAAACAAACAATTGCATTAACTTATAAAATATGATTTTCATAAAAGCCCAGGATATCTATTTATGCATTTAAATACTTTCCAGTGATTATGATTAATATGACGCAATTTATTAGAATATATAGAAGGAAGACTCGACTCGACTCTATCTGCCCAAATGAATCGAGTCTGACCTGACCATGTCGTAAGAAATAAATTAAATGCTTCTTCCACATTTACTGATTTTACTTTAAAATTATTAAGCGTCTAATTTCAATTGATGTTTTTCTTTCAGAATCATTTCGATTGAACCATTGAAGGCCTCGGAGTCTTCCAACTCATCTCGGACTCTTTCACTTCACCACATACCTTTCTGCTTCCTCTCCCAATTTTAGGGTTATGTGTATTAAATGTATAATATATTTATAAACATATATTCCAGAAGATATGAAAAGATCTTTCGTAAATCGCAATCTATAGAGCCATAGATTTATAAAAGACGGCAAGAGGACATTCCAATAGGTATAAATCCATAAATAGTGAAATATCAAATTTCTCTTTATAAATATCAAATATGGTATTTATATCAAGTTATAGATGAGTGTTTTAAGTTTTTGAAAACTTTAAATTAAAGTCCTTAAAACACTCTTGGGAAAGAAGATAAATATATAAATAAATATTTTAGCCGTTGGTCGTGTGTATTAAGTTGTTTGAAGGCGTCAAGGTATTTGTATTTACATAGGTATGCATTTATGTCATATACTGTCGTAATGTTAAGGTTGAGGGTTTTTTATCCTCACATTTGTCATTGAGTCATTATTTTTCACACTTGGATGAGAGTCATTTCTTGGCAAATATATGGTTAAGGTTTGTTGGTTGTCTTGACCGTTGACGAAGAAACTAAATTGTGTGAGTTTATTTTTCAGTGATTGGGTTTTCTCGCGAAATTGTCTTTCCATCCCGAGAGGAAGGAGTGTAAAAATAGTTGATATTTGTGTATTTAAAAAGGGTTTTTGGTTGGGGTTGAGGCTTTGAGAGGATTTTGACAGAAGAAGGAAGGCTGGAAATAAATGAAGTTAAATATACACTTCACCATATGTCAGTTGTCTCTGTGGATGTGAAGTAACTCCGAGATTGTGTACAGGTAGACAGGAGTGAGAGACAGGCATTAGTGAAAGCATTAGGAGATTAGGCCACCTTTTCCCAGATATTCATTCGAAAGCCATTAAGGGCTCAATGTTCCCTGACATGTTTGAAGAGGTTGAAATATTTGATCGGGAGTGTGCGAATAGATGGGTCACGGATTGTGTAATGTTTGGAGTGCATCCTGAGTGCAGGGTGTGTTTTATGGGCGAGGGTTATCCAGGGATCTGGGAGCATGTGATTTATGTCAACATTGTGGCCGTGGTCCCGGCGGGGGTCCACCTAATCCCCACTGACGTGATGACACAGAGGTGATTATCGTAATTGAGGATCAGCCTGATTGGCAGGTGACTCCTTGGCTCTGGAGAGTGGTCTGGACGACAGTGCCTGGCTCCGGCCCTGAGGTGTGTGGAATTAATTACAACTCCCCGCAGGGCTCATTACGGGGGGAGAAAACCGGAGCCTGGGTGGAGATTGATGGGGAAAGTGGTGCTGGCTCGGAGGGAGGTCTTCTCCGGCCTTTCCCACACTCTGCCCCAGCGGGCACTCGGTCGGGGTCCGAGTGATTGACGTGGGGCCCAGGCCCACGTGCGGAGCAGTCGGGGAGAGGGGCCAGCTAGCGTCGGAGGGGCGTCTAGACCGACCCAGGGAGACCGCACTCCTCTTCCGGCCTCGAGTCTGGTCGGAGGTATGGGTGAGTAGCCATGGCCACGCTCGCCTTCGCCCTCGCCGCCCTGGTCGCCTTCGCGGCCGCAGAGTCGTTCAGCGAGGAGTGGGACGGCGGTCCGCGCCCTTCCTACCCGCCTCCCTTCGCCTGCACCTCCATCCCGGCGAACTTCTCCCTCTGCAAGAACATCGGATATTTCAAGATGATGGTCCCGAACCTGCTCGGCCACGACTCGCTCCAAGAGGCCGAGTACCACGTAAGATTCATTTCCAGACCAACCAATGTAAATGGGACTCACTTGATATATTTCTCTGGTGTGTCTCCTCCTGACAGGCGACCGCAGTCAGAGACCCAGAGATGTGCCCTATTAATAAGATCAAGTGGAGGTCTGGTAATGTCAATTGCTCATTTTGTAGGCCAAAGCGTGGAATCCGCTCATCGGTTTGCAGTGCCATCCGGACACCCAGTTGTTCCTCTGTTCCCTCTTCGCCCCAATCTGTCTCGATCGTCCGATTTACCCCTGCCGCTCTCTCTGCCAGGTTCGGTCCTTTCCATCCCCGGACCTCAATCACACTTCGTGTCTTCCAGGGTGTTCAGAAGGGATGCGAGCCTCGCATGCTCACTTACAAGTACCCTTGGCCGTCGATGCTCTCCTGCGATCAGTTCCCGGAAGACCACGACCTCTGTATCCGACCTGGAGCTGCAAACAGCTCCGAACCACTCCGTAAGTTAAAAACTTTCCCCGGGCAAAACTGACGGTCTTTCCGCAGCGGCTGAGACCGAATGTCCGACATGTAACCAGGCCCACACGTGCGAAAACATCGTGGACAACTTCTGCCGCTCAGACTTCGGTACAACTTGAATGTCTCGTCCCACAAATGCTAAACGATCTTCTTCCCCAGTTTTCCGAGCCAAGTTTAAAAGGACTCGCGGTGGAGTGATCGAGTTCCGCAAAGGCCGGTGGTTCAAAAACGTAGGAGGACGGAAAGGCGGAGGCCGCGAGTTGAGACTTGGTCTTGAACCCCGGGACGGATGTTGCGGAAGCATCCTGCGACCCGGGCAGCCCTACCTCGTAATGGGGACTACCAAGAGCGACGGTAACCGAACGGCGAGACTGCTCATGTCATGGAGCGGGAAAGACAGCGTGAGTTAAATACAACCAAAACCATCCACAAGACACTTTTGTCTTGCCTGTATAATTAGTAATTAGTCAATGTCCAATCTCTTTCCATTCCAATCATGAAAAATGAGATTTCTGAATAAGACTGAATGAGGTTTCTGACAGACTTTCATTTGTGCAGATCCTGAGGAACGCGGTGAGGACGTTTCGGAGCATGGATTGCTCGAACCCCCTTCCTATGAACGTGGTCGCGGCAGGGGAGGAGGGCGGCGGTCGTCGGAGACGACGGAAACAAGGCGGTCGTAGACGAGGGCGAAATTACGGCGGCTGCCGCGTCTCTACACCCCCAAGAAACCAGTGAAACTCCCCTAGGAACCCCCCTATTTGTGAATCCTAGCCAGTATCCTAATAAACTCATTTACACTCTCGTTTCAAAACACATCCAAGGTCTCTTCATAAACAGAGAAAGCCCAATACCAAAACAGCTCCCTGAAACCGTTTCATATAAATCATTTATTTTACAATATTCAAGACAAATGGTTTTATGTAAAATAACATACATAACTGATGTGACTACTTAAATACATAATAGGATACGATAGGTCTGTATATTATTCATAAATGATTAGATTAATTAAACAATATTAAGAAAAATTCACTCGTCATAAATGATATTTTTCTTGCTCCAATTTTCATCCGTGTTTGTTTGGAGGTCATCTAGCAAAATCTTCCCAAGGTTCCCTTTCCGGAATTCAGTGATGAAGTAAAGGGCTGCTCGGTCAAGATCCGGCTTCAATAATTCAGTTCCTAAATATTCAAAAGACCAAGTTTCGATCGATTGTGTTGGTAAAGAAGAGAGAATAAGTTAATATAATAATATTTTTAAAGTGGGGTTAAAACCATCGCCCGAAATCCTCGCTTTAGTGTGTGTGAAGTGCAAGTGGGCAGATCCAAGAGTGAGGGCTGTGAGGATGCAATCACTTGGCTCGCCCAACCCGAACATCTCCACGTATTTGAACCGTTCGAGTCGATTGAGGGTGAAGAGGAGAAAGTCGGCGATCATCTTCAAGTCCAGCTGAGCATCGGGAAGATTCCCGCACAAAGCGATCTTGAGCCCTTCGGAAGCATCTAAAATCCTGGTCGGGAGAACCCCGGGAGTGTCAAAGAGGAACAGACTCGGTGATTCGGAAATCCGAACTTTCTCATGGACAGTTTTCGTGACCCCGGCAGAAGGGCCGACTTTCACTGCTCTCGACTTCCTCAGATTCTTCGACCTCAACATGTTAATCAACGAGGATTTCCCCACGTTGGGGACGCCGATGATCATGGCGTGGTAATCTCGACTGCTATTGGCTCCCCCTTCAATCCGACTAACGATAGTTGGGAGCAGCTGTTTTAAAACAATATGAAATTAGATTCGAAATAAATTAATAAACCTTGTTGAGATAATTAAAATCTGCACTTACTCTTTTCATCCCTTGATCCGTGTCGTTTTTGCATGACGTGAAGGTAACTTGGACATTTGGTTCGTTCTTCTTGTACACATCCAAGATTTTCTCCTCATCTTTCCTGTGGATGAGATCTCGTTTGTTGAAGACGAGGATGTGGGGTTTATTGCCAACGATGAGACTGGAAAAATTGGGATTCCGTCCGCTCAAGGGCATCCTAGCATCGTGGATCTCAACAACACAATCAACTGATCTCAATTTAGCTTGCATTTGTTTTAAACCTAAAAACAAATAAAAATTTACAAATTGAACATACCAATTTACACTTTTTATATTTGATTAAGACTTCACCTGAGTTCATATGTTTTGGAAACCAATTAAGAGAAGATTTTAAAGGAACAGAACTAAAAACTTTACGAAAGTTGGTCATTATCTTAAATTTGATTCTCTTTCACTATTTTATTAATCACAAGCAAGTTTATTAAATTTAATGTTTAAATCAATAATGTCTGTTTTCTTAAGTAAATCGTTTATTTCAATCATAAATTTGAGTCGAAAAATATAAATCCTTCACCTTTGACTAATTCATAATTAAGGTATAAAGTATTTATTTGATAAATTAAATAACATTTCAGTTTGAATCTCCCAAGGTCTTTAAAATGGGGGAGGGGAAACAGGGGAAAACGAAATGAGCAATTTGTAAAAAATGTTGTAAAAAGGAATCGCGGGTGAATATTTGAACTTCTCACGTGTTTTATCAATTGACCTGAGGATCTCAAACTTTCCACATGTTTTTAAAATGCAAATAAACAAAAGGAAGTTGAAGGGCGAGAAAGTGAGAGTTTTCCATGTCACAATTGTAATTAAACCATATTTAAATTAAACCTGTGAGTTCAAGGGTGAGTGACCTGAAGATAACAACAGAAGTAAGTTGCTAATTTTAGGTCTTGACCATTTTTCATTCGCCAGACTCATCATGTTGACTCATTTTTATTGGATTTTATAATTATTTTACCAATTTCAGTTTCAGGTCAAATCGGTTTGGCCTTATCATGGGGAAGAAAGAGGTCGAGGATCCGTGTCGCGATTGGTGTGACACAAAGCGCGGTCCTCCACACAAAGAGAAATACACTCCCGAACAACGCTTTCGACTTTTACGCTTCTACGCTCTGACTCTTTTCGCTGTCAGGATCATTTCTGCATTCGTAGTCAGGACGCAGTTTGTTCCAGACGAAGCTTGGCAATCCACAGAAGTTGCTCATAAGATAATTTTTGGGTAATTTAATCTTCATGGATGAAAAGCGGAATTAATAATTTGACAATTTTAATAATTAAAATAATTCCAGGTATGGACATTTGTCTTGGGAATGGGGCGTTGGACTTCGAAGCTATTTGTATCCCATTCTTGTGGGATTTCCGATGCAGTTTCTTCAGCTACTCAACTTGGACACTCCGTATTTAATTGTAAAGATATTATATAGTTTTCATTTCATTTCATTTTTTTTAAATTAATTCAGGTCCTTGCTCCGAGACTCGTCCAAGCTGTTTTGACCGCCATCGGTGAAGTTGCCTTTTTGGCTTATGCCATGCGTCGTTACGGGGTCGGAAGTTCGAAATGGATCTTTGCCCTTTCACTCACATCGTGGTTCACTTTCTTCTGCGGGTCAAGGACCCTCACCAATTCTGCTGAAATGGCCCTAAACATGATGGCTTTTTATCTCCTCGATACTGGTGAATTATTGTTTAATTATTCATTATTAGTAAGACTCGATGAATATTTGAATTAATTTAATTATACTATTTAGTGAATTTGCCAATGTTTGCATTTGTGGTGACTTTGGCTTTCTTCATTCGACCGACTGCTGTGATTTTATGGCTTCCGCTCTCTTTCAAAATCGGATGTTATCTCCTCAGGAACCCGCCAATTCGGGCTTTGACAATTATCACTGGGTTGGTTGACAATTTAATAAGCAAAAAATTAATTTAATCAGATGGTGGATAATGATTGTTTTTAAATTCAGAGCAAGTGTTCTCATTGCCATTGGAGTATTGGATTCTTGGATGTATGGACGGCCAATTTTGACTCCTTGGAATTTCTTCAAATTCAATTTCTTGGAAGGTGGAAGTGCAAATTTCGGGACTCATCCCGCCCTTTGGTATTTTTATTCCGGACTTCCTTCCGTCTTGGGGCCTCACATGATCACTGCTTTGCTTCCACTGCTCTTCCGCGGACGGCGATGGCTGGAAGATCTTCAAATCATTGGAGTTTACATTGGAATTCTGAGTCTCATTGCCCATAAGGAAATTCGGTTCCTTCTTCCGCTCCTTCCAACTCTCCATGCCATCATTGGAGATTTTGCCCATATTGTCTACAAGTACAAATTGAAGCGACGAGCTGCTAAATGGTAAGTGTACAAATCCACAACAAATTCATTCATCAGTTTTTTATCTAATGTTAAGTTAAATGCAATCTAATTTAATTTATTTAATTTATTTCAAGGGGATTTCTTGGTTTCTTCATTGTGAATGGGGTTGCTGGATTGGTGGCCATGTGGTTCTTTGGCCGACATCATCAAGCGGGACTCGTCCCGGCCACAGAATTTATCAATCAAGGTTTAGAGAGCGGGAAGAAAGGACCCGTGTGGATTTTGATGCCCTGCTACTCGCTTCCAGTCTTCACCTATTTCCACAACTCAAACACTGCCATTGAGCACTTCACTTGTCATCCAAATGGTCAAGGCGACGGGAACGTCCAACTTGGGGATTTTGCCGACCTTGATTTGAACGAATTCGTTCGAGATAAAATTTCCCATCCGCCTCAATTCGTCCTTTTATATGATCAAAGTGTGGAGATGGCGAAGGAAAGTTTGAAAGCTGTTGGGTTATATTTTCGTGTTTGCTTCTCAGCCCCTCACACTCCGTTTCCTTTTGACAACATCGGGACTTTTGTCAAGGTCTTGTGTCGCGACTGAGCTCTTCAATGTCAATTAATTTATTCAATCAAACATGATAATCCAATTGTGGAAACATTTAATGAAATGAACTTACAATTAATGTAAAAATACTTAATTAACTAAAAGTCACTATTTAAACTATTTAAACATTAAGGATCTTTATATTAAATATATATACAATATTCTGATCTACTTTTATAAACTACGAATAAATCTTATTGCAAGATTAAAAGAAACATGTATGAATTCAATGCAATCAATGTTAATTTCAATTCCAAAAATATAATTTAAAAAGTAACTATTAATTTCTCAATTTTAATTTCGATGTGAATTCATTTTAAGTCGCTATATTTTTATACTTATAAGCTTGAGGTGTTTGTAAGATAACTTATAATATATGTAAATTAATTATATGAATGAAATTAAGTGTGATAATAAAAAGATAGAATTTCAAAGAGGGACGTTATTTATTAAATCGTAAAACATTTAGTCTCTCTGCATCATCTTCTGGCGGTTCAACTTCTTCTTGGAGACCTTCTTTTTCACAGGTTCCTCTTCTTTAGCCTTCGCCACGATGTCCTCCTTCTCGGCCAAGATCACCTCGATGTGACAAGGACTGCTCATGTAAGCTGGAAAAACAATTTAAATGTTAAACAATGTCCTCAAATCAATCCCCCCAATTAATTTTAATATTCAGAATGTGAAGTCTCACGATTGATTCGTCCATGAGCCCTGTATGTCCTCCTGCGCATCTTGGGAGCCCTATTGACCTGGATATGGTCAATGACGAGTCTGTCCGCATCGAGTCCCTTGTTGTCAGAATTCGATTCGGCGTTCTTAAGGAGTTGGAGCAGGAACTCAGCCGACTTCTTCGGCCATCTTCCTTGGGTGCAACCCCATTGCTTCGCCTTCATAAATAAAATTGGAAATAAAATTATTGGATTACTACAGCTCAGGGATTCCATTGTTGGACTAGCCGCGTGGTATCTCCCCTTGTTTAATTTACTCTAATTGTTAATTTACCTGAGCGCATCTTCCAACGCCTCCGTTGTATCTCCTGAAGGGGACAGCCTCCTTCTTGTCAATGACGTTTTTGAGGAAGCGGACGGCCCTTCTGAGGGGCATACGCTTGATCGCTGCAGCCGTCTCCCTCGTGTTCTAAAACAACCATATTTAGGGTCAGAGCCGATTCGCTTTATTCGGGGTTTACCTTAAAATGAACACGAAGGTTCGACCCTTTGGCCTTGCAGGACTTTGTCGGGTTCTCGGGTTCTCGGGAATACTTCCCCATGTCGATCTCGGGGTGGTGGTTGGACGAGGAGCGGACTGTGAGAGTTCCTCCCGGCTTCGACCTCCTCGTTGCAATGAACCAAAGATGGAGGAATCCTCAGCGCCAAGATCAAAACTTTAAAATGACCATTGAGAGAGGATGAGACCAAATGGCGCGGTTTAGGTCTGGTCTTGAAGGGAAAGGTGAGACATTTGTAATGTGGTTGAGTGAGAGGGAAAAGGTGTAAAAATCCTGATGGGTCCTTTCGCCTCTTTGCTGACATGGAAACAAGAACGTTAATTAACAACAAACTCGTCATTTTCTGCCCCACTCGGAAATCTAGGAATTTTAGTTCTCCAATTCATCTCTCTCGAAATTAAACCTCATTGAAGTTAATCTCACAGTTCATTGATTACTTTTTAATTTTATTTACACTATATTTCATGAGAGGGGAAAGTGTTGAGCGCGAGTAATAAGGCCTCTTGGTTTTTAAAACTACAATTTAACGTTTTTATTTTTTTGTTATTTTTTAAAGTTTTTCCAAAATTTTCATTTTAATTAAGTGTTGAATCTCCTATGTAAAATGGCATTATCGGCAACTTGCAAAGTTAGAATAATTAATAATAATATTAAAAACTAATAATATTAAGATTGATTCTTAAGTTGATCTCAATTTACATTGGATGGCTTTTAAACTGTCTTTTCTTTTTTAGAGGCTCTTTGCTATAGATAATACCACCGGCGGTGGTGTCATTCTCTTTTCATGGCAGAAAGCAAGTGGGGGGTATTTGGCATATGCGAGAGAAAAGAGCAGTAAAATTACAGTTTACAATCGGATGGGAAAAGAATATGCACAAATTACATTTGAAGGGTTTGTACTCACATTATCTTAAAATTTTGATAGGATTTTAATTTAATTAATTCTATAGAGGACTGAATGGGATGGAATGGGACGAAGATGGAGATTTTCTTGCAGTTCTTATTGATGGATTTTCCACGATCATCCTTTGGGATGTACACAGCAAGAAAACGATTGAGATTGACTCAGGGTTCAAGGAAGGAGGGAATTTCTTAGCTTGGTCAAGGGTTGAGAAAACATTAGCTGTAACGACTTCAAAAGGTCATATGCTCATTTACAACCACAGAGAAATGAAGTGAGTCCATTTCAATTTGATAAACATTTTCAATATAAATTTTACCTTGGAATTGAAAAATGCAATTTAAGAAAATTTTTTCAATGTGCTATATTATATCGCCTAATAATACCTAATAATATAATTAATTTTAATTAAAGATTTAAATATTTAAACACATATTTAAACAATTAAATATTCAAATCTAACTTTTTCAAATTCAATTTAATGAATGTGAGAATAAACACTTAGTTTTCTTTCAGGAAGATTCCGGTATCAGGGAAGCAAACACGAAAAGTTTTGTGTATTGGTTTCTCGAATCAAAACGTCCTCGTCCTTGCCACGGCCGAGAATCTCATGAGTCTTTCCAACACCCACGGAGACATCATTAAGTCCGTAATGTTAAGGGCCAAACCCTCCAACTTGAAATTTGGGCAAATCAAAGAAGACCGCGTGGTGACACATTTCGAGAACGCTGTGAGCGTCGTCCTTGGAGAAAAGACCCTCTATATGTTGAAGCTGGAAGAGAATGCTTCACTAGCCCCATTGGAATTGGGATTCCAAGCCCGGTACGGAGCCATCATTGGGCATCATTGGCACGGGGACGGATACATTCTTGTAGCATTTTCCCAAGGATTCGTCGTCTTGCTTTCATCCCATCACAAAGAAATGGGAACAGAATTGTCACTCTGCGAATTGAAAAGCGAACCTTTGCGGCACACCGCTCTTTGCTCAAGAAATTCAAAAGTAACATTTAACCTTGTTTAACACCATTTAATAAGCTTTTTAATAGTTAGCCATCTGCGTGTCTGATGTAAATGTGGAAATCCGGGAAGCGGGAGAGCCCCGGTCGCTCCTGGGCTCGGCCGACATTTCTGAAGGGGACGACAAAGTCCGTCCGGCCAAAAGATCATCATGGTCCCACGACGGCCAACTCCTCGCGGTCCTCAACAGCAACGGGGACGTGTTCGTGTTTCTGACCGCCGTCCCGCTGCTCGGTGCTGCAACCCCTACCCATGTGGCTTACATGTCTTCTCTCACAGACCTCCAAGTGAGCGGGTTCTCGACGGTCGACGGGCCCAAGTCGGTCCGCACCACTCGGAAGGAATACGTGGAAATGGTCAAAGAAAGATCCTACATACTCCCCGTCGAACCTACACTCTTAGCCCTTGGGAAAGGCCACGTGGCGGTGTCGAGCATCAACCGGGCCTGGTTCTACGCCATTCACGAACCACCCGGGCTGAACCGGGATCTCCCACTGACGGTTAAGGAATACAATGGGACGGTTCATCAACTGGCCATCAACGCCAAGGCTGTTGCTGTGCGGTTCGGTGATCGGGCCACGCTCCATTGGATCGAATGTACACATAAGGACGCTCGAGATACAACCCATTTCCCCAATTTGCAAGAGAAACCTTACAAGATCTTTGCTGTGAGTCTTTCGAAGGACTTTTTCCTCTACGGGGGAGAAAACAGTCTTCTCCGTGTTTGGCACTTGGAGCGATGGAAGGAGATCAATACCATCGTGTGCAGACAGTACAACGGGGTCAGGGTGAACATTAAGGCTATTTACCCCGATGCCACCGGGGTGAATGTGATCGTGACGGCCAAGACCGGTGAAGGATTCATTGTCGATCTCCTCGAGGAGACTTCAATGAAGATCGAAGGTTTTCCCACACGCTGTGATGGAATCCTTTGGGACGTTGAGAAGAAATCCTCCCATGTATTCATCGTCTACAATTTGGCCCTTTACACCGTGGAGGTTTTCGTCATTTGGAAAAACTCCTACCATGATCGCGACTACGGGTATGTGGGGAATTTCAAAGTCTTTTCGTCCCTCAACCATCTCCCGATCTCTCTCAAGGCAGGAGTCATTATTTCCCAATCCACACGGGGGAAAACCATCAAAACTGCTTCTCTATATGTCGAACGTCCCGAAGATGAGACGGATCCTTATGAATCCCTCAAGCTTAAACGGCTTTGCATGCTGCGAAAGTTCTCAGATGCGTGCGAGGTCTGCAAACGGCAAAATAGGATTTTTCACTGGAAGTTTTTCTTTGAAGAAGCTCTCAAATCCCTTAACTTTCACTACGCTATCAAAGCGGCCGTGATGGTCAAAAGACCCGGGTTGATTTGGAAACTGAAGAAGATTCGGAAAACCGAGGACTCCCGCACAATCCTTGGACTCATTGGAGTTCTCCTCCACGAATATGACAATGCCGAGAGGCATTTCTTTAAGTCGGCTGACAAGATCTGGACTCTGCACATCCGGAGGAATCTTCACCAATGGGACGAGGCCCGAAGACTGGCTGAGAAGTTCGCCCCCGACGACGTTCCCGAAATCATTGCCGACCACGGCCGGCACTTCGAAGTGGTCGTCGACGCCCTTACAGCTCTTCCTTACTATGAAAAAGCTTACGAATCTGCCAATCCGGAGACCAAGAGCGGGAAAAGGGCGAGGGAAAAAGCCCATCATGGTTTGGCTCGCTGTTACATAAGTTGTGGCCAAGTGGACCGGGGGATGGTTATGGCTCTCCACGTCAACGACGACTACTTGAAGAGACAATGTGCCCTGCTTTGCGAAAAGGTTAAGAAATACGAAGAGGGAGCGACGCTATGGGAGATATTGAAATGTTGGAACCGCGTGGCCACCCTCAGGATCAAACTCAAACAATGGGACAAAGTGAAGAAGTTGTTTCATTATGTCAAGAGCCCGCGGTTTTTCCTCCAATTTGCCAAAGCGAAGGAGGCAGAAGGGCAGGAGAAAGAAGCTGCAAAAGCCTACGAATTGGCGAATGAATTCGAGGCTTCCGTTCGACTCTTCTTGGCCGCCGGCCTCCCCGACGAGGCCATCCGAGTGGTGAAGATTTGTCAGAGCACGACGGCCGCTATGCAAGTGGCAAGATTCTTTGAAAAGATCCATGACGTCGACACGGCCCTCCGGTTCTTGGTCATTTCGCGGTGTAAGGATGACGGGATGTTGGTAGCTTTAAGAGCTGGGAGGGCTGACATCCTTGGCGACATCATCGTCGAATACAAATTACAGGAAGAATTCAAAGAGACGCTTTTCCAAATCGCCAATTACTTCGAAGAAATGAAAGATCCACTCAGGGCAGGAAAGCATTATTATGCGGCAAAGGAATACTCGCGAGCTTACAGGATGTTGATGAGGGCTGCTGCTACAGTCTTACCAGCCCAAGAGGATTATCTATTCAAATTCCTCATTGCCACAGTGGTGGATTCGAAAGTGGAGTCTTATGCAAAGGAACTCGTCAACTTCCTCATCGGTACTTTAATAGACAAATATATTTAATTACAAATTAATATTTTAAATAATATTATATGAGACCAATAAAATTATAAATATTTATCACTATAATATATATATATATTTTAATCCAATATATACCAATATATTTTAATTTATAGTTTTATTTAAATGAAGGATAAATATTTTATCTTCATTTTAATTTTTGTTTCAGGATCGAAGGACGGAAATTTAAAAGATCCTCGTCATCTCTTGAACTTCTACATGGCTGCAGGTCGGTTGGTTGAGGCTTCCAAAACGGCCCTGGTATTGGCAGCAGACGAGCGCGAAAAGGGCAACTATCGTTCTGCCCATCAACTCCTCTTCACAGCCCTGAAGGAAGTTCGAGCGAAGGGGATCAGAGCCCCGCGGGATCTCGTAGACGCTCTTTTCCTCATCCACGCTTACAATCTAGTCCGGGTCCACATGGGGATAGGGAATCATAAGACGGCCGGACGGCTGCTAGTCAATCTCTCGGAAAACATCTCAATGTTTCCCGCCCACGAGGTCCAGCTCCTCACCACCACCGTCATCGAGTGCCAGAAGGCGAGGTTGAGGAAGTCGGCCATGAACGCCTTGTTCGAACTCATGAAGCCCCACCGGAGACAGCAGATCAATACCAAGTACAAGAATAAGTTCGAACTCATGGTCAGAAAATCGTCGAAGGCGAATTTGGAGGAAGAGCCCGACGAACACACAGCTTGTCCCCACTGCAATACGCTCTTCCCTTCTTATGTTCATGTCTGTCCCGAATGTCGGAGCGTCGTCCCTTTCTGCATCGCTTCTGGTCGTCATATCACCATTCATGGCCTTACTGCATGTCCACAATGCGACTTACCAGCAATTCAAGCAGATTTTTCAACGTACAAAATTAATTTTTTCTTTTTCTTTACTCTCAATTTTATTTTATTACATATTGTAGTATTATTATTGCATATACAATTATTCAATTGTAACAGTATTCAATCATTCAACTATAAATTAAATATCAAAATTAAATAGATTTGAGTAGATAATAATGCAAATGAATAGTTATGAATTAAATTAATGATAAATTAAATTAAATGAATATTGTTTCATTAGACTGTTAGAAGCTGAGGCGAAATGTCCTATGTGTGGCAGTGTGGTTCAACCTACAGATCTGAAACCAATCAACGATCCTCAGCCATACCTCTTTGGAAACTAATGGATTCCCTCGGCATGGTTGAAACTATTTATTTATTTGTATAAATGACCCTGTAAATATTAGGAATGCTAACTAAGTCAAAATTGAGTCAAGTGAATCAAATATGTGTATTGTGTATATCTATATTGTTGAATAAAGAAGAAGTGCAATGGAATGTCTCAATGTTCGTTTATTGTTTTTAATAAATATCTGGGACAGAGATAGAAATTTAAGGAGACTTGATCGGAGGCCAGGAGAGATTTGATGCGAGATCCTCCAGGACTTCCTCGTACTTTCTATTGTGCTTTTTCCCAAATAGCCGAAAGTTTTTCAATACTGGATTTTCAGCAATTCCATACTGGAAAATGAATCAAAGTTTAGTCCTCAACTTATTTTTCATTGGTTCTCAAAATTATTATTGTAATAGATATATATTTGTAATTACTTAGTTTAGATAAAATATTATAGATAAAATTAATAAGTTATAAAAAATGAATTTTGGGGTCATTACTTCCAATGCAAAGGCAAGGACTAAATTGGCCACAGGGAAAAGCAGCAATGAAAATCTGAACTCATTTTTGGCAATTCCTTCAATCCCACTGAGCGGCTCGAGGTCGAGAATGTGAGCGACGATGTCAGGAGGATAAATGGCGATTATGACTGAAAGTCCAACGAGCACCGCCACGAGACCAATGAAATAACCTATAACAACAACCAGCCCAAATTCAATCTCTGACATTAAAATTTTAATTAGGAATGGTTAATAATATTATTGGAGTTACTATTGGTATAGAATGGTTTTCTAAACGGCGGTCCTTTGGAAAATACTACGGCCAGCAGAATATATTGGAATGTTGATACTGAAAAGAGAGTAGTCGTCTCCCAACACTTGGTAATAAGCTCATCACCGTCCTTAGGCTTTACTGGCTCAAACCAGGGCTGAGTCCTGAGGAAGAGAAGAGCCGAGACTTGGACGGCCATTGCAGCCAAAATTTGAGAAGAGATGGAGAAGACGTTCTGGAAGGTCACGAGGCTCCCCATGGGTTCTTCCGGTACAAGACGATGGTACGGCCCCGTACGACCCATCACAACTGCTACAGTCGTGATGATCCCAAGGTCAATAAATAGAAACTGCATATCAGCTAAATTGGTCCAATTCTAAAAACAAAAATTTTACAATCATCTTGTAACATTTATTTATTTAAAAAATAGATTAATTAAATAAATCAATGTTTTACAGCATATAGGAGCAAAACGGTCGTGAATTGAACCATCGAGTAGAGAGCCATGAATTTGAACGTGGCGAAAGACGTGGCCAAGGCGCAACGTCCCTCACGAACCACTGCCGGTACACAAGAAACGTCAGCCACTTTAGACGTGAACGGAGCCGCCACCGAAGCTTCTGCCTCAGAGAGCGAAATCCCAACATGGGCTGCTTTTAATGCACTGCAATCGTTGGCTCCATCCCCACACATCGCCACAACGTATTCAAGTTCCTTCGTTTAAATTAAATAATTAAATATAAATTAATTAGATTTTAATAATTTTAATAAATTAATTTCAATTACTAGAAAAAAATTAATAATAGTAATTAAGATCAAGTTTAATAGATTGAGACCTGTAAGGCTTCCACTAATTGCATTTTAGCTTCTGGGGGCATTCTGGCAAAAACAGTCCCTTTGGCAATGATTCGTTGCAACGTTTCCCTTGAAGCCGTTTTGAGCAAAATGGCCCAAGTTCGTCCATTAAGTGCGAAATGGTAATTTGTATCTGACAGCTTGACCAATTTCTGTCCCTCGACTTCAATGGGCAGAAGAAGGTCGAGGTCAATGACGGATTCTGATCGCACGGTTTCTTCATTATCCGAAGTGTCCGCTTTGGTCTGTTCGATTGGCTCATAATGTGTCGCTGCAAGTTGATATTCGATTGTTCCTTCGTCATCCGCTGACACAACCACAACCTAATTTAATATTATTTATTAGTCCTTAGTAATATAAATACATAATGAGTTTATAATTATTAGTTTAAATAATCGTGCCTTATCGCAAGTTGGGATCATTCCACATTCTCTGGCCACACTCAGTGCAGTTAGCATATTGTCCCCAGTGACCATGACACAACGGAGGGCCGCAGCTCTTAATTCATCAATGACAGGTACAGTTGCTTTTTTGAGGGAATTTTGCATCACGAGGAGACCACAGAAAATGAGATCTTTCTCCAGCTCGTCGCGAACAGCCCTTTGGGAATGATGCCAAGAGAGTGATGGAAGCGGGCGCCAGGCAACGGCCAACACCCGATGTCCCCGAACCGTGAAAGAGTCTAAAACCCTGTCGAAATCGGCTGGAACGGAATGGCAAAGAGGGCGAACTCGTTCAGGGGCTCCTTTGCAATAAAGCTCCATTCCACCCTCGAGTCCTCGTACGATCACAGACATCCGTTGTAGCTGAGGGCTGAATTCCAATTCGCGAATGACTCCCAACTCAACATCTGGTCCTTTGACAACCGTCGGGGTGAGAAGATCAAACCGATGACTTCCACCATCACTCATCATCGGCTCTTCAAGTTCCTAAAAGTATAATTAAAAATACATCATTTAATCTCACATGTCAGTCACATTGATTAAATGTTGTTTATAAAATGCATATCTTGTTCTATTATTTATGTGAGTATGTTTATTAAGGCCTTAGAACCAAGTTTAAATAAATCTTAATTTATTTACCCATTTTGTAGCTCCAAACATTTTGAGATCTAGGGGATCTCCTACAATGTTTGGTCCAATGTGAGTGAGTGAGTGACACGTGGCCATGGTTCTAAGTAACGGAGAGGTTGAGGGCAAAGCTGAAAGTTCGCGAACAGCCTCTTCGAATCCATCCTCATTGGCCGGGATAGCCAAAGTGAAATCGAGCCCATCCTCAGTCAAAGTCCCTGTTTTGTCAAAGCAGACAAGCCTGAGCTTTCCGCAGAAATTGATACGTCCAGGCGAGATGCAAAAGATGAGCTGGGCTTTGAGTCGAGATTGAGCGTACACAGTGGCCACTGTCATGGCAGCTGGAAGAGCAGGAGGAACGACGATGGTCACAATGTCCAAACATCTCACAATCATCACGAGCCAGGAACTCTTAAATAATCAAAAGAATTATTTCAAATATTCCATCAGCATTCATTACCATACTAGCAATACACTCAATACAATACATAAATAGTTTTTAATTTTAAATGATTAAATAATTTTTTAATTATTTTAAATAATGAACTCACTCCTCTTTCAATGTATAAATGAGCCGCATATGCCATTCCAAGTGAAGCCACAAGACAGAGGAAACCCATGAACTTGAAAGCATCTGCATAAAGCCCAAAAGCAACTTCCTTTGGATAAAGAATAGATCGGATGAGAGAGCCTTTTTGTGTTCTGAAACCAGTTCGAGAGACTAGACACGCCACCTTCATTCACCAATAAAACTCCAATTTAGAATTAATTGGAATTAATTGACCATTAATTGTCAATCGTTCATAATTAATTAAATAGTGGAACAGAATTAATTGTACTTTATTTCCAGCGTAGAATCTCGTTTGGAGCACCACAGTTCCAGCAAACAAGGTGTGTCTCTTCATGGACTCTCCAGTGTAAATGTCAGGTGATCGAGGAAGAGCTGATTTGGCTACAGGAACGCTTTCGCCGGTCAACATGCTTTCATTAACAAGACAAGAGCCCGCAAGGAGGACGCAATCACATGGAAGAACCATTCCACCTCCAGGAATGAGAAGAACATCACCAGGGACCAAATCGCTGCTGCTCAATTCCTCTTCTGTCAACACATAAAATGAACCTAGTTTAGGAATTTGTGGTTTATAAAATAAAAGTTTATTAATCTAACTAGATTTAATATATGTAAATCTTATTGCCTGTATTCCCCCTTCTCACAGTCACAATAGTGTCAGGAGAATTTGCCATTTTGGCCAGGAGTTGCAATTGTTGTTTGGTTTCAAAGAGTGAAAGCGCAATGGATAGCACCGAGACAATGACGACACAGGAAGCGTAGTAAACGTAGTGATCAATCGTCCACAAGACCACTGACGCAAGTTGGAAGAAGTAAAAAGGATTCAGAACTTCTTCGACCAGAAGCGTCCAATAGCTCTTGACCTCCACTTCCATACGATTGGGCCCATACAAAGTCCTTCTGCTCAAACATAATTAAAAGGTCAATTCTTAACTTAATTATGAGGTTAACTACAATGGTGGAGTCATTACTAATCGTAATGATTAATTATTTGTAGCATACGTTAATTTCAATGAAATATGGAGTAGCTTACAGTTGTTGTCGCCTTGAGTGGGAAAATCCTTCAAAGTCGTCTAAAAGTCGCGCCGCGGTGATGCCATCGAGTCCGCCAATCTTTGAAAAGCCGTTAGCTGACTCCGACCATACGAATCTTTCTTGGTGGAAGAGGAAGTATCGGAGCCTTATGGGCGTAAGGAGCGGATGGACGGGCGAGGCTGGTTCTGGTGTGGAGCAGGGCGGGAGCATGAGCTCCTTTACTTGGACCACGTCCTTCTTCCCGCACTCGTCCTCGATGAGGACGAACGTGGCCATTGAGAGTGATGTGGGTCGACATTGGGCCACGAGACGGAAGGTCGGCGACCATCGAGAGAGGAGCAGCGGAATTCCTCCTGTCAGGACGCAGAAAATCCAATACAAGACTCGTCTTGGCAAGGAGTGGACAAAGCCGCGGAGTGGCGGCACTTCTGCGGGGGCCAACTGCTCATAGTCCCTTGGCAGCGAAGGGCTTTTCCTCGGCGACGAACCCATGGCTTCAGAACATTCTCAGATACTTGTAGCTTGGTCAACTCTTTGCCCCGTTGTGACAAGAGGAGGAGCTTGGGGCGACCATTCCTGGATTCCTGCAAGAGAAAGTCAGTCTGGGTTAATTTTTATAATTAATTTAATAGGAGGAATTAACTCTTATTACACTCACATGTTCTCGATCCTATGTGTGGTGTGAACATAAAATGCTTATCTTAATGGACGCACTTCTTTGGAGAGTGTAAAATTATGGTAAGGAACAATTGAACCAATCACTCCAGACGGCAAATGATAATCCTTTTGATAAGATATGTCTCAAGAAACAAATAAGTATACGTGTCTAACCAACTCAAAGACACATATGGTAATTGAGTTTAATGACTGTATATATGCATATATATTAACTCTTATTATTCAAACAAGGCACAATAACCGAGCGGCGCAAATCATTCATTCCAACAAGTCAACAACATTGAGTGAATCCAATTACATGTTCACAGCCCTGCCAGTTCCGATAATTGTTATTAACTTTTATGACTATGGCAATAAACTGTTGAATACATGCATTAAATGGACAATTGATAACACGAGACATTTTAAATCATTATTTGTTAATACAAATAATGATTGTGATGACAAATAAATATAATTAATGACGTTTAAGGTTAAACACTTCAAATTATTTAATTATGACTTATGAGGTTATGGGTGAAAGAGGAAGTGTGGAATATTATTAAGGAATGGTCATTTGTTGTTTACTAAATTGAATAGGATCATATTGCCATTAATTCCTTACAATTATCCAAATTGACTTTTTACCCCCAAATAATAATAACATGTGGTTCCTGGTTCCTCCATGTGGACCCAAAATACATGTGGGAAGGAACGTGGATAAGAAAATGAAAATACCTTTGGCACCAGATCCCCCGGATGACAAATCCTCCCCAATTGACAAATCACAGATTAACTAGAATTAAAGACTAGGACCAGTTCCAGCTCCTACTAGACTACCTAAATAAATAAATAATCCTCTTGGGACTAATGCATGAGGAATCACAGGTGAAATGATTGAGGTGTGTGGAAATTCAAGGACGCGGGGGAGGAGGATTCAACTCTCGCAGGTTTTACCCTTCATGATCACACATATAAAAAAAGGATCTATCCATCATTGTGTGGGGGATCCTCGCTGGGATTGACAAATAAATATTGGGTTAAATAGAAGGATCTCCGAATCGGACAAAACTCCACCAAACGCCCCGTCATTGTCTTCCTCAGACTCTGCATATCTCGTCGAGCGGGCAGCCGAGACGACAATCGTAATTAATCACCTCATGTTCTATTGACCCATTGAGATCACTTTCCCGTTAGTTTCACATTTCTCACTTTAATTCCCAAGGGTCCTCTTGGATCATCCCCATTAGCATCATTGGACTCAAGCTCAAGGATTATTTACTCAAAGGTCAAAGATGAAGGCCCTTCAGAAAGGGACACTTTTCATTTTAAATACAATTCGATTATGGTTTGTCAAATTTTCATTCATGTACATGAATGGGTATTGGAATGAATTTAAATTGAAAGAATGGCGTTAAGTGACCTTAAACGATAACACTTTTCATTGATCTAAAATCATTTACACTAATAAGAGTAATTATGTTCTAATTGAGACCTTCGAGATGACAAAGAACCAAAATCAAAACATTATTGTCTGTCCTCTTTTCTGTTTATCTTGGTTAGTTATATTATCTTTCCTCATTAAACTTGAGTAATAATAACTCAAATTGAGTAAAATCATGGCAAGTTTTTGAAATATTAATAGGTTGTATGAATATCATTGTTTTAAACTTCATCATTTCATCATTAATGATTTTTCCCATAGCAATAAATAATAAAAAATAATAAAATTGTCTCAGTGCTAAAAGCCGCTCTATCAAAGGAGATTCGCAGAAAGTTAAAGTGAAGAAGACGGAGAAATTTTATTTGAGAAAATTTTAATTAATTTTACAGATTTTAACAGCAGTTGGATCCCGAATCCGATTAATCCTTTGCGCAATTGATTGTTTGTAAAGTTAAGTTCGTTTTATATGTAAGTAACAACTACGCAACATTTTTTCATTCAATCATTGCCATTTGAATTTTTCTCCAATTTTCACTTTCATGAAAAGCTATAATTGATTTGCTAAATTTATTTCATTATCAGATTTATTTCAAAATGGTGACCATTATTACCATCCAGTTGTAAGTGAGAAATCCATAAGGGGAAGAAAGATGGGTAATTGCATCCGGAGATCACGGTATACTCAAAGTGAACAACCGCAACCTTACGGTAAGAGCAGGATAGGTAAATGATAATTGCGAAATTAAATAATTCTATATTGTAATTAAATATTCTCATAATTCTTTTCATTTGCTAATTTAATAATGAACCAATACAGCCGTGAAAACTCAGCGGTTGAAGGTCGAAGCAGCGGCGAAGTGGCGATCAGAAGTTCCCATGACCATCGGGCAGCTTACGAGCAAAAGAGACGAGTTTTGGGACACAGCATCGGCCTATGACGGAAGGAAGGAGATTTGGGATGCACTGAGGGCAGCAACAAATGCTTATGAATCAGGAGACAATGATCTCGCACAAGCCATCATTGATGGCGCCAATGTTTACATACCACAAGGTAATTAATTGGACAATCAATCAAATTATATAAATGTAACATTAATTAATTACATTAATTTTAATTTGATTCCTTGAAGGGAGTTTGAGTGAGGCGTATGATGAATTGGGCAATCGTTACCACGTCCCCTTTTACTGCCTATCCAAGCCAACGAATCTATGTGAGGGGGAAAGCTCGCCAGCTCTTCCGCCCAGCCCGAATCTCTCAGATGACGGTTTCTCGGTTACCCTCCGACTCCGACTCACAGCTGCAGGGAGAGAAACGACCCTCCGAGTTCGACCCTCCGACTCAGTGGCCATGGCCAAAGCTCGACTGGCACTTACTACCCCCGGGGGACAAAGATGGTTCTACGGGGGACGACTCCTCCCAGACGGCACCCGCATCTCCGACCTCGCAATCCCTCCTGGACACGTGATTCAGGTCGTGTATCCAAATCCACTCGAATGAATTATCGCGATCCCTACTTCAATAATACCACGGCGACCACAACAAAAATTCAATAAACAAATCTAAGTGTTTTAATCTGCTCCTTTGTAAACCTCATTTTAAATGATAAGCTCATTTTTAAACCTCATCTTAACATTTCGGTCATATTTAAAAACATAATTAATTAACGGTACAAAAATGATGTTTTTATTCATTTAGGATATCATTCATGATAATGTATTTGTACTTGTACTTGGGGTAATTCATTGAGACTGGATTGAGAAAACAATCAATGAATTGGGGTAAATAAACAATATTGTCTAATTGTAAGTCTAAGGATTAGGTTTAGACGCTGGAGCTGATCCGTCGTCTTCTCCACTTTCAGACAAATCTGAATAGTTTTCTCGCTCGCGGTTCTTTTGCGAAATTGTGGAGGAAGGGTTGGCCATTTCGGTGACGAAATTCTGCAAGCTCTCCACCACAGGCCTCACCAAATGCATGGTATGTTCTCGCATCTTGTAATTCTTTTCCAAGCATTTCTTCATCTTCTGTTATACGAAGAAAAGAATTTTAAACAAAATTTGCTCAATTAAGACATTAGTGAATGATGACCATATATAATAATTAATTAAATATTTAATCAATTCAAAGGTAATAATTATAACATATGGGTTAAAAATGTTACCGTGTAAGACTCAGTGTCTGCTGAGAGTTTCTTGAGACGATTTTCCGTCTCAACTCTGTCTGGTTGGGTGTCAATGAGTCTGGCAAGTGTGTCGTACTCGGCAGAGTATTTCCGCTGTTTTTGTGCTTCGGCTAAATGGACTTTCAACTCCACGATCTCCTCTTGAGTTTCAGCAATGTTCGTTGTTATTTGTTCCCGCACTTCGAGGAATCGATCTGAAGTATCCTCGTTCAGATCCACGGCGACAAAGTCTCTAATCGCATTGTGCTTCACTTGCTCAATCCCTGCCTTGATTCGATCCAGCAATGCAGCGCTAGATGAAATCAAGTTAATTAATTTCCAATCCATATTTCAATAAACATATTTGAAAAAAGTAATTTCTTCCTAGCAATAATAATTAATCTTTGAATATTTTTAATTACCAATCTTCCGTTACAATGGGATTACTCATAAGGTCATGAAAGTCCTTAATAAGTTGCGCGAATCTTTTGTCATCCCCAACGCCGTCGCCGTCATTGAGAAGACGCTTTTTAACAACTTCATCTATAAAGGAAATAAAGATGTGATTTAAATTTACAAATTGCAAGTAAATTCTTAATACAATTAAGTGTACATGTGAAATTAACATTAAGTTGGTCAAGACGTCAATATCATTTAAATATAATTGAGTAAATAACTCACCCAACACGTGGCTATCAAGAGGTCCAGCCATGTTCAAGCCTAATCTCAATAATAATTAATCAAAATTAGATTTAAAGTATTGTTACTTTTATAATTTTGTTATAAAATATGGAGCAATAAGTTGGGTTTTAAAACGTTTAGTTGAATGTCATTAAGATTTACCTTAAAAGTTTAATATGACAGCGAAACGTAAGTTAGCGTCGTCCGTTTGTCTCGATGCTAAATCCGGATTATAAAATCAAGTTAATATTATAAATCAGGCTAATAAAAAGAAAGAAAGAAGAATCGAGCTTAGAGACGATGTTAATATGTTAATAATCGTCAAGATAATAATTAAGACGAAGAGTTAAAGTGTTTAAATTAGACTTTAATTTTAAACTTACTTTTTATTTGCAGAATTGCAGATTTGATTTGCGATTTGCTTGCAGAAGAGAAGGAGATTTAAACCTTGGTGTAAAGTGAATGGATTGGATGGGATAAATTGAATCGCAGGACCGGCACACTCTCCATGCAACTTCCCTATTCCACTTTGACAAACACTCGCAACTTACCAAATATGCCTTCAGTAGCAGAAAACGTATTCACCTGCTGCAACGCGATAAAAAACTCCGTCGCCAACAATTTACAAAGATTGCGAACTCTTGGCAAATTTAAGGTGAAACAATTAAATTCAAATTCCGTTTAATTATCACTTTGTAAGCCAATTAACAATTATATTTTACCAATAAATTATATTTTATAAACGTTTTTGCGGTATATCTGAAGAAAATTTTAACTTCTCCTTTTATTCAAATTAAGTTTTATGCAGAATTGGGTTGGATTGGGAGTGAAGAAAAGACATAATGTTTAGATATTGGCAATTGCCACGCCACTCCAATAGAGTTAAATTTTACTAATTGAATTAAATATTATTTTAGAAATTAGATCAAATGGCTGAAGGAAACGGCAAGAAGGTTAAAAAGGCCCAAAAGGACAAAGATCCGAATCAAGAAGCGGACATTGATTCAGATGAAGATGAATTTGGCAATCGTACTACAGAGGACGAATCCGATGCCGCCACCACCGAGGATGAATCCGAAGCCGCCACCACAGAGGATGAATCTGAAGCCGCCACCACAGAGGATGATTCTCAAGTCCCAGCCAAAGAGGTCGAATCCAAAAGCTCGGAAATAGTTGTTGAATCCGAAGTGGCCACCACAGCGGTTGAATCACAACCATCAACCACAGTTGCTGAATCTGAAGTCCCTACCACAGAGGTCAAATTCATTGCATCCACCACCGAGGTCGAACACGAAGCCCCTACCACAGAGGTTGAGCATAAAGCTCCCAGGGGAAACTTTCAATCCGTACTCGCTGCCAGAAAGTTCGATTCGATGTCAGACGAGGAGACATATTCAGAAGTCACAATTCCTGAGGATTTTAAGAAATTGGTTCGACGGGCGAGAAGTGGCACCCAGCCCGGTCCTTCCGAATATTGCAAAAGCCAAGAAGTTTTCTTCACCACCAGACGAAGAATTCAAGGGAAGAGGAAGATGGAAGGCGGAAATGAAACAAGTCCTTCCAGAAATCGACCTCGGATTGTTTCCAAAAGTGATCACAACATGAGACCTTGTTCAGACGATGAAGACCACGAAGAAGGGAAATCAAAGAGACTTGATGAAATTAAGAAACAATTTAACCGTATACATTTTTTACTTGGGTAATATAATTATATAATAATTATTGTTTAATAACATGAATTATTTGCCAATTTGTCAATTGTATTTAATTTCTCATTGTTGTACTTATAGCGAAGGATTTTCCGTCATGCTTCACGGATTTGGATCTAAGATTAAAGTGATGAATATGCTAAAAGAAGATTTAGAATTCGATCACAGATTCATAGTCAACGGTCTTTACCCCAGAATCAACGGAAAACAAGTAAGGAATCATTTTTGAGTCGTTGATTTGAATATCATTCTTTATAGTTTAATTAAACCTTGTCATTTTTTACATTGTTTATCCTAAATTTATTTTTTCAGTTCCTTACTCGAATTAAAAGAGTAATTATGGAAATAAATGAAGATCAGATGGAAGATACCGAAAATGAGTCAGAGAACGAGAAAACGAAGCCGAATTCAACAGTCGAAAGTCGAGTCGGATCATTTGCTGAGTAATTATTTTAATTAATATCATTTGGCTCAAAATGAATTTTACATGAGAATTTATATAAAATTGTTATATTTGTATTTATCAGAGACATTTACAAATCCTACAAAGATTTCCAAGACATGGAAAAGATTTTCATCCTCATTTTCAATTTTGACTATTTGGCCATCAAACACCCCGATTTAACTCAAGCTCTCTCCATCCTCGTTCAATTGAATTTCATCAATATCATCGCCACCACGGAAAATATCAATGGATATCTCGGTGAGTAATTAATTGATTAATTAAGAAATTGAAGATTGATTTAATTTTTAGAAGATAGATTCAGTTCAATTCTAATTGTTTTGATTTGATTTTAGGGCTGGATGCCCGAATGAGCGAAATGTTCAACTTTGTCTGGGTCGATGCCACGACGTTCGAATACTACACAAAGAAAGAGTTGGAGATGAAGGATCCCAAAGGAACGAAGGAAGAAGACGCTTTTGCTTCCAAAGCCTCGCTCCAATCTGTCCTCATCTCCCTGACGGAAAATGCCAAGAAGGCATTCAAAGTCCTTGCCACGCTTCAACTCAAGAAGGAAGAACAAGGAGATAAAGGACCCATCGAGTTCCGTGACATCGTCGTGGAGTGTAAAAAGAAATTCATAGCTACGAATGAAAACGGAGTCCGGGGACATCTCAACGAATTCCTTGATCATGACATCATTGTGAATAGCGGAACAGCCGCCAAACCACGAATGCTCATTGAGATTGATCGAGAATTCTTAAGAGAAGTAATTGAGACCATTAATTAATTATTGTTTAATTCAGCCAATCTCAACATATTTTTTTATGTTAAATCTTAATCCATTCCAATTGATCAATTTACACCTAGATGTGATAAATGTGCTTTTGATTATATATTAAAATCACTTTATTCATTATAATTACAATTCTTCCGGTTCTCTAATTATTATTAAATTTAATTAGCTACTTTAAATATAAGTTTACATAATTTGTCAGCCACAGTGGCAGGATATACGACGAGGAAACGTACAAATACATACCTAGTTTCAATTTTAAAGGTCAGATGTATAAAAACTTATTAATATTAAAGATAAATAAGGTTAAGTATATTTAATAACATTTTGGCGAATTAATACGATTGGAAATGAAACAATTTATCTTATAATTAACTCAAGTGATTTTCCTCACAAGTGATGTGTTCATTACAGGTATTTTAAATTATTTCTAACATTAATTGTACATTTGGTTATTTAAAGTATTAAAACGAAAAAATTAAAAATACTGAGGATTTAATTTTTATAGTGGTTGTTTCCTAATAACGGGTGTGCCTTAAAAACAGTATCACTTTTGTATTCTCCGTGAGGGTCAATCGGAGGTGAATGGAGGTGGAACCTCTGCCTCGACTTTCTTCAACCTTCCGTCATATTCAAAATAGAAATCTTGCCATTTGAGGTTCTCAATCAGAGAGGTTAAGATCTGTCGAAGGACTTTCCTCTTCGAGACACCCTTTATTATTAAATAATATTACCATTAATAGTTCCCCACATTTAATTAATTAATTAAATGCTACTCACCACACAAAAAGGATTCCATGAGGTATTGAGCAATGCAGTTGAATGGGTAGGTCCTAAAAGATCATCACAGAGAACATTGAGTTCCTCCTTCAAATCTGAAAATTTCAATTAGAATTGATTAATTTACTATTATTTGAGTTAAGTAAGGCAAAATTGACTCAATTTATAATACTTGAATTATTATAACATTTTCCAATAAATGCTATTGAATAAATATTTTTGATTATTTAATATATTGTCATTTATTAAATTATATTTTAAACGGATAAAAATTCACCAAGTTCTGCCATAGTTGAGGCAAGAGTGATGAGCCACTGACGAACGTCTTCGCTCTTTTTCAGCTGTTGGGCCACAGCCAGTTCGAACTTCATGTAAGTAATGAGAAAAAGAGGATCTTTCTTTCCACGCTTGGCGTCGAGGATCTTTGGAAGTCCACTCTTGGTATCATTGAAACGAAGGCACATAGGAGATGTAACTTTCCCAAAATGGTCTTGAACCATTAGCCTAAATCAAAAGTTAAAGTATTTTTCAAAATAATGCAATTAAATGAATAGAAGAAATCGAATTGAAAATAAATGTAAATACCATGACACGAGATTGAAATCAAAAACGTAAGTTCTCCCATCAGAGATGTAGACTAGAGGACTTCCTGAAGCGATCATACTCAATTGAACTAATTTAGCCGGTTTGCCTATTAGGATCCAAGTTTAATTAATATTTTAGATTTAAGGATTTAACGTTAGATTTATAATTATATTTAAAGTTTCAAAGTCAAAGAGTCAAATAAAAAAAACCTTACCTGTGTACGCCGAGGCTCGATTGAGTAGCGGAAGTATTGAGATGGTTGGGGCTGGAAGGACATTTTTCATCCCGTGGACATCGAATACTTTGAGATCTGCTCGAACCGTTACAATACAGAAGAACTGTCCAATGTGAGCATATCGGGCAGGGTAGGCCGGGAGGAGAATGGGAGGGAAAGCGTAGCGGCCCTTGAGGTCAAACAGGTGAATAGTTTCATCTGCACAAATCACCACGATTCGTCCGCTGTCACCGGACAATCCGCAGATCGGAGCATCGGTCCACATGTCCCAGGTGAGGCCGTTGAGGAACGCAGGATCATGTCGACATGTTAGACGATATCCTGTCCCGTTTCCAACAACTGCCCCGTTCTCAACTTCAAGAACGTAATGTCCAAATCGTCCATTGCTCACCTTGAAAAAATTGATTCTAAGAATTAACAATGCTTAACCATTTTGAAATTAAATTTTGTTAAATAACAAAATTAATATTAATTGAATTACATGTTGGTATTAATTACAATTTAATTGGTAATTAATTTATGGTTAAAATACCCTATTCATAATGACCGATTTGACAGATAGAGGCGGAAGTAGATTTTCATCCGTTGTCGTCACAGGAGTTGAAGATGAGGCTTTGATGGAAGACTCAGGCTCAATAGGAACACGAGGGCTGTCAGATTTAATCTTCTTTGCCGGATTGGTCACAATGCGAATGTCTTCATCGTCTACACCTTTTTTCCTCTTAAGAATTTTATCAGGATCACGAGGGCGACCGAGTTTTTTCTCTTTATTCCTTGGAACTTCTTCCAGTGTGGCTTCTCCGTTCTCAAGAACCCGGGCATTCCTTTCGTTCTCTTCCGGGGTAATCCCATTAGCACGGGCGGAAGACGTAGGAACTTCATCCCGATTTTCCAAATTCTTCTCCGAGGTCACTTCCGACGGTAGTTGGTCAACCGGTGTTTTCTCCCTCAACGCTTGCTCTTCATTTCCCCCTTTGGAACTAGTCGACACGTCTTTGTCATTGAGTAGGGCTTCCTCTCGACCTGACACCATTTTATCTCGCATATTCGCTCCCCCATCGTTGACCTCTTTACTTTTTTCGAATACTCCTGTGGATTTTCTAAAAGAAAAAAAAACATTATAATCTTAACTAGTTGAAGAAAGTTGATCATTAAAATTTTCAACAAACATACATTCTGTATTTGTAATAATCATGTACAATTAACCTAATAAATGTCCATTTTTCAATTTTGTATTTTTGCTATTTCGGTTATTGTTAAGGAATTGGGGAAATAATTATATTTTTTGTTTATACGTGTAAAAATAATAAAAGTAGTGAATAAATTGAGTTTCAAGAAATATAAATCAGGGTATAGGTAAATGTATTTAAGGACTAAAAAGGAGATTAAAAAAATCATAAAATGTGAATCAACCGCCCATTCGTTCTGGCATTATCCCCAAACGTCTTTAAGCATTTTCCAATCATTGCATTGCCTTGCTAGCACGTTTGAGTTTGGTGAAAACGAGGGAAGGGTGCTTTTGCACTTTTGCCCTTTTCCAAACAAAATACCAAGCACAAGAGTAAAAAAAAACCATACGTTGGAGAATCGCCGATGGCCAATTCCTCATGGGCCGGGACGATGAACTTTGGTGTGATCCGACGCTTCCCGTCAGCGGTCCGGGTCTCAATCTGCCGATCTATTGGGCCCTTGATCACATTATCCGAAGAGTCGTCCATTTTTTCAGGTGAGCTTTTGACCACACTTTTCGCCTCATTTTCTACCGACTTTTCCTCTGCGAGTCTTTTCATTGCAAGAAGCACTTCAACATTTTGAATAACTCGAGTCTCGCTATTTACGATGTGGTTCCCGTAACATTTTTTGATAAGTTTTTGCTACAAGACCAAAAGACAGTCAGAATTCTCCTTTAATTATTTTTTTTATTTAATGGCTTAATTAACCAGTAAATGCACCATTTCTCAAATTATATTAAAAGGCAATATGAAGCTACAATAGTTCCTATTTTGTAAAATATTGCAATTTCCTCTAAATCTTGATGGATTAGAAAATTAATTAATTAACAAATAAGCCGTATAGAGTGAAACGCGGATATGAAATGAATATTAGAATTAAATAGGAATTAAAGAGCTTTAAAATTCATAAATAAAAGCTTGAAGTGGATTAGAAAGAAACCGTTTGTTCCGCTGAGAGGGGCTGGCCAAGTATTTCTTTTTCTGCAAATACTGCCACGGCTGCAGAGCCGTCCCAAGAACAAGCCAAGAGAATTCTTCCTGAGGTGGACCATGAGAGGTCCATGACGCTGTTGTTGAAAAGTTCGTTGAGAACAACAACTGGGCGTTTGAGTGAGGTCGACCAGACCGAAACTGACTTGTCCCGAGAACCAAGAGCCACCATACAAAATTTTTGTCCATCTCCTTCCTTCTCAATGGGACTCGGACTGAATCGCTAAAATTGACAAATCGATTTTATTTCCCTTGTTCATTAATTCTTTGGGGGCATTAAGGTTTTCGATTTGGACAATTTTAATTAAATAATTCAATTCTTCAAACTCATAATATTCCTTTAAAAATTTACCACACAAACGACGGCTTTTCGATGTCCAACGAAATCCTTGTCAATGCTCCATTGACTCCTATCGATAATTTGAGCCGTTGGACCTCCGCCGTTCATCGCATGGGCAGACACAAGATAGGATCCATCGGGAGACCAATTTAATCTTAATACTGTCGTTGTCCCCCCGCACTAAAAATATAAAAACGTTAAAACATTGGTCAATTAACATTAATTGAAATTGACCTCTATGAACGGATCTTTGATGTCTGCTTCAAGGGACCAATCATAGGTTTTCCAAATCTTTAAAGACTTGTCATCAGATTGGGTTGCAAGGAACTTGCTCACAGGATCCCATGTGACTCCTTTGACAAAACTTGTATGGCCTAAATAAATTACAATTCACATTAGCGATTCATTTAATTAAATTCTGCCCAATTAAACTGTTTTCCATTTAAGTTCCTCTTATTCCAAATTTACCTTTGAGAACTGTGATTCGCTGAGGGAAATCTTGAGCATCCCAAATAATTACGGTATTGTCAACGGAGGCCGTGGCTAAATATTTGTCCCCTGGGGACCACGAAAGATCCAAAACATCTCCACCATGGCCAACGAGCGTTGAGACGCTTTTCCATTGTTCATAGCTCGTTTTCCCAAAGGCACTGTTGACCGGGCCACCAATAGATTTGGAAGCCAATTTCCAAATTATGATGATTTTGTCGTCTCCTCCTGACGCCAAATACAATCCTGAATGACTCCATCGTAGGCAATTCACACATGCTGGAAAAGAAATTCATTGAGAGAAAATTTAGATCCAATCTCAATTTTATTATTAATTTTATTACACTATTTCAAAATTCATCATTATAATAATGTGTTTATTCCGGATATTTTAAATCATTACCATTGTGATGATCCATTTGGCATAATATTTTTGGAATTTTGTCATCTCTGACTGCATCTTGCTTGAGGATTGGAACCATGTTCCAAATAACGATCCGCCCGAGGGAATCATTCCCTTAAAATTTAATAAAATCAAAATTAAACGGTCTCATCCAGACAATATTAAGATTTCGATTTTTCACCTTGTCCACCCGTAGCGAATCTTGTATCATCGGGATGAATGTCAATGGCAAATATCGGATTTCCTTCAAAGGGCATTTAAAAAGTTAGTTTGATCCAAGAGTGGCTAAATGGAGTAATAAATTTTTATAATTACCTTCATGGTTGACCCATTCAGGCTTTAGAAGTTTCATTTCCAAAACTCCTCAAATGTGTCAAAGTTCAATTTGAATCTCAAGTCCAATTTCTCTTCAAGTCCTCATTTTCACTTCACAGTTGAATTATGAAATTGGAATTTTATGCTCAAAATATTTTTCTGCCTTCATACGGATGGTATGAAAAACATTGAAATGAAATAATCAACTCATTGTTTTAATTCTCATTGAGATATGGTGAAACCAAGGGGATTGTTTTGATATTAAATTAACACGGATTTGTAATATAAATTGGGTCTTTTAATGTCCTCGGATCACTCGGATGGGCCACATTGACAACCGCTTGCAGACTCTGCTTGGAATTTCCCGGTACCAACAACTTGGTTTTCTCTGATTCAAAGGACTGTGTTCAAGATATGCCCAAAACATGGTATGAATAATATGGCCTTAGCTCCCCTCCGGCTCCATTCTCACCAAATGCATCCTCAACCTTCCAACCGCTCACCCACGTTCACACCTCATGATCTTCCAAAGGTAGGAGAGAAGGTATATAAACTATTATATAATTCAACCCCTACATCCCCGGACAATTATGGATTGAAAATGATTTTTTGGACGTGTATGGAATTTGAAACTTTATTACATTTTGTCATCAACATGAAATAGATTTTATCAATTGGATATAACTCAAATCGAGCAAATTAAAAAATAAGAAGCTATAAAAAAGGAATTGTCCCTAAAGAAATAAATATATTTTTACAAAGCTAAGGTTCCTCGTAGATCTTTAAAGTTCTGTCAGCAGAGGAAGAAGCAAGATAAGTGCAGTTAGGGCCAAATCGAATTCCAGTCACAGGCCCAGTGTGCTCATCATACGAAGCGATTTCATTCCAAGTCTTACATCCGTAAACCCTGTTCATAAAAAATCCAATATAAGGGACTCCAATTGAATAAAAAAATAAAATAAATGAGAATTATTGATTCCATCAACTTACTTGACGACTGGGCCAGCAAAAGCGAGATATGATCCGCTTTGATCAAAAGTGAGGTCGTTAATAGTGAACCCTTGTTCCATTTGAATGGTTTTGAAATTCTTCAGCTTCCTCAAATCCCACAATTTGATCGATGCGTCTTCGGCTGACGTGGCGAGGTAATAGCCATTCTCAGAGAAGGCGATGGAAGTGACAGGGCCATCATGGCCGGTGAAAGTCGCAACATTGGTGTGCTCCTTCAGATCCCAAATCTTTACGTTGCTATTTAAAGTACCAGTGGCAAAAATGAGGCCATCAGGATGAAATTGAGCAGAGCACAAAGGATGTTCTTCGTCTCCGATCTACCAGAAATATTAAATTGATTAAAAGGAGATCATTTATAAATTAAATTTATATTTAATCAACGTACCACTTTTGCCAAAATAGATCCGTTTCGAATGTCAGAAAATGCCCAGTAGTGGTCCATGGAGGAAGTTAAGACATAATCCCCAGTAGGATGAAGTGACAAGCCCGTGATTGCCTGATCATGAGCTCGAATGATTTGAATGCTTTGCGAGGTTGGAACATGCCAAACTCGAACAGTCGCGTCAATAGATCCACTCAGACATAAACTCTGGAGATATAAAAATAATAAAATTAATATTGGTTGTAATAAATAATGAGATTAAAGTTGATCAATTCAAATTGAATGATGGGGACTTACAGGAGTTGGATGTGCGAGAACTTTAACAACTTTCTTTGAATGACCCTTGAGGACTGTGGAGATCTGTTCTAGGTCTTTAATGAACACAGTCACGCACTTGTCGTTTCCACCAGTCACAATTACATTCCCTTGGAGGTCGAGACAGTTGATTCCAGGAACACCAGCACTATGCAAACCCTAGAAGGACAAAATTCAAAATGAGGATTTTTTTAGATTTAAAAAATATTATAATATATATCAAATACCGAGTGGGATCTCGCAGCATGATATTCTTTGATGGTTTCTGGTTGGGCCAATCCAACAGGAATGATCTTTCCCTTTTTCTTCCTCTCTTGTGTAAGAAGGCTAGCCGTGTCTTGAAGTTTTTGCTTCACTTCCTCACTAATGCCCAAAGTCTCTGAAGGCCCACCAGAAGCTTCAGTAGCGGTCTGAAATTAAAAAAATTTAATTGGATGTAAATGAAGAATTTTTATAAATTAAATAATGATTTTACCATTGGAGCATTTGAAATATAATTTGCTTGTTGGGGTTTAAGCGTGGCGAGAGCATCTCGCGCTGCTGCTACTTCCTTTGAGAGACGAGCGATAACTCGGCATGCGGCATCGTGTTGGTAAAGAGCATGGGACAATTCTTGTCTCGCTGTGTTTAATTGTTGTCTCATGGCGAAGCTGTAAAGAATAATTTATATCATTAATGGTCCATTAATTGGTGGTTTAATTACCAATTGAGCATGACGGCGTCCCATTCATCTTGGAGAGATTTTAGAATTCCCGGAATGCTCGTAGCTGAAGGCGGCTTCGCTTTCACGAATGGAGGAGCTAAAAGGAAATTGGCATTTTAATTTTAAAAAAATCCTGAATAATTAATTAATTCCTTTTTACTTTTAATTTCGATGAGCATCTCAATGGTGAGAATTTCTCCATTGACGGGATCCTTGTTTCCATTTTCGGTCAGAAGTTTTTCAATTAATCTCTTTTCAAACACGCTCCCTGAGACCGGCGAGATGACGGGAGAGTCCGGGACTTCATTAGAAACTGAAAACAAAAGACCGGCAAGGGTTAGAGATTTACAAAGGGGAAATTCAAACTTGACACTGTCGGGTCATAGAGGTCAATGGGCATAGTTAAATGTAATTAAATTTTTAACTTACTCGCACAGACCAACGCCATGGTTTTTGTTTCGAGTTGTGGAGCGGGTCAAAAGGGGGCGACTGGTTTTGTCTTGATGGTTCTGCAGTTCCTCTTTTTCTTCCAATATACCCTCTTTCCACAAATGCGGGCCAGATCCTGGATGAACGGCGGAATGTGTAATATTATTATTGCACAGATTGGCCACTTGACATGTCAGCTGGGTTCCTACCGGACATTGTTGTACCCAGGCGGGGAGAGCGGCCCAAGGGGAGTTTGCGGGTATTTGCGGATCGGCTGTATGTGGACCTCGCGTCTGTATGTCTTGGTCCCCTCTGTTGGGTTGTGGGGAAGAGTCCAAGATGGATGGACGTTCCTCTCCCCGGAAGTGAACTCGACCGGGGCGAGGGGGGGCCGGGGTGAGCGGCGCCTAGTCAGTGACGAGGAGAGTCCAAGGTGGTGCCGGTGGTGTTGAGCCGAGGGTCGGAGGCTCGCCAGTCGCTCACTCTTCTCTCTCCTACGTGGCACTCTGCTCCCTGCCTCCCGTCAATTTGTGACCTGACCCCAAGCCCCAGCCCCATGGACGGAGTCAAGGCGGCCCCCCACCTCGGCCAGCCCGTCGACATCCTCGTGTCCCCCTACAACTCCGCTCGGCCGCCCTCAGGGCAGACAAGGTCAGGTCACTGGCCGCGGGAAAGACCTTCCTCGGGAACCGGAACATTTTGGTTTCGGACCGTTCCTTGCGGAGGAGAGTGGTAGAGCTCATGGACCTCAAGACTTTCTTTCTTTGCAGGGATGGGAGTCTCGGGGCGTACAAGGGAGGGTCGCGGTCTACGCCTCCGAACACGGCCGTCGGTAACCCGGGAGCCCTTTACCTCACCCGGGACCCGGGTCGGTATGTGAGCTACGGGCATGGGGGATCTCCGAGCGGGCTCCCCACGGCCGCTTCGGCCTTTCGGAGTGCAGAGGAGCGGGGACAAGCCGGGCCGAGCCGTCGGTTGACGCTGCTCCACCCGCCACCTCAACCGCCGTCTGAGTACATTTTACCGCAAGCCACGACTCCCCACACTCCCCGCTCCGACCGTCCGTCCCAAGCCCCACACTACGGAGGCATGGTCAAACTCGTGACGATGAACGAGAGTCCTCCGTGTAAAAAGCTTCGCCTCGGCGATTCCAAGCCCGATGTCCACACCCCGCTGCGGATCGAGACGGACCGAGCGAGGAGCGGGCCCGCCTATAATCCCCAAGTAGAGGCCATCAGCCCAACACTGCCGTCCGAATCCCTCCGGGACGAGTCGCCCCTGCGGTCCACAAAGGAGGAGCTGCTCCAGCAGATCGCCCGCGTCGACCGCGAAATCGCAAAAACCGAGAGCCAAATCGCCAAGCTGAAGAAAAAGAAGGTTGAGCTCGAAGAAGCGGCCACGCAGCCGAAGCGGGACACTAAGGAGGAGGCCATCGCGGCCGACACGTTCATTCGCACTCTCCCGCAGCGGATTTATTCGGAGAACCGGAAGCGGGCCCTCGCAGCCCATAACCTTCTAGAAAAACTGGGCCCGAAGGTGGACCTGCCACTCTACAACCAGCCCTCGGACTCGGCCCTCTACCACGACAACAAGCTCAAGTACAATAGTTTCAAGAGCAAGCTCCTGGAGTTCTTCAAAGGACGATTGAAGGAGAAGAGCCGGCGGGAGGAGTACCTGACCACCACCTACTCCAAGCTCTCGAATGACTTTTCCAAAAAGCTCGAGAAAAAGGAAAACAACGCCAAGAATCGGGCAAAGGAGGCCAAGAACCGCGAGACCTTTGAAAAGGTCTTTCCCGAGCTCCGGAAGCAGCGGGAGGACAAGGAAAGATTTTCCCGAGTTGGGTCCCGCATCAAGTCCGATGCGGATTTGGAGGAAATCATGGACGGGCTGCACGAACAGGCAAGGACTCTTTTTTATTCCTTTATTATCCTTGCTAATAATAATCCCTCATTTGAGTAGGAGTTGGAGGATAAGAAAATGCGGTCTTATGCTGTCATCCCGCCCATTCTACTCGACGAACGGGCGAGGAAAAGACGATTCAAAAATACCAACGGTCTCATCGAGGACCCCATGCAGGAGTACAAAGAAAAGCCCCTCCTCAACATTTGGACTGACCAGGAGAAGGACATTTTCAAAGTAAGCAAACTTTTTTTTGCAAAAATTGAGCTAATGAAGGAGAAAAGAAAAATTGTTGGTAAACAAAGATCATTCATTTTACATTGGGTCTTTGGAATCGTATGTTTGGCTCATGTTACGAGAAATATGAGAATGGGGAGATCCATAGAGCTTATTCAGTTTATTCAATTTGATTAGCGCATTCAACTCGATGGTTTGTGTGTGTGTGTGTATGTATTTGTATGTGTGTGTGGCCTCTCACTACGACGCTATGAGAGATAAATAGAGGGAAAATGAGGAATTGGGCGACATTTGAAATGCAAAGTAAATGTTATATAATGAATGGCGGAGGTGTCTGGAAAGAAACTCCCTCTTAATTCATTCAACCCCATGAGAGAGTTGAGAGTGATTAGGAATCTATTTTTTTCTTCTCCTTTACTATACGCTCCGTGTGGGCAAGGTCCTTTTGGGAAAACATTTCTGAGAAAGTTTGAACTCTCAAAGACAGGTTAAATAATTGGCTTAAAAGCGGATAAGAATGATATCTATAGCTTTGAGCTTTATAATACATTCTTTTCTCAATTAACAGACCCTTTTGTTGACAAAAGTTATTTTGATATTGAGGCTATTGGACCTTGTTTCATTTAAATGAGAATATATTATTCCAATATTACTATTTATTATTCAAATGGTATTTATTCCAATGAATACCTTCTCTTTTTCATTTTCCAAAATTCTTATCGTTAATTGACAATGAGTTAAATGTAAGGGATTGGAGTTTGGATGATAAGGAAATTGATTGGGGATAAGACCTTATTTTCCTTTCCATTTCCTCAATTCAAGGCGGGAATGAATGGAGGGGGGGAGAGAGGGCCGGAAATGAGATATGTGGGATTGATATAAGAAGGCCAAAATATTGTGAACCTTCCCTTCAATTCTTTGGATCTTTTGCAGGAAAAGTATTTGCAACATCCAAAGAATTTTGGGATCATCAAGTCGTACTTGGAACGGAAGAGTGTGGCTGACTGCGTCCAGTACTACTACCTTAGCAAGAAGACTCAAAACTATCGCGGGCTATTGAGGAAAAATCGAGCTCGGACAAGATCAACTCGGAATAACCAACAAGCGGCGGCCGCAGCGGCTCAACAACAACAGCAGCAACAACAACAACAGTCCTCGTCCATCTCGGCCCCTAGCCTCCCGCTCTCAATCAAGAACGAACCGAACGGACCGACAATCGCCACTCGCGGGCAGAAGGAAAGCAAAGCTGCTAGTGCGCCTCCGCAACCGCCACCGCCCGAGCCCAGCCCTCCCAACAACGCCCCTCCCACCAATGCTCCCCTCGATGTGGACCAAGGAGCCAACACGAGTTGTCAGACGACAGTTCAAAGGTGAACCCTTTTTTAAACCACCTGTCTCCAATGTAGTCATTGACCTTGAGTTCTCTCATCGACAGGAGAGAACCCTCAATTGAGAAAGGAAAATGACCTTGGCGGTCGAAATGAATCATTGTTAATATATATGAGAGGTTGATGAGGAAGGATGATGATGATGATGATGGAAGGAAGGTGTGAAGATTTTAGGAGATACTTGACGATATCTCTCTTTGGTTTTTAGTGATTATTCTGGTCAGCCGAAGAAGAGGAGCGAAGAGGGAGGAAAGGAAACGCTCCCAGTCCCTAATAATGAAATGGACACCTCTGACGAGGAACATCTTGAGAATGGTAAGTTGTCGGCGTTGATCAAAACATCCACAACTCACCTTACGGTCAATTTCAAATTTAATATCGCTTCTAATTTTTTCAAACTTTTTCCTTCCTATCATTGATGTATGTTAGATCATATTTATTTTTGTTTTTTCTATTTTCTTATTTGGCTTTTAAATTTTTTATTTTTAGCCGAAATTGTAGTTAAATGACTTTATTTTTCACTACTTGAGACCCAATTAATGAATTAATACACCTATTATAAGTTGATGTTATATATTAGGAGAATTAAAGCGAATGGATTTTATTTTCACACCATTTGTCCAATTTTGAACCTCATTTGCACTTTTATTTTCTTCATTGGTCTTCCTTTTCTTTTGGTGGTTGACGGCGGGGATTGAAGAAGAGCCATTTGAAGAAGGAAAATGTAAATGATATGGATACTTTTAATCGGCCAATGGTTATGTAATATTAGTGATTATACGAGATGATTTTACAAAATAAGTAATATTCTCATTCCTTGCTTGTAGATCTCATTATTAAATTTAAACTTGATTTCCTGTTTGTATGCCATAACGAGGAGCGAGGCGAATACCAATGAATGCATTTTTAAACCTTAAACACATTCACCGCATTTTGGCTCGTTGTGGCCAGTAGGGGAAGTTTTAATAACCACTTCACGGACAGGTTTGGCCAACATGATCTCACGAGAGACTGTTGATACACACACAGACAACACAACTTTCCTACCTTCCCTGTATAATTCAACTCCCTCAATTTGTTTTTGATCAATTGTCTAATCCTTGACTGTCTGGATTTTGAATATTATATGAACCAAGACGTGTTTTTAAAACGTCATCTTGTTAGCCTTTTAATTTAAATTTTATTCATCCCCAGCTGTAGTTGTATGCGTATTCAGGACAAATGGTTTTTTGTGGTCTTATGAGAGAGGCAATGAAATGGTCGTAATTTTTGATCAGAGGTAGCGAGGGTTTTTATTTTTATTTTAACTATTTTTTATTTAATGTATTTTCTAACATTCGCTTGTGATTCTTGACACTTTGGAAAGGTCCAATATTTTAATGGTCGTAGGGATGTGAAACTGAAAGGGTTAATCCCCATTTAAGATTATTTACATATTAAACACTTGAGAGGTTCATTTACATGGGAGGAAGGAACATAAAGGAATTGAATGCCGACGAAGGAAGGAAAAAACATAAATAATTAAATAGCTGAGTTGGCTAACAATAAACCATATTATGTACATGTGAAAGAGGTTAAGAATAATTGACAATTTTTTGAAAAACAAGGGCTGTATAAAATCGGTTAAAATGTGCTGATAAGAGGAACATTGAAATGGAACATGAATTGTATGTGATTGGAATTCCTTTGTGTGGAAGGAACAGAAAATTTAAAGGTCAAATTGTGGTTGAATTGTTAGAGAATTAAAATTTGAGTGTGTTGTTTTTCGTCTCACTGACACGTTTTCTTGTGTTTGTGGACAAAGTAGTAAGAAGGGAATTTTGAGCCGCATTTTTTACATGGGAAAAATTGTACGTTGAGGTCTTTGGTCGCCTTTCGGCTCTCAGAACCCGCGGAGAGGTTCGGGCACCCGGGTTGGGTAATGTCGACACTCACAGGGTTCAGGTGGCGCTTCTTGTGCTTCTGGTAGCAAAACAAGGACTTGAACGTTTGGTTGCAGTAAATGCAAAGATACGTTTTCCCCTCCCGCTTTTCCTCAACGTCCTCCGTCCCGGGACTGGCGTGTTCGACCGTGAGGGAGAAATTCGGATTGGAGACTCGCTCGAACCGAACCGGACCATCGCAGCAGGCAACGTCGACAATTGCTGTCCCGCCATCCCGCCGAACCCCTTCCTCCTTCCTGGTAGAATTAAATAATTAAAGTTGCAAGATTTGTGTATTTTATTATTGTTTGGAATGACTGTATGGACTAATGAAGTAATGGGAAGGATGTAAGGAAGTAAAAGGAGTAGGTCAATGTACGACTTGTCCAAACCCTGACCCAAACTCTTTTTAATATTTCCAGGAGCTAATGGAATTTAATGCTATATTATCCAATTTATACTTTATAATCTTCTAATGGTATGGTAATTGATGTGATATATGTATTTGTAACTATGTGGTATGTATGAGTAATGTGTAATAAGTATTGGTAAAGGTAGCGATGTAAAGCGTTTAGTAGGCTTGAGCTAATTTTCATTGCAAATTGGATCCATCATGAAATATTCATTATATTTAAAATGTATTTGAGAATGGTCACAATAGTAGCACAGGTGCGGAATTGGCGGTCTTTCCACTTGCTTGACTCTTTTACATTTAATAAATGCATAGAGGCATCTGTGTTTAATATTTGAGTATTAAATTAGGAAGGGTTGAAATATTAACAATAAATTATATAATGTTAAATAGTAATTTTATAAAGCCTTGTTGGACTTGCAAGACCAAATCCCCATAATCTAATAAAGCTCAATTAATAGATTTAATTAATTGGAAATTAGAGATATTTTATGAGCGGATTATTATTATTAAGATATTCTAAATTGGAATGAAATTGATTGTTGAATATGCGCATTTATTCAATTCAATTACGCCCAATTAAGTGAATATTGGAGAGCAATCTGGCGTGTAATGTAGAGGAAGTAAGGATAAATGAATTTGAAGCTTAATTGACCAAAGTGGAGAGGAAATGGCTTACTTTGACTCTTCATTATTCTGGGTTGATTCCGAGAGCGGGTGAGGTTCTGGTGGGCGGGCAAAGGTGGTCCATAGATTCTGGTACCAAAGGATGGACCAAGGCGGGCGCGGGGTGGGTCGGAATATCTTTATTTCCTCTGTCCGGGGTCGAAGGGAGAGGTCGATGGCCGAATCCTCCATGCCAACTGCCCGTTCGAGTGCCGGGAGTGGACTGACGGCCCCCCTCTTCCTCACCCTCTTCAAGTGAGTGCGACAGGAGTGGGGAACCACAGCGTCCCGACTCACTACACGAGATTGAGCCAATTCCTCCGGGACTTCTCTTTGTTGACTCTCGACTTCTCCCGATTCCGTAGGTTTCTCTATTAATTTTCATAGCTCATTTAAAAACTCATCCGGGGATTGATGAGGCCTCTAGGGCCGAGGAACATTCTCCTTAATTAACTTACCGCCCTCCCGCCAACAAACATTCTAATCGACAAATCCCGATTTTTTTTAATTCCCTGGTCTATTTTGAGAATTTGAGCTACCTCCATTTTGGATAATTATTGAATTTACATTATGATTATATACTGAGGTTGTTGGAATAAATCTCTTTGTTTTAATTTAATCCCTTTGGAAATGTTTATTTATAATGGGAATGAATTTTCCTAATTTCCTTGATCATTCAAACTACTTAATTTCCTCTAGTAGTAATAATTGGCGTGGAAAGTGGGATGAATTGGCGAAAAGGAATCTCCTTTGAAGTGAATTGTTTTAAGTTATTAAAGAGAGTAATTAAATGGGATTAAAAAGGAACTTTGTCGTTCCTCTGACGTTCGTAGAGAACCTAATAAATGATAAATTTGGAGAAGTTTTATAAGAAATGATAGATTTTATATAATTTCCCTACCGACCTTCGTTTGATGGGATATGGAAGTTCCATCATGGAGTATATTTGATGTGGAGGCCTTGCTTTTACCGCGATTATATTTGCTGTGGGGAGGAACGGAGGCATTTATGTACTTTGAACAAGTGTGTGTCGGATTGTAATTAGTCTGAGAGACTCCCTTTGATTCCCTCGATTGTTGAGGCGGGTAGGTCAATATTGACACGGGCAACATCATCTTCATAAGAATATTCCCGGGTAGTCCGGTGTGGTGGGAGTGTTTCCCCCCTTCACTTCCACCCTGGTTCCAACACCCCTTCTGTTAGATCACCCACTTTGGGATGATTTGAAAGGTAAAAAGCTCGTTTTAGACTTATGGAGGACATTGTTTCATTGACTGGATGTTGAATAACTTTGTAAGGGCTATGACGAATGATTAATGATGGAAAGAGCCCCATTGGATTTTTTTATTTATATTTATTAGTAGAGGTATGTTAGTAAATGTAATATGCAAGTTTAAATTTATTATTTAAGCCTAACATGATATTTTAAGATTCTCAAGGTCTTTGACAAAGGCATTTTTTCTCGTTTTTTTTCTTCCTTTATCCTTTTGATTGGGAATTACTTTGTCTATTTTATTTGTTCTAGTTTTCAATATTATTAATATTCGTTTATTTATATTATATATTAAGTTATTATTATTACATTTAAAGTGTATTGGTTTTAATGTTCCATCTCGACAACACTCTGGAGAGTGAAGGAGGGAAATTGGCATGTATGGGAGTTTACATATTGACAAAAGCATATGATGTGATTAGAATATATGCGAACGTTGTTGACCTGAGCGGATGGAGTTAATTGAAGTAGAGATCAATGAAATTGAGATCAAAGGGGAAGAAATCAAATAAATAAATCGAATGAGTCTCCAAGAGACTCGCATAAACAGGAGTTGAAATTTGGAAAGAAGGGGATTCTTTTTTTCTTCTTTCAATGAAGTTTATTAAATTATGAGCACTTTTACATTTCCATGTTTTTACCAAACATTTTACATCCGTAATCATTTTTTGTAATATTCTGTTGACAATTGTAATTACTCTCAGAGATATATTAAAACGAGACTCGTGAAGTTTAATTCATAGCTTACAAGCGCTGATTGTGTTTATTTAAGAATTGTTTCATCTCTCTGATTTGTTTTTCAAACGATTCCAATTGAATTAAATGACTCAAACGATTCCAATCAAATTACTCAAGATTATTTAATTAAGTAGAATTTTAAATGAATATTTTGAAAATCCTTTTATAAATCAAGTTTAGTTTTTCTTATCAATTGGAAAATTGTTTACTTTGGAAAAGACTAATTTGGAGTTATTGAGCATGTAATTTGAAGATTAAGTTAATTGCCGCGATTCGGCATTGCTTGATTTATAATATCTCTTTGGGCGCGACTTTAAGTTTTTTGCGACCTTCATTTAATTGCTAATTTGATTTGTAAATAACAATTAAGATATTTCGACAATTTGTTTGTTTACAATTTAGATGATTCGTCGGCTTTCTGAATTAACGCGACACTTTGACTTTAACTTTACGACTTTCAATGTTTTGTCTAACTCTCTATCTCGCCGAGTTGTATAAAAATGCGGAATTTTGACGAGCACATTGACTTGAACTACTTAAGATTAGTTGAATAACAATTGTGATTTACGGGCAAGTGAATATCTAACTACGTCTTTTATCACATCGTATGAGGCCACTGGCGATGTTATTCGATAACGTATGTAATAAATAAATTGGGTGTTTGTAAAAGAGAAGATTCGTTACCAAATATTTTGTAGCTGATTGTGAGAAGCGATGAAGGCTGACCGGACGAGATTACGTTTTCTTTAAGTGAGATTTGTTTTATTGATGAACTTTGGAATTTTTATTTAATGAGGTTCGAGATCTACTGGAAGAATTAATTATTTTCCGAGGAGTTGAGTGGTTTTAATTGTAGAACTGATTATTTATTGATTTGAGAGATGAAGCTAATTGCAGAGATGGTTTTATTCATGAGGTTTAAAACCTTCCTGTCGAGAGGGAAAGGTGAGAATGAAGCGGATTTGAATCGGAAAGTTGGGCCAAAATGGTTCGAAATGTCTGGAGGCCTAATTCAATTAAGACGGATAAATAAATAAATATGTTAATTACGAAAGTAGTCATTGGGCTCGATTACGCCAATGGGCTTTTCATCATTTGAGTCATTTAGGAAAGTGAATCTTTATTTTGACTCGTGGACAATCCGATGCCATGATCTCATAATTTATTCAGAAACGAGGCTCGTTATTAGTTTGATTGACTTCCATCCTTTTCTTCTCCTCGCTCCACGGTTAATGATTATTTAAAAAGGGTCCGACATGGAGTATTGGACCAAATCACACGCCTCCCTCCACGCAATAAAATAAGGAAGACTCGAGCGACATTAAAACTCCTAAATGTCTTTAATGTAAGAATTTATAAAGCCTTCTATTTGAATCGTTTCAATTGGGTTGGGAAAGGATAAGGAGGGGGAATGTTGCAATGGAGCATGAGAGATATTGGAATATCGATTTTCTCAATTTAAATTCAGGATTTGGCTAATTAATTCTCATATCCTTATGGTATTATCAATCAAATGAATAATAATACTTGATATTATCTAGTTCATCTATATGTAAAACAAGGAATTCTCATCAATTTTTCAGGTCGGTTATTGGGAAGATTGCGTATAAATATAAGAGCCGGAACTAACCGGAGCTTGTTTGCTTCTCATTATTATTTCTAGTTTCCTATTTACCATATAAAGAAACCAAAACTGGTCCAATTTTTTCCAAATTGAGGTTTATTGAATGAATGAGAATGAAAATTCATATATTTTATTTCCATGATAATAGATTCGAACCAATCGAGTTTAAATTTACTATTCTATTACATTGAATTCCATAATTTATATCGTGTTTAATTAATTTAAATCCTATTGACGAGCATTTAAAGGAAACAGAATTAAACAGATCCTTTGATTGCGAGGGAAGTTGTGGGTTTTCTTTTTCTTTCCCGCCTTCTCGACACCTGACAATGAGAGTATTATTCTTCCTGTCTTTCAATTTTGCTTGTGTTTTGATTTGAGCTAATTGAGTTCTCTTTTGCTTTTTGCCTTTCGATTCTTGCGGAATTAAATAGAGGCGGAAGTGGAGATTCAATGAGGTTTTATTTTGGCCTGTCTTGTGAAAACGGTATTTCAATTGAAATTGATTTTGACCAAGGGGTTTCCTTCCGAGGTGGATTTTATAAATTCCGGGTTTTTCAGGGGACAAGGGCGGACCGCATAACTGCGGCGTTTGCAAAACAAGTCTCGAGTCGTTCCTCCAGTCCCGCCCGCTCCTCCCGGCCAATGCACCTCAGTACGGTCTGGCCGAAGAAGACATCTCCGAAGGCGATCGTGTGTGTACATCGTGTAGGTGCAAGGCGGGGAGACGTCGCTACAAGCCGAACCAATGTCCCATCCCGACCTGTCCAGCCCGGAGGACGCGGATCAAACGCCTCCGACCCTTCCCGCCCCTCTGGGCTGACCTCCCGGAGGAGACCAAAGAAGCCATTTGCGCCAAGTATCAAATCGCTCCTAATGTGACCAAGTGCTGCACTGCATGCTTCAACCGCATCAGCAGACGACTGGGACCAAACGCCAATCTCGACACGCCCGACGATCCTCAGTCAGACACCACGAGATGGACGGACGAAGAGATCGAGACATTCAAAAAAGCCCTCACTGAGGTACTTTGACTCATTCAATTTATGAACCCATTAGGGACCACTTTTGGCCCAATTATTGAACCCAAAAAGAAACGTTTTCTTATTTCAAACAAAGGGAGGGTTAATGGCTGGGTTAATGTAAGCCTATTAGCAGAGGAAACACGTGGGTATCTCTATTCTCTGGATACTGGATGGGTAGATCTGAGGGATCCATATGGAAAGTGAGAGGAAATTGGAAATTGAATTTCTCAAATTAACCTTTCAAATTGGGTATAAGAGCCTTATGGTTTGAATGGGAGGATTGGAGACTTTATTAAAAGTAAAAGGCTTCTGGTCGGAGGATGGAAATAAAGTTAGGAGATTAAAGTTGGCGGTGTTGAAAAGGTGGAATCGGATTACACAACCCTTTTTTTAATGATGGGCGAATGAAATGATCCATTGGGGAGGGAGAGACGGGAGTTGTCATTGTAGCGCAGATTAGCCCTTTTCTCATCCGTTCACTCGGAAAATAGTTCATTAACAACCTAATTAACTCCATGTTATATAGCATGGGACGGATTGGAGAAAGTTATCGGAGCGGCTCGGGTCGAAGTCAGAGCTCCACTGCCGAAACTTCTATTTCAACTTTCGGAAAAAGTTGGCCCTCGACTCCCTCGTCCAAGAGTTCAGAAAAGTAAGATTCTCCACCTCCGCCCCTCGCACCTCCTCATTTCTCCTTATTCCTCACAGAGCAAGGGCGGCGACGGGCCTCCCATTCTCACCGATGAAGAGGAATCGGGGTCTACGACGTCTTCTTGCGACGAAGGCGTCAATCCCCCGCAGGACAACTCCAGACCGAGCGACAAGAAGGACGACTACGACTCTTCAGCAACCGTAATCCTTTATTTGATCATTTGGGTCCCTTGGAGGAAACTCATCTTTGGATGTGTTTTTAGGTGAGCGCTGAGGAAGGGGCCTCAATCGAATCGGACCTCAAAGCCCAAAGTGTGGAGGAGCTCAAGACGCTGCCGAACAATCCTGAGACTCCGCTGCAGCTGACCATGCGGGGAAGTCATCGGGACGTTCGTCAGCCCTCGCCCTCGCACATTCCGCCACAGCAGGTGCGAAGGGACCATCCGCCGCAGTCGCACTCCATCAGGCATCCCATGCACAACCCCATGCCACATACGGGTAAAAACAACCTTATCTGTTATTAAACCATTAGAGTAAATCATTTGCAAAAAAACCCATTGACAAACAGTTATGGATATATTATTGTTGAACCTTTCAAATTGCGGATGAGTAATGGAGAACAATTATTTTCTTAACTGAGGGCGTCCATTGTGACTTGAGAAGTCGTTGGGATGAGAAGGAGATTAGAGTTCAATTATTTATTATTCCAATATATATCTTTTCATCGAATGGTTTGGCGATAAGGGCAGGGTTTTTATTGCCTACTTTATACCACCATTCCCATCAACTGGAGTTATGGACTCGGTTAACTAAATAGGATTAAATAAGGTATTAATTATGGGAACATGAAACTTTGGTCAATTGAGCTCACCATGTTATAATTTGACACTCGAGGAGTGCCGACGACAGGGTTTTGTCACATTATCGCCTCCAATGGCAATGAAGACTTTTTTATATATATATTATATTATTCCCTTACCAATATATATATATATATATATATATCCTCTGGTCCTCTATATTTCCCTAGTGGTAAAAAATGGGAAATTTGATAAACAATTTTACAATCCTGTCGAGAGGTATATAAGAAGCATTTTTAAGGCGTCTTTTTTGTTGGAGCTCGCTCTGGAAAGATTCATTTGCTGATTCCTTCTCGCTCAGCCCACGCCTCTCCTCTTATTAAGAAGGGAGAAAGTCATTTTGAGTAGTAAAGATTGACTCATTTGTTTGTTATAGCCATTCGGTTCTCGAGTCCAGAAGCCAGCGAAGGTTCCCACGAGGTCAAGACGGTCAAAGATCTTATGCTCAAAACCATTGAGCGTCAATTGAGGATCAATCCAGTTCCACAAAATTCTAATCAGGTGAGTCAAAAATTTTATTCCCGCAATACTTAAAATACTCGAGATATTGGAGGTTGAGATCATTTAGAGTTAGTTCAATTTATATATCAATTAATTAAAATGTAGTTAATTTAGATATGGATTAACTAACATTAAGATTTAATGACTTGTTTTAAACAATTTGAATTATCAATATTTTTATGAGATTAACAAAGATGCAGTATATAAAAAATGGATTTTTATGGATCCTTCATACATTACGTCTTTTGTTTCCTTCAATTGTTCAGTTTTTTATTCCAAGAGGGTTAAATGTTACATGTTACTAAATATATCATCTATACCTGTATTAAATGAAATTATAAATATTTGTATGTATGCACTTGTCTATTTGAACTTGCATATGCTTATCAACATGACGAGGAAATATTGATAAAAGAAAGGTTGAGGAATTGTATAGCTTTTTAGCCTTGGTTTATAAAACCAATGAGGTCTTAATTACTTGCCAGATTCGAAGTTTATAAAAATGTATAATCGAATGCTCATTCGGGGCCCAGGCCATTAAAAATAATTAACAATTGAACTAAGTGGACTCGTAGACTATTTGTTGAGCATTCTGAGAACCAGGATTGGGCGTACCAATACAAGTTGTTCCCCCTTGGACTCCTCTGGTTCTTTCTTTCTTACTTTGATGGTCAGTTTGTTCCACGTGTGAATAATGAATTGTCTGTGGCAGGTTCATCCGGGTCCGAGTGTCTCTCCTACCATAACGTCCATCCTTAAGAGTCAAGAGCGAACCATTCCAGGACACATGATGGGGTCAGGGTCTTCGGGTGGCCTAGGTGGGCACTTCACCGGCCAGGGGATGTACTACACCAAGGAACAGAGGCCAGGGCTGGGGCAAAGTCATGGCCTTCGTGAAGGAATGCCCATCATCCAAGTCCAACAAAGAGAAGAATTCGAAACATTGGATCTGTCCATGAAGAAAAGGGCTCCTTCGCCTCATACGGACCGTCGACCACCATCCAACGGCCCACCACCGGCTCATCAACCTCTCGACTACGCCCGCCAACAACAACAACAACAGCAGCAACAACCACCGCATGGAGAATTCTATCCTAAGTACACGCCTGTGCCCAGGCCAAGGGCTCAACATCTCGGCCCTCCAATGGCCAAACAGCCCAAAGTGGTCCCACCGCCTCCGCCGCTTTTGACCAAGGCTCCTGCCCTCTCGCCTATGAAGGACGGGTCTATCACTCATGGAACCCCAATGCATCCACAGGTACATTACACACATCATTTTACAACTTTGATTCAAATAAGTCAAATAAAGCATTCATAGTTGGGTTCAAGTAGGTCAGGAAAGCCTGATTTTATGTATTATTAAGCTAATTTGGTTAGTCTGACATTTAAGTAAGAACATACACGTAAGGTTAATGTAATGTTAATTTTCAATTCCTGGAATATGTTCATTAAATTTAAATATGATGTATATTATGTTAATGTGAAGGAATAGCGACATTCAACATTAATAAAAATATTTTTCTTATTATTTGAATACTTGTATGCTTATCTATTATGTATAAGTTTGAATTGTATTAAATGTACATTTTATTTAAATTACATTATTGTATAATTTCTTATTAAAAATTAATCGGTCAATTATGTTCTTGGTGGGGGTATAATGAGAAATGAGAATTTATGGGGTTGTTGATTCTATATCGTGATTCCAATTCCATGCGGTGAATGATTAGATTTGGGCTAAATCATTTGCACATTGGTGTGTAGATTTGGACGCGTCTGTGTGGGCGAGATCAATTAGGTCTTATTTAAAATGTGTCATAATTGCAGATGCAAGTTCGGTTCCAAGAGGGTCCGTTTGCGGGTGGGCCGCCCCCTCAACCAAGAGGCGGAGGCTATCGACCTAATGAGAATCCTCAGGCTGGGAAGTACGAAGGTCTTCTGCGTCCATCCAAGGAAGGGTCCATCACCCAAGGCACGCCGTTGGACAAGAGGCCGGTGAAGCAAGAGTTCGTCGTTTACGATCAAGCCTCGAATCCAAACTTCTACGCCAAAAGGCTCAGCCCGGCCCAAGGAGGCTTCTACCAACAACATCCAGGGGCCTACTACCCGCCCCGACTTGGAGGCCAACGGACATCACCACCGTCGGCCCAGCACGTGTTCAGCGAACAGCACAAGCAGCTAATTATCAACGACTATTACACGTCGCAGCAGATGCAGCAACCGCCTCCACAGAGTCCGCAAGGCCCACCGCGTATGGACCCAAAAAGATCCGTCCAGCAATATCATCTCCCGCCGAGGCATGAAGTGCCCTATCGACAAAGCCCGCCCCCGCAGCCGCCCCAACATGCCCAACAGAGACAAGGAGTGATTCATCGGGCCAATTCTCATCGTAAGACCCTTTGGCTTCTTTCATTCAATTCCCTCAATGGTTGGATAATAAAACTCCTATAAGCTGGACCTCAAGGTTCCTTTTTATCTCCCCCTTCGTTTCTATTTTATCATTGGACTTTAAACAATCTGAGTATTTCGACTTCTCTTTTTCTAATATTTAATAAAAAGGAATATTTGAGATCGAAACCTGGTCAATTGATAAAAAATTGACCTTATCCAAATTCCCATTTTTACTTGACATGATGAATCAAAGTTCGGAGGGTCTGAAAGGATAGCCCTTAGAGACGGATATGACGCGTCTCTTCGATGGCGAGAGTCGGAAACGACAGAACCTACTCGCTGGAGCGGCATCCTTTTTTGTTGAAACATCCGAACAGACTGATCAAATCCTTAATTAAAAAATTATAATTATTTATAATACAGAACAATTGATTTGATTCGCAAATGTTTAATTCATGTTATTTTATTATGATCACAGGGATCGTGAAAATCGATTCAAATGCACGCTATGGCCACGATGCATTTGCTTCCCTTGTTGACATTGCCGCTGCGCAGCCGGCCCTTCCAGTACCAAAAGAAGACAATCGAGGAAGAGTCGGCCTCCCAAGAGGTTCCTCATTTTACATCCAAATAAAATAATAATCATGTTTACATTTATTCAACATGATACGTGAGATTTTTTAAAGGTGTGACCTGAATTATGGATTTTTCGTTTTTAGTTGACATGGTTCGAGAAGGGTTGGGGAAAAGTATGGCTGAAATGGAGCGAAATCGTCTCAGTTCCTCACAGATTCATCAACCACCACCGGCCCCATCGCCATCGATGTATCGGACTCCTCCAGCTCAACCGCAACCTCCTGTGACCACTCAAGGAGATTCGCAACGGTATCTCTATCACACACTGTTAGAAAACACTTTTATTCACTCTTGCCATGTTCTCCCAAGCTTTGACCGGCTTACGTGTCAATTCCCAATGTGACACATTGTCTCTCTCAATTTTTCGTGTCTTAATGTTTATATAATATAATATAATATAATGGGGAACCTTGTCTGGTTTTTATTATTATTATTTTTTGATCTAAACCCTTGTCTCACTCATCTCATTGGTCAAATTGATGGTTAATCTGAAATGATATAATATTTTTGTTCTCTTTTTAATGTGACCTCATTGGTAGGTCTGTGTATTTATTTTTTTGAGAAATGGGTGTGTATGTTTGTGAGACGTCTTGTGAGCAACATGGCGATGTTTGTGTGAATTCCTTAAGTGTGGCTCTCTCTTTGTTTTTGACCTCTTTGTTCACTGTCCTTGTTTCTCTCAGGATGAGGAGAGATATCGAGAGCGGACGTTATAACCGGGACCCAACGGATCAAACCCTCACTGCCGCTTCGCTCATTGATGCAATCATTACGCATCAGATTAATCAGCCTTCGGTGCATGATCGTCATTCTCCAGCCCCGGCAGCACGGAGCGGCGATCGGCTCTTTGCCTCCCTCAAACCTTATCCCGGCTCGGCACCCCCACACACTTCCGGGGGTGGATTGGTGATGGAGAGTCCAGCTCCGCGAAACCCAGACCCCTCTGATCGGGGTTCAGAGGTGCCCCACATGCACTACCCTCACGACCGAAGAAGTCAAGACCATGTTGACTCAATGCCCTGCTATATTACGCAGATCCGTCATCCGGATCGGGACCGCGGGGTGGATTTAGTTCGGAGCATGGGCGGGCGGGCGGAGGTGGAGCTCAAACCGATCGAGGAACCGCGGGGTGTGGAAAAACCCCATGCTGGGGAGGAGCGGAGGTGGGAGGGACGCGGAGGGCCAATGCATCTTCAGCAGCCCCAACATCATCCGCAACTGATGCAGCAGCCGCATCATCCGCCCAAGAAGGACGAGGACATGACGCCGTATGTGTCGTGGAAATTAAGAAGAGCTCTTCAGCACAAAGAAGAGCAAGCTCAAGCTCAGCATATGAGGAACCCTGGGGCGAAGGACCATTTCCCTCCGTAAGATTAATATATTTTTAAATACTAATTTTTAATAATTTATTTATTTTAATTATACATTAAATTTTGATTTGGAAATTTTACTTAAAATCTTACTTTTGAATAACATTCAATTTTTGAATTCAGGATGACTGAGGAGGAGGGCAAAGGAGGTTCTGGGGGTGAAGTTTTTGCACGAGGGCGAGGATCGCGAGAGGGAATCTCGCCATTGGACTACATGAAGAATCGGATCATCGAAGTGATGAGGACTGAGAACAGTGAAGAGGCGAAGGAGGAGGAGGCCAAAAGCGCCCGCGGCTCCCCCTCCATCCTCCCCAAGGGGGAGGAGGAGAGAGGGGAGGACCCGCCCGGGCCCGACCCGGATCAGCCCGGCCCCTCGCCCCAACCGGGCTGACACACGCACTGGACTGAAGGCACAAAGAAACGTATTTTAAAATGAGAAAAGTCTGGAGGATTCTGGCTCCCTTCCTCCCTAATCATCAAAAGGAGTATAAATGAGGCAGAGAGAGAGAGAGAGAGAGAGAGAGTGAGTGAGAGAGTTTAATGATAGAGAGAGAGATGGATACAGGTGATCTACATTATATATTCATTCTTATCATTACATTATGAGTAATTACTACTATTATTGAATGTTATGTATGATGATTAAATATTATCTTTATTACTATTTATTAATATTAAGGACTATTATTATCAATGTATTTTAATTTCTAATTTCGACTACTATCTTTATACAACCTTCTTATTGAGAAGCGGAGAAAACGGCATTTTGGGATATTCCTACTGTTTCTCTCTGTTCTTCTGAATCATATTAATAAATCTAACTTTGTTGTACCTCAAAATTGAAATTGATCATTCACTAATTGGAAGATTCACACTCACACACATTTAATAAATCATATTGTATTCAACTAGAAAATTAATGGTCTTGGAAATTTTCCATGTAATATATTTTTAATGCGGCTCATTGGAAATTATTTTGCTTATTGGACGTTTGGCATCCCCCGGGTTGAACAATTTGGCCGTGATGTCTGGGAATTCTGGGATGCAACCCCAATTGACCATAGTATTAAAATTTCGCATCGTTGGCTTCACCGGGAACGGGATGTGTGTCGGAGTGGAAGTGGTGTGGTGAAGAATGAAGATGTTTTATTTATAAAACTAATGAACATTAAATACAAAAAGACCCCAACACAGCAGTTAAATAATTTCAATTTCATCCCTATAATTTAATTTAATTATATAAACAAACTTAAATCATGTGCCCATAAACGTTCGACAACTCGAAAAACAATTTTATTACCTAGTTTGTTGAATTCAACATCGATCGATTTTTTTCAATTAGTGTAATTGAATCATTTTTTATAATATGACAAGCTTCATGCATGAATGGTGGATGTTTATTTTAAATACTAATTTGTTCGAAGCCGTGCTATCATATTTTTAATTATGTTGGTTGAGTAACTAAATCTAGCAGTGTTGGGAAAGGAGGGAAATCGAGGCGAGTGGGAAAGTTTCATTTCCAGCGAGTGCGAGGCTTAGCGAAGATCCACTGTCCACTGGCTCAATCAAAGTACATATAATTAAATTGTAATTAGTACCATCATCATTGTCAGTGGTCCATACAGGGTGTAGTTTCCAATTGGGCTCATTTGGAAATGGGCTGACTTCTTTCGGTCGTTGGACACATAAGCTTTAACTTTCAGACAGTTTAATGACGCATTACGTAGCTAACTTCGGCTTCATCTTACATACAGTAATTGATCGTCGTTATAAGGCCAATTCTTAAAATCATCATTCAGATTTAACCCGACTAATATACATTGTTATATTGCTGCGTTTGATTCATTTCCTCACAGGTTAGTCCTTGGCCATGTTTTAATTCAACCACGTTAATTAAATTTATAACGGTAAAGTACTAATTGAAACATTGCAGGAAATATTGTAATTTTTTATTATTTACTTTAACCAGTAATGGAAATTGATGAATTTGCACTCATTAATTTTTAGAAGTTCTAACGTTCCATTTTATTTTTCTATTTCAGATCACTCGGCTGTGAGAAGGAGATTGTTGAATTTATATAGGTTTAGGACTTAATTAAAATCTTCGATTCTCATCTTTTATTTTAAAGTATTAAAAAGGAAGCAGATGATCAATATGTCTCCCTTGTTGTCAAAGTTTCTCAAAAGCGCTCTTCGAGCTGCCATCGTCGACAACTCTCTTTCTAATAAAAGGACAATGATCTGCACTTTGGGAATTATGGTTCAAAAGGCCAACTACACAAGGTATATTTATTTTAGAGAATTAAAAATTAGTTAGATTAGTAAAAATTACTTTGTGATTGATATTGATTTATTTATTGAAGGCTGGCTGAGGTTGGGAAGTTGGAAAGTCCTAAGATCGACGGAAACTACGAAGTTGGGCAAATTTTCCTTCATCGAGTTTTCGGCTATCGTGGGGTCATTCTTTTTCCTTGGCTTGCCAAGGTCTATGACCGAGATCTCGCAAGCAATAAAACCAGAGACAAGTAGTTCCTCTTTAACTCTTAAATCTCACATGGATAATTAATTACCACGATGGTTTTTTAATTTAATTTTTTAATTAAACATTTTGTATTTCAGGGCTGGTTCGGGAGAAATCGAAGAGCCTTCTGCGTTCAGTCACATTGGGCGAGAAGTAAAGTCTAAAACCCATCATTATTATCAAGTTCTTATTGATTCGCGGGATTGTCCTTACATCAGAGCTCAAACTGAAGCAGTGACGTTTCTTGGAAATCAAGAAAATAGCAGAAGTAAATCATTCCCTGTTAAATCAAACATTTGATTCTTTTCTTGTCACAAATATTGAAATAAAAATTAGAATTGGTAATTATTTGGATTAATCATTTCTTTAGGTTTATATGCAATTCCTGGACTTGACTACGTGGCCCATGAAGACATCCTCCCTTACTGCCCTACGGAAAAGAATCCTCTTCACCATGAGTTGTTTGACAAATTCCTTCTGGCTGGAGGTGACGGTGGATTTATAGCCAGAGAAACTCTCAAAGCTTGGCAGGATAAAAACCATCCTTGGCTCGAACTCTCGGACGTCCATAAAGAAACGACCGACAGCATCCGAGTTACCGTCATACCTTTTTACATGGGCTGCAGGGAAGCTCACAGCAACAATGTTTACTGGGTAAATTCACAATCAATCCGTAAAATCCAATTCCTTGAATATTAATAGCAATTACTTAATCCAACTATAATCCTAGATTAGTTATTATTTAAACGCATTTGATAATGAATCTCATTTTAATGTTAGTGGCGCTATTGCATCCGCATTGAAAACATGGGCGAGTACAACACTCAACTGAGGGAAAGACATTGGAGAATTTTCTCTTTGTCTGGAACGCTCGAGACTGTAATTTCCTATTTAATATTTAAATACTCAATTATTTCTAGATAATTTTATGATTTGATTATTTTTAATTAGGTTCGTGGGCGTGGAGTAGTTGGCCAAGAACCCATTTTGAGCAAACAAAGCCCAGCGTTCCAATACTCTTCGCACGTGAGTCTCCAGGCTCCTTCTGGTCACATGTGGTAAGTTTCCCAAGAAGTCTTTCAACATGGGTGGATGAAATTAAAGGCATTTTACTAAAAGTGGTCTTGTCTTAGGGGAACTTTTCGGATGGAGCGTGAAGACGGGTTTACGTTCGATTGCCGAATTCCTCCTTTCTCCCTCGAGTCGAAACATGAAGAGAGCAAAGATTGAAGACGCCCCTGTATTATCATTGCCTGTCACTTAATCGTCTTTAAGAGTGATTTCTAGTTCCCTCCCGTCACACACAACAATGGAATGAAAATAAATGGTTCTCGCACTTGTTACAAACATTTTAAATTTATTTTATAACTAAAATGACCCATTCCCCAATGTTTCTCTTTCATTGGGGCATGTAGAGTCATTCTTATCTTCAACGCACTAAGAGCAGGAATGGTGTTTTACAATGACCGGTAAATTTAAAAAATACATGGAAATGCATACAATTTAGCTCATCCTCAGCGCTCATTCTCATTGGGGCATACGATGCCATATAGCCTTATAGCCATATTGTTAATAGTTAATAGAGAACACGATTTCATCATTGTTTAAATTCTTTGTACTTAATTTTATTTAATGATAAGTTGATAAGGAAGGATTATGTTGTGATTAGTTTATTAATGAAATTGGACCAAAGGTGAGCAAAATGTCTGGTGTTACGAGTTGCAAACAATGCGGGTGCAGCGAGATCGACAACGATCCCACACGAGGGAACTCAGTTTGCACCAATTGTGGGTTTGTCCTCGAAGAATCCATCATCGTCTCGGAGGTCGCGTTTGAAGAAAATGGACATGGAGGTTCCTCGGCAATTGGTCAATTTGTGTCAATTGAGAGCAGAGGTGGAGGAATTTCCTCTGCAACCACCGGATTTCATTCCGGAATTTCTAAAGAATCCAGAGAGCTCACACTCAAATCCGCAAAAAAGAAAATTAACGAGGTTGCCCAACAATTAAGGTAACTTTTACTTACTAATAATCAAAATTTACTTTTTTTAATACCCGCAATAAATATTATTTTGATGATATCTAGATAATTAAAATGATTCTAATTTTTTAATAACATTTTTTACTTTTCAATTTTAGGTTAAACCAACATTGCGTTGATGTCGCGTTTAATTTTTTCAAAATGGCCCTACATAAACAATTGACCAAAGGGAGAAAAAATGCTTTAACTATAGCCGCTTGCGTCTACATGACCTGTAGAATTGAAGGAACTCCGCGTAAGGACAATTACCAAAATTGGAGTTAAGAATTAAAAATTTTGATGGAGATTGAAGAACTTTTCATTTACCTTGTTTTAATTTTCCAGACCTTCTAATCGATTTCAGCGATATTGCTCAAATCGACGTTTATGCCCTTGGACGTGCTTACGTCCAAATCTCTCGGGCTTTGTTCATTAATATTCCTGCCGTGGATCCTTGCATGTACATCCTCAGATTCGCCCACAAGTTCAATTTGGCCGAAAAGACCCATGATGTGGCCATGACGGCCCTTCGTCTTGTCCAGCGCATGAAAAGGGATTGGATCCATTTAGGACGAAGACCTTCAGGTTTATGTGGAGCTGGTGAGGAATTTTAAATTTATCAATTAATTCGTGTGATTTGAGGCCAAGATTATTTTTCTTTCTTTCAGCTTTATTAATTGCCGCAAGGTTGCACTCGTTTTCTAGAAGTGTGCAAGACGTTATCAACGTTGTTAAAGTCCACGAGACAACTCTTAGAAAACGGTAAGCCAACAAAAAATATGATATGATGGGTCTTTTCACTTGGAAACATTTAATCGATTTAATCAATTTTTAGCTTGATTGAATTTGGCGAAACTCCTTCGAGTTCTCTCACTCTCGACGAGTTCATGTCGGTGGATCTTGAAGAGGAACACGATCCTCCATCTTTTAAAGCAGCAAGAATTAAGGATAGAGAAATGTTACAAAAGGTTCAAATGCATAAATTACCTATTTTTCATAAAAATGATTATAAATTGTGAAAATAACATTTTGGAAATTACTTGCGAAATCTAAATTATTAAGACTCTTAATTTAAGAGGATGAATTTTCACGCATTTGAACTTATTGAATTTTTAGCTTTTGGACGGGGAAGTAAATCTTGAATTTAAGGACATTCAAAGAAAAATAGACGAAGAATTGGAAAAGAGACGAAAACGAACAGCGAAAGATAAAGAAAGTGAGTTTTCCATTTATTTTAACTCGGGTGTTAATTTTTAAACTTGTAGCCCCTCCGCCCTCGCCCTCGCCCAGCATCGAGGTCATTCGTTTAGAAGATGAAGATACTTCTCGGTTCATTATGGAAACTACACTTTGCGCCATCAACGAATTCATTACTGACCCTGTGGAGGTCATTGAAGAACCGAACACTATTGCTTTGGAACAGCCACCTTTAACCAAAGAAGTGGATATGTTGCTTATGCCGCCTCCTACTTCCATCGACCTGGAAAGCTCAGCACCTCTAGGCAAAGATAAATAAAGTTTAGCAAAATGTTAAATTTAATAAGTAACATATATAGAAATTAATCATATTTATGTGTTTAATTAAGAATGTCGTGTCTAATTATTTGGATTTATTTATTAGAATGTTTAGAATCTCTTGAGACGGAACAAAGCAAAGTAGACGATGAAGAACTTTCACTTGAAGGAATTGACGATGCCGAGCTTGACGGCTACATTATGAACGAAAGAGAAGTCGCCAGGAAAACTCACCTTTGGGAACAACTTAATTCGGAATACATAACTCAACAAAGAAGTAACGTCAAAAGATGAAATTTTTGTTATAAAATTTAAATGAAAATGATTAAAATTAAACTAAATTGTTATTTTTTAGTGAAACAAGAACAAATAGAAAAAGATCTACGAGAAGGAAAGACTGAGAAAAAGGCCAAGAAGAAGAAACCTGTCAAAGTTAAAGCAACTTTTCATGCAAAAAGCGCAAGTGAGGATTTGAATAATTCTTTTCTCATGTTATGACACTTATTATGAAATCTGATCAAAATGCTTTCCTAATTCGACCATTTTAATTTTTTAATTTTAAAGATGAGGCTATCAAGATCATGTTAATGGAGCGAAAGATCTCAACAAAAATCAACTATGATGTTTTGAAAAAATTGAATGCGAATTCCAAGGGGGAAGAAGAAACAATGGAATTTTGATCAACATGGCTTGAGGAACCGAACCTTAAAGAACAAGTTCGTTCCTTGAACAACCTTAAAGAACGCAACGGAACCTTAAATAACGGAACGGAACCTTAAACAACGGAACCTTAAAAAACAGAACGGAACCTTGAGGACCAGAAAGGAACCTTAAAGAACTGAACGGGACCTTAAACAACGGAACGGAACCTTGACATGGAACACCGGGATTGCTTTTTACGATTTGTGACATTTAAATAAATTAAAATTTTTAATGAGTCATTAGTCATTTATTTATCAATAAGGGTTGGCTGTTGTGCTCAAGTACCCAGTTACTACAACTATGTTTTAACTGCTGACTCTCTTGAAGTGTCTTCATGGGGCGAAGGATTGTCCTTGCTTGCATTGGCGCAAGGCCTCGTTAAAGCCTTCGCAAAGCGTGAGGTCGCTTTGGTTCTGAGCGCATTGGATGAACTGGCGAAGTTCCCAAGCACATGCTGGTTCCCCGCCACTAGCACCGCCATATTGCTGTTGCGGTGGTTGTTGGGCCGGAGCATGAGCGGCCTCAGCTGCACCGGAACCTCCGCCGCCCATTCCGCCGACAAGAGCGTGGCCGACCACGTGTCCCTGGCAAAAACAAAGGTTGGTAATTGGGCCTAGGGGATATTTAATTGATTGGAATTACGACGGCCGATCCAACGGCGACACCTCCAGCAGTCACAGCCATTTGCTTAAGAAGTCCGGGTTGCTGAGGGGCGGCTGCTGCAGGAGCCATCATCTGACTTGGTGGCGGAGAAGCCTGAACTGGAACTTGACTCCTGGGAAAATAATAATTTAACTAGATTTATTTCAAAATAATTTTCAGTGCGACTTAAATCTCTATAATTATATTAAATGAGTCAAGGATCTATAAATATAATGGAAGAATTCTTGTGGATGGAAGGATGATGAAATCCAAGGATCATCATTATGACGACGTGGGATGGCACAAATAATTAATAATCGTCTAATTTTAGCAATATTAAATGAATTTGCTTTGAAAATGTTTCTTAAAGGTCAAATTCTAATTTGGATTTGGAAATTAAATCAGTCTGTGAATTGAGGATGCGTGGAAGTTAACTACGTCGGTGTCGGTGGTGTGGTAATAGATATTTAACTTGAACTTTAAAAAGGGTACCTGGGTGGAGGAGCGGCTCTTGCTGGGGCTCTTGCAGGGGCCCTTGAAGGGCTTGGGCTCCTTCCACGGCGAGGCATCTTGGTTGTAAAGCGACTTTAATTACAAATTTACAGAAGTTGAAGAAGGTCACGGAGTCCGTCCGGAATTGATGTGGGAAAAATCTCGAAAGAACTTACGAAGACTATAAGTAGCAGCCTTTAGTCCCCGCTAAATCTACAAAATCGCTTATTGCCCGCTTTAATGTCTTATATTACCCCCAAGAATCGATCTTGTTTTCAACCACACAGCATAGAACCATTCGTTTCATTTACTCAATAACAATTTTATTTTAATTATACTTTCATATTTAGTGATTGTCAATAATTTAAATTGGATTTATAAATGGCAAAATTTTAATTCTTTTCTAATTTATAAACAATATAATTTATAAACTTTGTTAGTTCTTGGGGAATTTTCCAATATAGCCAACAATTCACGAAGGTCTGGTAAATTTTAAGAGAAAAACTTGCTCCTATAAACTCATAATGCCCCGTAAACTTTCAGATCTCACTCTTGTAATCTAGTGAGGTTTTATTTGATAGTTTAACTAGTGAGTTGCTCACAGCACACGCCCTTAATATAATTTTATCCAATTAGTATAATACACTTAATGTTTATTTTGATTGTATATTTATTATCGAATGTTAGTCATCAACTCTATTGAGATTCGTTATGGGGATTGTAATAAGCACACCGTCATTGTCGTCATTTCACGACTCATACGAGGATAAGGGGAGAGTTGTAAATTATAACAAATAATCCAATGCATTTCCCCTATGCTCAACTCATATCGCTCGACTATCGATTGGCTTCAAACGAAATAGATTAAACCTTCGATTTATTATGCAATTCTTTTCTGCTTCACGATATTTCCAAAATTAATAAAACTCAACAACTCGTCCTTCAACTTCACATTTTTTCATTTATTATTTATATGAAAATGTTCGGCCTCAACAACCATTTGTACGTTATTTTTAATGATCTCTTAGATGGTTCATAAACAATGGTAATGGTCCTTATTACCTAAATTGTAAATATATAGGAAGTGGATAAGGTGAGCCAATTAAGAACAGAATAATTAATTACACATTGATTTTTTATTGGGATCGAACATCATTAGATCATTATTTTGATTACTCAATATATGCTCCCTGTATTCAATTGGGAATTTCATCCATAAATACATATGTATGTTATATAACTAGGCATTGTGAACTATTGTGTATTGAAAAACCAATCCTTTCACATCCTATATAAAGTATGTTTATCAATCGTTGATTATAGAATGAGTCAATTACCAAACCAATTAAGAATGGCTATTTAATCCCCAATTCTTTTCCAATAAGGTTAATCAAAACAATATTTAAAAAAATGATGAACGATTAAAAATTCTTACATTACTATGTGTGTTTCATGTTTAAATTATTTGTTCCATGGTGTAAGATTTAATTAAAAAGAAATCTTCTCGTGTGAGGGAAACGAAGATGTTGGAATGACGTGAAGATAATTAAATTAATTAAAGAGAGGCGACTTGGTCTTTTTCGAACGATGGTCTGGTTGGGTGGGTTTGGGGCTTGTGGGGGCGAGAAGGGGAGACAGGTGAGGGTAAGAGGGTGATTGGGACAGGTGGGCTCAGTAAGTTGGAAGTGCTCAGCAAAGGAACAACTCGACCATCGTCAAGCAAACCATCGGGTTTTTCCAGGGACAAAACGGGGACATTCGCCAGTTAAATACCTCCGTGAAATGGGGCTGATGGATCAATACTCTTGAGGTCAATTTTACATTACGATTCGCTTCATTTCTTCTATACTTTACTTTACACACAAAAGTTTTCCTAATAAGTTAAGTTACTCATTATCCAATATATCAATATGTTCCCATTGGGATTCGCATATTGATACAAAAACCCTTTAACTCCGAGTTTCCAAAAGATTGAGGTGGAAATGTAAATGAGTTTCTTTATTGGCAACTGCGGTCTTCCGTTTCCCTTTAAAGACTCAGCCAGAGATTTGGTAGAGAGAGAAATTGAACGAAGGAATTCTTTTTTCCCCAAGTGGGAAGACAATGAGCCAAATGAATCAGATTGGTAATTATCCTTTGGCATGTTTCCTATCTCAATCTATCTTACAGACTCAATTCCTCATTTTCTTCCCTTGTAAACATACCTTATTTTATAGTCTATAGTCTATACCAAAATCGAACAAAATTTAAGTATTTGCTATTTGAAATCAATTTCATGATTTCATTGCGATTTGTCATTCCCTATTTATATTTATAATTGCTTAGGGCCATTTTATCTCAAATTTCTCAAGTACCAAATTTTGCATTTAATAAGTAAAGATACAATATTTGTATGTCTAGTATACTAAATACATTGAAATTTATTTAATTGTCTTTAGGGCTTCAATTTATCTTTTTCATTTTCCTTCAGACTTATTGGCTAATTCTTTGCTACTATGATAACAAACAAATAGTCACATTAAGAGAAGAATTCCAAATATTACTATTGTTAAGGAATATAAAAATTAAATTATATATTATTATTATTTAACTATCCCTGGAGTTGGTAATTGAACTCCGAAGAATATTACCAATGTTTTGATATTGTGAAGTTGAGTCATAAAATTGATATTTATTCTCCTGGTTCTACTTTATTACATTTGTCTGGGAAGAAGCATTAAGTCATTTGTTCCTCCATGCTCTTAACGTGAGTGGAGTGAAGACGGGGAGTTTTGATCATTTGCTTGTTTCTATTCCAATAATGATGTTCGTGACACGATGAAGGAGATGTTTGCAATAAGTACATAGGGACAAGGCTCATTTGAATATCTAATCGACCAAAAGAAAGAGTCATTACCTCACAAAACTCACAAGTTTCTGCTTCAAATACAAATTCCATTCATTACTTATTCACTCAGCGAAGGTGAGAATTGGGTGAATGAGGATTTTTTTCCTCATAATCTACTTGATACAAACCATGCCCAAAAACTGTACTAATAGTTATATATCTAGTTATATGGGTTAGAACCTCAGAATATCCTACACAATTCTTTCATATAACAATAATTGGAAATTGTTCGACATCTTTGTGAAACATGAGATTGGAGAAAAGGGCTAATATTGATATTTGAGATTTGGAAGTGTTTGAATTGAATTTTTAATATTTCAGGATGAGGCGACGAAATTTTTTGGTGAGTTGAGTGGGATGGTTTCTTAGTCGACATTTCGACTGCTGTGATGTGTGTGTGATGGTGTCGGCCATGAAACGGCTCGAGGAGTACGTGATGGCAATGGCGGACCGACCAGAGGGCGACGACGTCCACGAACAACTCAGGCAAAAGGAAAAAGACTTGATTTTGGCCGCCGAACTCGGCAAAGCCCTCCTGGACAAGAACGAGGAGCTTTCGAGGCAAAATGAACGAATCACTGAAGAATACACCCAAAAACTCGAGGTAAGATTATTTTTACAAATTCACCTTCAGAATCATAAAATTGACATTCCAAATAGTTTAGAATTTTATTCAGAATTCGAGTCCAATTGATTTTTGATAAACTATTTACGAACTTGCATATTTTCAACTTGGATATTTTCACACAAAATGGAGGTTTGAAGCTTTTTAGTTTTACAAACTTCAAATGTCGTCCGGTTGTGTGGGGGAGAGAAATATTACAAAAATGTCATGTGGGATTGTGAAGTATTACGACTGTAAATACAATACATATGGAAGATATTAAGGCATGTAACAGTTCATTGGATTAAACTTGAATGTGGAAATGGAGGATTGTGAGTGTTATCGTATTTCGTCAATGCCATATGGAATGAATGAAAACACGAATGCCTTTTTTCAAAATCTCCACAATACAAATTTCCTATAAAAGAAGGGCGGAACAGAAAAGGTTTAAAAATGAGCTTAATTTATTCATCTTGACACTTTGAGATCTCTGACCTTTTTAACAACGACTGGACAGTGAGGATTAGTTGTTTGGAATGTATTCTTTTTAATATTATAAATACAGTGGTTAGTTTAAAAATTCCTATTTAAGATAAGCTATAAGAACTCTTCAATATTCTACCACTTTCATGGAGGTAAATAGAGAGAGTTTTTGCTATCATTGAATAAATGATCCATGGTTATTTGAAATGAAAATATTTTTTAGTGTTTTCGAGATATTTCCTAATATCCGAATTATGAGATTAAAAAGGTAAATAAACATTATTTGAATCTCTCTCTTGAAGTAAATGGATGAGAAACGGGAGGAACTTTCATTTCTCTCTTAAAACTCCCTTTCATTTTTATCATGATCAATTAAGATAGGAGTTTAATTACAATTCCTCCTCCTTCCCACTCGCAATAATGATAAAGATTGTCCTGGAAATTTTCTCATTTAAACCCATACTTTTCTTTCTCATTGTCATTCTTCAATTCATCTCATCAGGTTCATCTTGCCTTATAGAGAAGCTTCCTCAGTCAGAAGATGTTGAAATCTTGACGATGAGTTTTAAAATATGTAAATGTAATAAGTTAAATATTAAAGTGGCACTTTTTTGAGAAAGACTCACGAGTGAAAAATGAACGTGGGTTGATTGCGTGTTTGCCTTTTGGGCTAGGAAATAAAGAAAATGCAAAATACGAAATATAATACATATGCACAAATATAGAATTGGTTAAATGCATATTAGTTAGATTAGTTTCATATACTTATATGAATTATACATATATGTATAGTTATATCAATGGTCATAATTCAACATTTTAATGGTTCTTAGTCAATAAGTGAAGTAAATGATTGAAATCAATAGATTTTATAAAGGAAGGAAAACCTTGGCATTGGAATACCCAAATTCCTTATTTGACTCCCCAAACACACCATTCATTTCATGGGCATTGTTTAAGAAGGGATTGAAAGATCCTTGAAAGCCCATTCCCAATTTTCCAATCAAACCGAGATTTGCGGATCATTTGAGATTATTTTGAGAGAGTGAGAAGTTGAGATCCCCAGTGTGCCATTTGGGCTGTCAACAGAGGTTTCTTGGCCATTTGGAAAATTTTGATCCACTTTGCCTTCAAAACGAGTCTAAAATAAGTACAAAGCTACCAGTGATTTGTACTTTCATGATTGTCTGTTACCTCCCAAACTTTCTCACGCTCCAACCTTCATTTTTCCCAACTATGAATCAACTTAATAACACACCCATATGAAATCCACAAATACAAATACAGATATGTATGGTACTTTATATGTACTTATGTACCTCAAAGTGTATTAGTGAGAAATTAGGAGCGAACCAATTGGACAAATTATGCTTCATAAGTTCACATTATTGAAGTTCATTGAAGCTCTTTGTAATAAAAGGAACCGCATATATGGCAATAATAACCCAAGGAATTTATGACGTGCTTTCATTAACACCTTTATAAACTACAAATTCTATCTATTCCATATGTGTCAGATGAGAAGAAGAAACCAATGGTTTTTGTGCGAACTCCAATAATTCATTCATATCATCAAATTACCAATTACATCTTTTACTTTTTAAGAGATGAATTATTACCATCATTTACCATATGGTTGTTGGTCAATTAATTTGAGCCCAAGTGACAGTCAATTGTGCCAAGTGCAGAGATTTGGTAAATAAATTGGAAACTGTCGCAGATGGGCGACATTGAAAATTTGACTGGCACAAGGAGGAATTTAAAAAGGGAAACGAATAAGAAAGGGATTTTTTCAAGGGGTTCCTTCCACCAACTGGGGTTTCGCGGTGAGGGGAAATTTGTCTTTTAAAACTCCAACAATGGGAGAGTCATTTGAGAACCCATTTGAAAATACAAGGTGGATGTCTTCTAAAGTGTTCGACTTGTTGGACACAATTTATTAAGGTTAAACACACATGAGATTATTAATACACATACTGTACTATTTGCTTAGCATAGCATGTAGTCAATTGGCATAAAAATACAAAATGTTTAAAATATGGTACATTTACAGATAGGTATATGTATGTAGATACCTTATTCTTAAGTAGAACTTATTTTACTGGTTTTAATATTAAATTCACTTTAATTCTTTTATACAATTTCCTCCAATGTCTGAGAGGAATTTGAAAGGAAGCGAATTCCAAATCTAAGCTTTTGCATCTTCAGTGTGCCAATTAACTGAATAGCGGATTTGAGAGATTTGATGTTTCATTTGCATTTTGATCATTTGCCACCTTTTGACTCACCTTCGACCTTTTGGTTGAATGGTCCATAATTGAGAATGATTGGATTTTTGCTCCTTGAGTGGAAATGGAAAGAGGTTAAAATTGGTCATTCCCTCCTTTACCTCAAATGACTCACTGAGGATCAACTCAAATCATTGTGTTGTTGTAAATGGTTGATTGGAGGTGAATTGAAGTGTGCGCTTTGGGGGTCGTAAAGAGCCGTTAGAAAAGCCAGGAGTAAATTGAGAGTCTCGGGGTGTTGAACGGAGGTTGTGAAATGGAAAGGATTCGAATCTTCCGCATTAATAGAGACGATGATTGGAGATGAGGGGAAGTGAGGACAGTCCAGTCCAAAGGTTTCGCGAATGCGCAGAATGACTTTTGGACTCAACGTGTGGACTCCCCCAGTCTCCGTTAGGCCCCATGTCCTCTCATGGACTCCCTCATATATTCAAATTTAGCGGTCAGGCTTCCTTGTTATATCCGTATATTTATGAGTAGACAGTGGTTATAAAGTAAATATAACCGAGATTATCGATTTATTATAAGGTTCCGTTGAAATTTGTTTATTTAGGAGAGATCTTACAGTGGTTTATTAAGAAACTTAAACCAAGTTTAGAACTTCACATCCCTTCCAAAATACTACATGATGAGTTGACAAAGAATCAAGATTCTGACATTACATAAATGTGAGGTTGCTTATCGAGCCTACATGGACTCCCTTTCCCTCCCCCATGCTTTGTTCTCACCTCACCTCGTCCCATCAACCTCTCTAATGTCCAAAAATGCAGGTGGAAAGAAGATTTGTACAATTTGATCCGTATTTGTTAGATTTTGGATCTTTTGGACGGAAACGGTTGTTGTCCATTCAAAATAAACCTTAAGGCCTTGGATGATTAAAAGTTGGAATTGGGGAGGTTTTGATTTCCTGGCCCTTACGGTCATTCCAAATCCAAATGAGCCCCAACGGGACTTTTTCCCAATAATCCTCCTATTATTCTTAAATTCCTCGTGATGAAAATATTGAGTTTCTCAACATTAGCGGCTCCTTGTAAAACTATTAAACAATTCATCTCATTTACCTATACCTGGACAGTTCCTATTTTTACCATGTCCAACTTGTTCTTATTGAGAGGGTAAAAATGATAATTAATGAAAGCCCCACGAGGTGTTTTATACTTACTGTAAAAGACTCAATTCCGACTATGATCAACTTTTTTCCTCTCCTATTTAATGACGGATTTGACTCCTGGGAATTTCAGCTTCAATGAGAAATAATGAGTTTGGGTCATAAAAGGGAATTAAGAACCCATTGGTTTAATTATTCCTCCGAGCCCCGACCAGGTCGACCTTTGTTAAGGAGATCCTTTCAACCTCCGCGTTATTGAGGACGCGTATAAAACCTGGGAGTGAACCGCCATTTTTAAATGGAAACCTCAAAATTCGATCATTAAATTGTAGAAAGGTCCAAAGAGTTGAAGGTATGAAAAATATGAGTAAATGAGTATGCAGGTGCAAATAGTATACCTGTATTCATGCTTCATACCTTAAATCGTTTAATTTCACGTGTTTAAACTCAACTTTGTCGGAATTGGGAAAAAAGAAGGATTTTCTCATCATGGAGCTTCACCTGCCGCCTGACCGCAAAAATGTTTGAATTCCATTAGGAATCTCCGCTTCGTTGAATCCACCTTGACTTGAATGTTTAAATGAATTTGTGCAATCAATTTATTCCTTCCAAGATTCCTCCTGATGAACCTTCTTGAGGAAAATCAAAGGAGCTGTAATGAAATCTGTACAAAGTGTATGAGAGAGATTTACTAAATAGATTCCCAACATGAAGGGGATTGAGAGGTCGCTAATGGCATTGTTCATTTTTTATAATATATTATAATATCAGATCTCATTGTGATGAATGTGAATAGTTGATATCTGAATTGAACTTGAAGCTCATCTTATTGTAGAAATGAGCTCATTGTAGTCAGATAAGCTTTTTTAAATAATGTCCTTCCATTTATGTTCCTTTCATTGTTTTAATGTTTTCTAAAAGTAAAAACAGATTTACATGAGAGATCTAAATGGCATAATTTGTTCCACATGCTCACAATCCCACGACGGGCCAAATCCCATAAATTTATTCATATGCGTATAAATATTAAATTTGGGCGTTGTTTGAAGGGGGCCTTTCACTCGAACCACATTTTATCCCTATTTTTATTATTTTCAACTCGTGAATTCCAATTGACAATTTTCTTCTCGGTCGTCTGCCAAAAGTTTATTATGATTAATTGGAAAAATATCAAAGAGGAAAATATTCCGATTCTCAACACTTTCTCTAAGCAGAGGACATTCTTAATTCTTAAGTGTTGATGATGGGCTTATGAGGATTTCAAGATGGGCGGTAAACGAGGTTCAATTTATGGAAATTGGATAGATAATGCGAGGTTTCCGTTTAATGGCGGAACACTAATTAAAATAAACATAAAGGTGTGGAGGGGACAGAGACCTTTTTCATTATTTTTGCAAAACGACGAGGTTCATTAAACATCTTCATCTGTTAATTCATTAGAGGGAGAAAATGGTTATTATAAATACGGATTTTGTCATTATTCCAACATTCTGTTGATTCCCGTATTTACTGTGAGATATAGGATTTTTTGCATTTATGATTAATACAGTTGATTATCCTATTTATTACCGCGAATGTGAGAGAATCTTTTGGCGGCAGAATTGACATTTGAGAAAAAGTTGAGGAAACCTTGAACCTCTCACGTCCAACTCACAGAGAGGTCAAAATGTATAGGAAATTAAGAAATTGAGGGAAGGAGGTTCGGTGGAAATGACATGGGAGGTAGAATTGATAAATCCAATTTATTTAATTCTTCCCAAACTCATCATTCTGATGAGGGCAAAGGGCATTGAAAAAACCCTTCGCGTTCTTCAACTCTCAACTGCTTTACTTTTCTTAAATTTCTCGTTGTAGGCCAACACTATGAATTTTTGACCTCAAATGGGAATCCTCTGATTCTCCCACTTGTCACCTCACCAGCTTCCCATTAAGACAATTAATTTTAAAATAGTTCAGAGACGTATTTTATCATTATACCAACTTGACTGGATCGACATGTTCATCTCCGCTTAGCAGACTTGGTCATAAACATCAAGAGTTTGAGACATTGGAAAATCAAGTTCCTCAACTATTTTCACATCTGCTTTTTTACATTTTTTATTTGCAAATGCTATTGACATTTTTAATTTAATTCAACATTGGATTATTTCCCTTCTTTTGATTATTTTCTAACTTTATTATTTTCTAATATCTACCCACTAAAATCTACTTACATAAGGTGCGTATAAGGTGTGTTATATACTATAGGTGCGTATACATATAGTTAATATGAGCTATTCTATACATAAACATAGTGTTAAGTGATGCACATGTGATACAATATACAATATTAAAAGGAATAAGAATGTGTAATAATTTTGTATTAATAATAAAAAGCGTGTGGTTCGTTGAGTTTTGATTTGACCCATCCACGATATGAAAAATTTATTGAAGAGTTCGGGTATTAAGCTGAAATGGAAAATAAATGGCTTCCTTCCAAAACACCTTCACGCTCATCAGACTCCTCAGACTCCACAAACAAAAGTGATATTTTTTTAATTTTGAACAAGTTTCTCATTTACTTGTTCCGAAATATAAGTGCATATGTATATACATATCTATTATATGTATATAAAACATTAACTGAGTACACATACCTATTATGCGAGATTCAATGCCCCATGCACACACACCAAGACATGCTTTTAAGAGTATTAGTTTAATGGTTGTTTTGTCTTTCACCTTTCCCTCACCATGGAAGGAGTCAGGTAAATAAACAAAATGTGAATCAGAGCGTTTGAATCTCTCCATCGACTCCCTCCAAAGAGCACACAATTTCTCATTTCCCTAATAAAAATAAAAGGAATATTTGTTGGTTCATCTCCCCATCCCCTCACTCTACCAATTATCCGTTCAACAAACAAAGAGAGGTGAAGTTCACCTTCCAATTATGATTTTTATGAACGAGGGAGAACCCTTTGGTTTTACGGTTTTAAATTCGGATTGGAGTGAGATTTGAACTGTGGGCAAGAGAGCGATCTAAATGAAGTTCAAAATGAAATTCGAAATTCATCTAGAAATCTTCACCAGGGTGGATGGAAAGCGAAGGCATCTCGTTTGTCAACCATTCGTCCATCGCCTTTACCATACCATTCATTAAATAGATAACACAAAAGCGCAGAAATTCAAAAAATTAAAACGAGCATCATCAACTGCTCAGACTATATTTGTACTACACATTGGGTATTGCAGAAAATACAATGACATAGAATTTAATAGTTTGTGGAACATTAAATTATGTAAAAAGTGAATTTTCATTTTACGATTTATGTTTTATTTCGAAGGATTAGGTTGTGCAATAGTTGCATACGTTTCGTACATGTGTCAATTTTGTTTTATAATATCAAGTTAATTTGATCCTTATAATGCAGTATTTATTTTGATATTTCACAATGATCATAAAGTATATTTAAAGTTAGTTAGAGTATATTACATTATTAGATTCTTAGTATTATTCATATGAGGTAATTGGATATTGGGAAGTATAAAACAAATTTAGCTTCAAAAGTTTGACGTAAATGAAAAGTAAAGGAAGGAGAAATTCATGTTCCCGATTTATAGCGAAATCCTAATTAGACCTCATACATTTAATCTCGATTGGTTTATTGATATGGAAGATTCGGCTCTTGAGGGTGATAAAAAGATAGTTTTTATCTCCACAAAGCTTCATGCAAGCTCAAGTTCAAACACATGAAAATGATATGGAAGTGATGAGAATTTTGAATCCGATCCCAATCTCATGTTCAAGTACAGTTCAAATTTATTATTCTCTTGTAGTGAAACATGGAGGTCTTCATTCGCATTATTTCATTCCACCGTTAAATTCCCCGTCAAAAGGGGAAGCAGCTCAGCTCTTAAGGCTCTTAATAATTTATCCTCACTTTTTGACTTGTAAATTATCAAATAATGAAATTTATGATATGCAAATTTAATAATCCAAATCATTGAAAGGTTTACTTATACTAAAGGTACTCTACCTGTATAAGTATTTTATGATCAATATACAACAAAGGTATAAAGAGTTTTTTTATTAACTAGTAATTATTACTAATAGAATTGTTTCTTTCATTTTGGCAAACCATTTAGAACTTATGATTGTTCCAATTGTTTCAATTTAAGTTGGTTTTTTATCCACCTGCTCCATTATTGAGTTTTATTTTTAAGAATGTGTACAAAGGAATGGGTTTTTTGTGGAGGGATAAATCGAGGGTCGAATGTAGGAGCTTTCCACGGAGAGTCATTGTGGGGGGATGATGGAAGAGGATGGAAAGAGTTCCTTGTTTGCTCCTCCGACAAGTCTTGAAGCCTTGAGAGCAATTATTAATGGACGTATTGCGAATGGAAATTGCGGCCCATCACAGCCATCTCCATTTCAACCCTTTTGATACACAAAGCTGTTTTTCGTCTCACGTGATTGTTCATTTATTTCCTCGCCATTTTACCATTCAAACCCCAGGAGATCAGACGAGGAAAATTCGATCTTATGATTTTAGAAATGATTTTTTTACAACATGTCTATCATATATAAATACACGTTCACATACATAGTATATATGTAAGTTTCTTCATGCTTACAATGCAATTTTTAGTTTAAAAAACGATTTTTGATATATACAGATACTTAATCCATGTACTCTAGTGTATAGATAGTACACAGCTTTATATAGACTTTGTAAGTATACATTTAAACTTTTAAAGCAAGTCTGGGTAGATAAAGAGTTTGTTATTGCTCAGCTTTTTTCTCCATCTTGTAATGATCAATTATGATGTTTAAAGAGAGAATAATCGCTTAAAACAACAAGTGAAGGATCAACTCATTTTCATCATCTTCCTTCTTATAATAATAAACCTTGCCTGGGTGCTTTGTGTTACATTACATAAACAAGTATAAAATAAAGACATTATTATATAAAATCAACATAAACATTCCCAAATTGACAGAATCCGATTATAAGATTGAGGCTAACAAAGTGATTATCGAAGATGACTCAAAATGTTTTCCTATATGCAATGTCTCTTAATTCTTAAGCTCGATGGAAGATTGTGAAAAATAAATAAACCAAAATATGGACAAACAAAAGATATTACAACTGCCAATAATTATATCAACGTCTTTTATTAAAAGTAAGCCAATTTCGTGTCTTTTGCTAATCACATTTTCATGTTGAATATTTAATTTGAGCATTTAATGGGCATTTACCCAGGTTGTACATAAATAAGCTACTATTGAGCTTTTAATGACTTTCACAACAACTAACTTTTAATTTCATTGGTTCCCCTTTAATTGTCATTTTAATAACTTATGAAGAAGAGGGCAAGTTAAATTTAAAAAATCACGAGGAATAAGTTGAATAAAAAGTGAAGTAAAGAATTGGCCAATTTCCCCTTTCTTAAATCTTTTGGGTGAATTGAAGGGTCCTTGAGTTCTATTTGGATATTCATTCTACTAAATTATGTGATATGAGGCAATTGGGAAGGTGGTTGGGAATTTTGTCATTTTCCCCACTTGCTATTCAAACTCATTTTTTAACTGCGGATGTTTTAACAACTTTGAGTGTCTTTTAGCCGAATGTATCATTTCCCTACTTTTCTGCTCCACCGCCACTTTTTTTCCCAAGAGATCTTCTTGGCTAATACGGTTAATATGGATGTCATTAACGGAGCTCAAGAAGTAGACCATATTTGGAGATCAATTTCGATCAAAATCTTTTGAATAGTAATGGGGAATTGGACAACTTGGCATTATTTAGTTATTTGAAACTATCTTGGCCTTTGGGGGTTCAAGGATCTTTGTGAATCTGTAAATTGAAAAGGATGTGAATTAATGAAATGATTTGTGTGATTGCATATAAGTTTATTTATAAATGGGCGATTCATGGTTTGGTTCGGAGTGTGAAAGGGTCCGTTATTTCTTCCTGGGAGATTTCCATCGGGACGGACCAACGGCGTGAAATTCCCGTTCTATCTGGAGAGATCTTGTGAAGATCTCTTTTTATTTGCTCAATTCCCACACACAAGTTCACGTGAGGGTCGTGAAGCAATTGCGGTTCCTCCCTTTTTAAATTCCCTTTTTACCTGGACAAACAAAGAGAATGGTGGGATTGGGAACAAATGTCTAATACTGTTAATTGAACTTGATTCATTAATTATTATCTTATATGAGATAAATAGCATATAAATAAATACTCATATTTTTCATCTCGTATGGTATTTTATATAAGTTTTGTGATATTAAAAGTAAAAATCTCAGGTATCTTACATTACATCTAATATAGTATATGTGTTTTAATACATGAAAAATGAAGTTGTGAAGATGTTTAAGTTGGGATAGAATTCATTGGATTTATAATTTGATAATTAGTCCAAGCAGTGGTTGGAATAATTGATTTCAATTTCCTCTTTTTTCCTTCCTTCCTTTGAGTTGTTGAAGGGATTTAAAGTTTCAATTTTGAGACTTTTCTCCTCGGGTGGAGATGACCACGCTGCCGTAACTTCCGGACTCACTCGACCAACTCCACCTTTAAATTACATCCACTTTCAAAACTGGCTTTGGGGGAAGTAAACTCATTCTTCCAATCCAAACTTGCCCAATTCCTTCGTCTTTTACAGCTTTTTCCCTCGCTAATTAATATAGGGTTTTGAGCTTAATGACAAAATGTTTAATTTTATAACGTTGTGAGTTGAACCAAAGTCTTGAAACTTCCTAATCAACTCACTTGAGCTGGGAATTGGGGGAAGCCGCAATTTTCCCATCTCCTTCACTTCACCACAAATTCCACACATGCTAATGCAAAGATTTAACACCCCTAGGATTTCATTACCTAAATATTATTGTTATATGAGTTATTTGCCCATAACAGTTTTTAGGAATGAAAAATTATAAAGTGTTTAATTTTTTTTAATCCTTGGGCGGAAAAGACAAGGACCCATTTTGAATCGTGACATCATGAGAATCGGATTGTTCAAAATGTTAAATCACGAAGATTGGTAAATTGGCAATGGAGCTTAAAGACATTGAATAATTTGAGTCAACTGACTTTGAATGAGTCTGAGATCAATTCTTTGTCCTTCCCATTCACTCAAGGAGCTCCAATCACTTCGGACCTTTCCAATCCAATAAATCTCTTACAGGACAACTGTAAGATGAAATTAGGTGAAATTCACATCTCTTTAACCTTGCAATTCTCTCACTCCTCTCATATGCAAAAATGGGTTGAGAGCAATTAAACAGTTTCTTTTTGTTCTCAGTTACTTGAAAGAGCTTCTGAGTCTTCTACTCCAAATATCCTCATTTTGTTTAAATGTTCATTTTCAGGGTGTGAATTTGAGTTTGGAGGAATAAATGGGCCAGGTTGGTCATAATGGAGGAATCATCCTATTACGGAATCTCTTTTTATTACACTCCTTCGCTCCCATTATTCATCCTCCATTATAACGATCCTTCAGGTGTTTTCCTTTGCAGTTAAATCTTAATGTCAGAGGGATGAAATTCTCCATCAACCCCAAAGAAATAAAATTGAGGAATTAAAGGAGCCCAACTTTCCAAATTCTGCTCACAATAATCCAACTCAATCTTTACGGTTTTTAATCTCAACTTGAAAAAACTATTTTTTAAAGGAGCAACATTTAACCCCTCATAAATATTTCAAACTCTCTCGATCTCAATCCACCCGATGCTCAAATCCCGCTGCCAATCCCAATACTTTTATTTAAAATATCTGTATACCAATATTGGTATACTAAAGTATTAGTATAAATACTTAGTATACTTAAGTATTAAATACTACATACATATGTATTGGTATAATTAATCTAATAATCTCGTTAGCAAAATTGCGAAATTTTTAGCATAGCAGCTAATTTGTGTTAAATCAAAATATAATTAAAATTTTGGTTATGTTTATAGTCTCTCAGGAACTTCATGATTGAGGTAATGGGATTAAAATGCGTAAAATAAATATTGTCTGTTTTTTGTCCTATTCGTGAGGCTGAAGAGAGATTTGTTGATTTGGCCACTTTCCCTCCTTTGAGGCCTCTTGGACTTTGAGGTGGAAGTGAGGGGAGGTTGAACACGCCGCGGTTCGGTGAGTTTCCTCTGGCTACTCCAAACACTCTCAAGATACTTTCATACAATTCTAATGGATATTCTTTCCATATTATATATATGACATTATCATGAGGGCCGTAATGGGGAGAAGGAAATTTCCCAACTTGCCTTTTTTTTATATATATTATAAAATTCTCACATGGCCGAGGAGTTGTAGAGCGTGAACGACCACTTTTAGGCCTCTTAAAGATGTCGCAATTAAATTCATTTTTACGTGTCTCGCCAACTTCATAATTCCCTCCTTGGTAATACCAACTGCATAACTCCCTTCAACTGCATAATAGACTCACTCAGATGAACGTCATGTGCGTGAATTAACATAAACGGATGTATCTCTTGGGACATTCTTTGGACCTCATTTGGGATTTGAAAAGATGAAACGTCCTTCATTATCATTTACATTCCAAACCTCTTTAAGCCAAAATGGTTGAAGAGAAATAAATAGTCTTTTGTTTTTAAATGGTCTAGTGGATGAGTTCCGAGAAATTTTTCAAGTGTTTCTGAAACTCATTCGTAAATAACAATTGTGCAATTTTGCAGTTGGTTGACATTTTAACTCTCACGACAATAAAGTTGAACTAACTAAATTAACCAAGTGTGCATATATCATAATATATTTCACTTTATATTTATTCCGTTCTAAATACTCAAGCAGTTTGTGTGGAAAAATAAAACACCTATATGACATGGGATATACCTTAGAGTATACTACTAGTATTTCTTTTTGTTACCTAGGACATATTATCACAAATATTTATGTTTAAATATACTGATGAGAATTATACTGAATCGAATTGGTATTAAGATTAGCTTTAAGTTTTGGAACTTTTAAATTTGTATCATTGAAGGCCATTTAACTTTTGGAGATGACTTCGTGGGGTCTTTGAAGAGTGTGAGAGGTCCAATGAGATTAATGGGGATGGGTTTATTGAGTGGAAGACTTTGAACAAATTGGGCATCCAGAAGCATTGAGAGGTTTTTGAAGAGATTATGAGGACGTGAAGGATTTCACGAGAGGGATTTGATTCGCCTCCCTCTTTTTCCCATTTTGCAAGGATTTCAATTATGGCTCGTCGCTTGCCTCATCCCATCGTCAGCTACATCGGAAACACCCTTTGAACCGAGAGAGTTTATAAAGGAGTTTCAAACTCCCCCAACTCCCAACAACCACACACTGGCACAATGATGCATTTAGTTGTGGGAATTGCATATTTATTACAATACGCCTTGCTCATACAAGGAGCTTCATTAAAATTCCCTTTAATGCATCGCATTGGCCAATGTGGGTAATTAATATTAAATTATGATCATAACAAAAGAGCTAACGGCATTTTTCACCAATTTATAAATAATAAATACAATTGAGTAGCAACACACTTGGAAATGGATAAATGAATCACGGAAAACCATTTGTACAGAAGTTGAAATAAATATCAACATGGTGTATTATGTGAGTCATAAATCTTCTCTATAAACTGATGGCGGAATCAAAATTGTGATGCCAATTTGCCAATTGATTTTTTTGTGAAAGGAAAGTGGATTTAAAAAAATGAATCTTATGGCTACAATTAGTCTCTCATGACAAGGAAAAATGAAGATTTAAAGGAAAAATGAACCTTTAAAGAGAATAGATCTCAAGAGATTCCCAAATGGACCTTGGGCCATTTCAGTTTTCAGTGATGACATGTGACCATTATTATCATTATTATTATTTGCCCGTCAAAACATACAAACATTGGGATTTCTCCAAGTCGTAACTCTCGTCTCAAATATGCAAAGATCTCGTGTGGGCATCTTTTGAGTTTTCTCTCGTTTGATGGGAATTTCCCTGACAGTTCATAAGTAGGTTTACTACCAACTGCGTGGACATTTAAGACATACCCTTTACATATTTATGTGTAATAGCCTTATAGTTATTATTCTTGAATAGCATATTCTGGTTATTTTATTATTACAAGCGAATGAAATGAGGAGAGAAGTGAAGGCGAGAGCATAAAATCCCCTCATTATTTTCTTGACCTCTCATTGTTCAAAAATTAATTTTGGTGGCTGAATTGTTTTATTCTCTGGACTGGATTAGCCATCTTGGGCATTGTTTCAAATAAGTCAAATGTCTTCTCATGCCGTTGTTCAAAGAGCGGACCTTCAATTCACACAATTCATTCTTTTGGTCAATGACTTCACCACTTGTTCACTTTTTCAGCGTCTGCTCAAATTGCACAAGAAAAGTGTCAGAAATAAAATAATGTTCATTTTTGAGTATAAAATTGAGGCATTTCCTTTAATAATCATTGTTAACTAATAGAAAGCGGATGTAAACGGACGAGCTCGAGTTATAATGTTATAAATGTATAAAAGTTTATAACAATTAAAAAAATAAACTAATTGTAAGTATTGGGATTGTTATAAAGAAGGAGGACGAATCTCAATACATTTTACTATTTGCATCTTCTCTATAAATAAAAGTATTAAAAGGTTTTTTGTTTTCATTGTCGTGTTTGTGGAAGAAGCGGGAAGTTTTCCAACAATGCAAATGAGAAGGAGAAATTGGAAATCGAGCTTGGATTGAAAAGAAATTGTTAAGTCATCGGGGAATGAGAAATGTATTGGACTCATTGGTGAATCCCTTCATTGCCCCATTCCACGCCCACACTTTACCCAATTTACAACTTGGCGAATTGGTTAAATGGTTTTACGACACAGACAACAAATCACTCCCTATCTAAATCCTACTTAAATCCAAATCAGCCCTTAAGTCCCTTCATTCACCACGCTCTCAATTCATTTCCTCAACAAGACCAAATTTCTCTCTCAAATGATCAATAATTTCAAAAGCGGCTTTTATTTATAATGCAAAAGCATATAAAATCAAGTTAATAAAATGAGTTATGGAGGAACAAAGTAAAGGAAAAGTTGAGGCAAATCGGATTTCAAATCTCGTAACACCTCACGACCAATTTAACTAATACGGAGATCATTTTTGTTTTCATGCTAAGAATCTAAGTAGAAAACCAATCCCATTTCCTCAATGATCTAATACTTCATTATTATCATTTATTCATAAATCCCCATTTAATCTCATCCGTTGATTGTTGTTACATGGGAAGTGGAAATTTGGATCAATGTTGTGTAAAAGATGTAAAAAAATCACAAGTGGGATTTTAAATATTCAGATTCATTATATTTTAATAATTCATTTAAAATTGAACCTCACGGACCTTCGGCACGTCGCCGTAAATAATAATTTTTGGACCGGTCGTTAGTTTGAGCAGGATTTGTAATTTATTGTCAGGCAGAGCTTCCGCCTCTTGGTAACGATTGTGAATCTCATTGGGATACTTTATTAGGGCCATTGGGCGGCTTCTTCTTCGACCCATTTTTAATTTCTGCCTACGCACTTTCCATTGGGTCATCAATCCGTGCTAAGTTTTTATTACTTTTCCGTTTTTATTGTAATTAAATGCACATAAAATTGTTTTTGTGCCCAATCGTGATTTCATAGTACAGTTCCTCATTGTAAAGGAAAATGTGCATTTTTTCACATTGTAATTTATATATTTATAAAAGTTTTATAAAGAATAATATCTCATAGTAGGTAGCTAAATATAATAATAAGGTAGTGAATTATTGTCGGGATTCCTTTCAAGTTCCATTAAGAGATTTGTGAGTTGAGGCCTTGAAGTGCATTGTAGTGTGTCAAAATAAAGAGGAAGAGTTATTTTTTCCCAGAGTTCTTTGTCGCAATATCTTGGGGAATCTTTTGGTAAATTTGTAAAGGGAGGGGAAAGGGAGTTTTTGGCGTAAAAGGCCACCCTCAGATTGGCAATGGTCTCGAGAGTGAGTCACCAGAGTTCCGGTTCCCCTACAATGGACACATTCAACTCCGCCTCAACTCACCAACCCCATTTAGAATATATTTAAAACAATGGAATGATCTTCATCTACAACTCTCTTTCTAAATAAAATCTCAAACAATGGTCTCACTAAATTTACGATGGGCAAAAAGGTCATGAAATGGATTTGGGAAAATGAAACATTCTTGAAGAATCTCTAGGGAACTTTATCAAGTTTGTAATTGAGAAACCAAATCAATTATCACAATGCGTCATTAAGACAGATTTAAAATGTAATAAAATTAATGAGTTTAATATCTCAATTTCTATAAGTATATATTCATGTACAATGTACCAATTACTGCAATAGTATAATAGATAATACAATAAAGTACAGATACGTGCATATATTGCAATAAGTATATTAGTAAAGTAAAGGCTTTAATCTCCACTGTAAAATATTACCGTTTCTGATAGAATATAAAATCATATCATCAGTACAAATTGTAAGCATTATTTATTATTAAAAGTTAGAGAGATCTTGGTTGGAAAAAGGCAATGGAGGGAATAGGCTGTAAAAGGAGATTAAACACGGATGTGAAAAGAAGTTGAATTTGTAGATGAACGACCTAAAATATTTCATTTGGTCTCTCGTTCAAAATGAATGGTAATTTATTAAACCAACTGCCTTAATTGTCATTTACCCATTCAAATAACAGGACTTTAGAGGTGTGAAAATGAAAATGCAACAGAGATCACAACAAGTTCAATTATGTGAAAAGAAGAAAGCTCTGCATTGAAAAAATCCTCTCATATATTCCATTATAATCTACAATATACCATATAATAAAATATATCTACAATACATTTGCCCATTCTTTAATTGTGAAAAAACCTTTTCCATAAATCACCACGAATTAAGGATCATTCATCAACTCCTATATTTTTATATGTGTAGTGAAATATATGAAATATTTTTAAAAGTTATCATCAATCGAGAGGATTTAAAAAGGGTTCCACATTAAAGTGCGGAAGTTGAGAAGAGGAGCGAAAACAGAATGTTCACTTCCGGTGGTTCAAATGCTATAAGGCGGACGAGTCCCTAGTTGAAGAATTCAATGACTAAAAATTAAATGTCCATTTAAAGTTGAATGAATTTTTCCAAAGTCTATTTGATCTTTGTGGATTTGATTCTTTTTGATGTGGAAGTTGTAAGTAGGGCGAACGGGATCTGTGGAGGGTCGTAATGGAAGCCTTCGCCCTATCTCTTCCATCTCCTATCTACAAGAGAACACGAAAAGGAAGTGAGGAATTACGAAGCTCCACTGCCCCAACAATTTCATACTCCGACTTAAATTTAATACCCATTTTAACAACTCTTAATACACAAAAGGAATAAGGAAAATTTCCAAGTTTTAAAAAGCTCTTCACTTTATGACTCAAAAAAACATTTAAAAGGCATTAATTGTTTTAAGCATAAACCCCATTTTTTAATAAGTTAGCTTATTTGAGTCTAAAAACCTAATTTGAGTACATTTTGAAAAAACCTTTTTAATATTTGAAACTCGATGTGATTTCATGTCTAAAGAATCTTAATATTTAAAAGGGTTAGTTAAAGGAGCTGTAGTTGAGGTAATGCAGTATTGATGTCTTTAATAAGCTCCCTTTCTCAATTGCTGGTCCTCTTGTGAATTTGCGGCCTTCTAATGTAACTATTAAAATATTCTTTGCCTCGAGATTAATTTTGGCAAGTCGAGGTCAACTTGTTAGAGTGAGCTCCACAAACCCTTGTAACATATCAATCTTCTGAGAGGATCATAATTGTAAAATCTACTTAAAATTCTCCCACAATCCATCTTAATTATCCTCCCTTTGTCACACCTTCAGCGCTGTTCAGTTAAGATTTATCTCTCTATATGGAAATGTATTTGTGGCACTTGAATGAATCAATTAAACAACATGTGTAACCACACTTGTAATACATCGTGTATTGTAAATGTATTTCTTACATGCTTATGAAGAGTTCTAATGTGTCAGTGAAAAAAAGATTTTTTTAAATACTGATATTAAAATATGAATGAAAACGATCTTCAAAAGTGAATGAATGAATAATTAAATCAAGAATGTAAAGGGGAAAGAATTTTAAAATTGCTCTTTGAGTTCCATTTGTTTGTTTTGACATTTTAATAATTTGATCACGGATTGTTTAACTTTATTGGGGTCCTTGCGCAATCCACGTTTATCCAACAAAGGAACCGAGTAAAGATAAAGGTGGAAAGTGTTAATTCCAATTCTTCGAGATATTTAGAATTTAATTAGAGTTAGCTAACTTCATTTACAATCCACGCCCCCCTTCTTTAATGAAGCAGACAGGAGTTCGTGAAGTCCAAAAAAGAAAATCAACGTCGCAATTACATCAATTGGTGAAAGGGAAATTTCTAAGATTTTTCAAGTGCTTAAAAAATTCCAATTTCCGCCTTTTCATCCTTTTAACCATAAAAGTGACATTGACATTTGGGGTTTTTGATCATATTTAATTAAAATGACTTTGGGTTAATTTTAGAGCTTTCTGTTACTTTTCCCTTCTTCTTCTTCTAATGCGTGGTTCTTAAAATAGGAATGTAATAGGTGTTTAATAATAAGGCTAATAGCTGAGGTGTTCATTTGGAAGGAGTTGATGTTTTTAATAGCACTTAAGCGATTGTTCATTGGATTGTGAATTGTGTGTGAGAAATGGTTTGGATGAATGGGGAGAGATTTTGATGATCATCATCTGGCTCATAGAGACGTTCGACGTGTGGGAATCTCAACGTCTCTGAATGAAATTGCAAGTGTGATGAGTCGGGAAATCAAGCGGGGAGAAATTGACTCTAAATGTAATTAAGGGCACATTTCCCTCCACTCATCCATCTTTCAATCCAAAGTCATTCGCCGAAATTCACTTTCTCATTTACTTCTTTTTAAAGTACCCCAACTATCTTCACATTTACATAGGTAAATATTAAAATTGGTTCTTTTCTTCCCTTTATGTTCCCATATGTGCTTTTAAATTGAACTTTGGGTTATTTCATCAGGTTTAAAGTATTTATTAAGCACGTGATGTGTGGTCAATGCACACTTCCACACACCTCAAACCATTACCTGCATCAGTTTACTAAACTACCATTCAAATAGTTATTACCACCACATGTTCAACATTTGAACCAACTTCCAGAATTTAAAAATAAATATTAGCTCATAAAAATTCATACACTTTTGCTAAGAGTGGAAAAAGTGGTAGAAGTGAAAAGAATATTTGCAATTGCATTTTTAGTTTAAGGTAGAAGTAATTACTTTGGCCATGAAATTTATGACTTCTGTGACTTCAAGTCAAAGTGCATTAGTAAGTGAAATTAGGAATTAGTCAACATTAAAACCATCCCTGCTTTTACACATAAAGGCTATTTAGGGCTAAAATTTAGATAGCCGGAATTGACAATTTTCTATTTTTTTCTTTCCATAATGTTCAAAGCATATTAAATGATTAATTATAGGAAAATAGGAAATTGATATATTAGCATTAATAGGATAGACGTTTGGTTGAAGATCATTAATGGGACGGGGAAAACCTTTTAACTCATTACGCTCTCTCTAATCTCCAACAAGTCTTATAAATGCTCTTTCGGCCTCACTTTTTTTCCCAATGGGAAACAATGGTAAATTGAGAGGGTTCATTTCGTGGTTCAACCTCATCAATTGATTCTTTCTAATAGACCCTGAATCAATAAGTTCATTAATTAGGAAAATTGTAATCAGTCGCTTATTGACTCATTAATGTAATTAAATTACACGGTTTATGGCCGTTGATCGAATGTCAATAAATTGTTTACGATTGGCCTCATTACATAAATTGGTGAGAGATCGAACGGTGATTTTTATACCTAATACAATTTACATAATTTCTTAAACATACCCAATCATACTACAATATACCATATATACCTAAAGTACAAAAGCATATTAAATACATACTATACTTACAAATTACAAATTTTCCCGTCCATATAAATATGTATGTAGTAAATATCTTGTTTTTAGATATACCAGGGAAATATATTTTGTTCCATGAGATTTATAATGTGATCTATGGAACGTGTTTACTTTTATATTGGATATTATTATGGTCATATTAGATATGCATGATCTGATCATCCATTCATGTTTACATTTGTAATTGAAGTTCTGCCCTGGTCTTGGCCTACAGAAGATACATAATCTTGTGGGCCTTGTGGCTGGAATTGGACCCAAAAAGCGAAAAAAGATGATCCATTTGGTTTATGAGGACCCGAACGGTTCTTTCCCTCATCATTCCTTCATCCCATCTCTGTAACTGTGAATGTTTCTTTCTTAAATCTCAACTTCCTTTATTTGCTGCCATTGTCGACTGCTTTTGGGCTCATTTACATCTTTCCCTACATAGGTTATTATAGTGTTATTGGATCCATGTGCCATTTGACCATCTTGAACCTCCAGTTGAATCATTTGATGTATCATCCATATCCTCCATATCCTTTTGTTTATTCCTACATGGCCATCTCGAAATAGTTAAATAAATGACTGGAATGAGATGTGGAGATATCAAATGATTCAATTTAATACTCATTTTTCAATAATAAAGTTAGAAGCAGATGGTGTACATTGGGAGATGTTGACCCCGTTGGACTTGTAATTCCAATTGAGGTACATTATACAAAGGTAGGATCAATTTGGGTGTGTCTGATGTAGCCAACTCCCTCGCCCCACCTGCTCCCATTCATTTACAAACTCCGGTTGTCTGACACGAAGGCTTTTAATAATAACCATGCAATCCTGAGGGTAATTCACCCTAAAATATTTTTCCCCGTCTTAAAACATTTCATTTGCTAATGATTACTTGATTACTCATCAAAAAGAAAATTTACTTTATTTTATAATATATTCATATTGGACAACATTAATAAACTTAAAGGTGTGAATAAGTATCGTTTTATGAATGAGACGAAATTCACTTGTGGTTTCAGCCCATTGAAATATTCATGTGGAGTTTGAATGCAAATGGGCATAAATTAGCAATATATTTCCTCAGGTGTGTTTTCTTATGTCTCCATACACATATTGTATATCTTGATATTCTGAGTGAGTGAATGATAGTTAACAATGGCACTTGTTATTCAGAATAACTTATCCATTTCCAGATGAAATTCAGATAAAATGACTCATTTTTATAGTTTTTACTTTTTAGTCACTGTCTGATGGTTTTGGGTTTACGAGGGATGAAAAACCTTTTGGTTTCCCAACAAGTCTTGAACAAAGTTAGAGTCAGTTTGACTCCAAGTGTGGAAATTTCTTATGGTGATCAAAAGACTCGTCTTTCCTCTCCCTCCACATTGAAAAAACAAGATTTTATTACATTTTGTGCCCACTCTGCTAATATCCTTCCATTGTGCCATGAATTTCAAGTTTGCATTTAAGTCACCTTAATACTCCTATTGCAATTATAAGCTCAGACTTACAGTCCAGGGATGATTGAAGAATCAGTTGGAAATGTTGTTTACAACGTGATTAGATCATGTAAAGGACTCGAAGCCTTTAACATTAAAAATGAGTTTTCCATTCAACCTCCTCCTTACATTTTTCTTTCTTGGAGTTCTTTTGATTCTTGGCTTGAGCTTAAGATTGAATTGGTAGAATTGCGAATCGTTATTCTTTATATTCAAATCTATGCTCAATTTGTGGTATGTTTTTCTATTTCACCACGTCGCACTCGCCCGCGTGTGTTCTTTCCTCATCACTCACGGGTCGATATTGAATTAGAGGAAGTGGAATTCTCCTGGTCAAATCCCTCAAATCATGATTTTTGTGAAAAAAACACCTTGAACACGAAAAGTCATATAAAGTACATATGGAAATGGTATGGAAAAAATGTTAGGAGGAAATTCATAAAATATCATCGATCAGACTGGAAACTGCAACGAACAGCAAAGCTAAATAAGCCTATAAAACATTAAGTGCTATTTAATTACACATATTATATGTGCATTACATATTAAAGACATTACGGAAATGTTTTTAAAAAACTAAACTATGTAATTCTCATATAAAATACCAAACTTGCATTTAATAATTGTAAGTTAGTTTTATTTGAATTAAACATTGTTTATTTTATAACATTTCTTATTTTTTATATTTTTCAGTTGCTTGAGCAGGAGAAATACCAATTGCGACGGAAGTTGGAGGCGTCCCTTTCCGACTATGACATCCGTGTGGCCGAACTCCAGGCGGACATCAATGAGCTGAAGCGGATGTTGGAGGACCAACAACGACTCATGAGGTCGGGCGAGAAGGAGAAAAGTCTTTTGATCGATCAACTCACGGAGCAAAACCAGCGACTGACGGAGCAGCTGAAGGAAGCGGCCAAGAAAGAGGAATCCCTCACTTCCCAACTCCAAACCCTCCGAGATCAGTTTTCACTCAGGAAGCTCGCCATGTCCGACCACGTCTCCCACCTTGAGAACCTTCGAGACGAAGTAAAAACAACTTCCGCCCCTTTCCCCCTTCATTTCCGCCCAACAAGGAGAGCCTTTATTAAATTTCACGAGACTCAATTGAATATGCATGAACTTTATTTATATACAAAAGTACCAATATCTACGTAATATATTGATCAATATTAGGTATACATGTTATAAAAAGTATAATATTCATCACGTATCATTCATACGATGAATTAATATATGGAAATTGTATTGAAAAATTGAAGTCCCAATTTTATGCAAATTATCTCACTTCTTTATTGACACATGGTACATTTGAGGATCTTTGAAGTGATGAGGTTTATGAAGGAAGTGTTAAATCAACATTTCCATACTCCACTTACCTTAATAAATACCTAACAATGAATACCAATGGTTAAATTGACCATTCTTCCTCGTTCCTTTTTGGACCAATTTGAAGGATTATTAACGCAAGTGAAATACGCCAATAAGTTTGACTAAGCTCCCCATTTGAGGAAAGGAATGACTCGCTCTTTCCTCTAATTTATCCTTCAATACCCCAAATCAATATTAAGAGTTCGTGCGATGAGTTGGGGGAATTGAAAGGATTCGCTTTACAACTTGAGCCACCTTGAAAATTGAACAGATTAAACACAGTTCAAAATAGGATTCTTACTCTTATACCAATAATACCATTGACACTGTAGATTATTCTATTGTAGTTAGAATTAGTATTAGAATTCAATATTAAACAAATTATTATTAATTTATAGATCACGCTAATGAGCATGAAAAAATGTGATCTTGAGCGTAAATTGGAGCAATTGATGGAGGAGAAGGAAGGGCTTTCTTGCACTTTGGACGACTCCGCTGACCGGATCATGGAACTGGAGCGGACGAAGCGAGAACAAGAAATGGAACTCCTCCACGGTCGTCACGAACTTGACGAGCTCAAGTCGACCAACCAATCCCTGTCCACACGTCTCGAACTCCTCAATCGCTCCGCTGCCGTCAATCGATCCCTCCTCAACGAGCTCGAGCTCTCCGCCGACTTCCGGACGACCTCGGGGCTCTCGGCCGCCTCTTCCGGGATCGGCGGAGAAGAAGATGAAATCGAATGTGATGACCCGATGACCAATAACCATCTTAAAGAGGTAACAATTACCTAATTGGGATTTTAAACAATGTTGGGATTTGTTAAGATTTTACAAGTTTGCATTGATTATTATTTTTATTATTTTATAAGGTCGAATTTAAATTATTCTTTTTTAGCTCAAAGATGAAGTTTGGGTTGCGTATCTCTCGATCCTTGCCATGTGCCAGCAGCTTAAGGCTTTAAAGTCTAAATCCCCTGATGATACTTCGTGTAGCATGGAGACATCCCTCAATGACAACTCCGCCGTTGTAAAGGTAACAATATTTAATAAGTCTTTTAAATGGTCTATTGTTACATGGATTATTTAATTGGAGAGTTTAAATTGTTAATTTAGCCCGGCATGTTGAACACGACTTTAGAAGAACTTAAATCTCTTCTCCGTGATCTCTCAACGATGGATGGGATGGACGGGATCAAGTCGCAAGTGGAGCTTGAGATGCGTCTCCATGCAGCGGCCGAGTCACTCGACAAGACAGGGAGATGTTTGGGCGAGCGAACCGAAGAAAACCGCAAGCTGAAGGAAGAACTTCGGCAACTCACTAGTTAAACAATCACTCGAGCGCCATTGAGTACAAGATTTAATTCCTCATGTATTAGGTCAACTGACGATCCGCGAAGCTGAGCTGATAGCTGTGAGCGAGGAACGAGACAACGCTCGAAGGGACCTTGGCGAGACCCATCTCGCTAAAGACGAAATTGTGAAGAAGGCCTGGGATCTCCGTGACCAGGCCGTGGGGCGAAAGAACAAGGCTGAGATCGAAGTGGCCCGGACCAGGATCGACATGATGCAAGTGAACAGTCAACTCATGGAAGCCGTCCAGCAGAAAATCCAACTGAGCCAACAGTTAGAACAGTGGCAGGTAAAACGGAATTTACCTTTAATTACACTACCTTAATTTTTTATTTTTAGTTATTTAACATCTTTATTTACCAAATTACTATCTCTATAGTAGACATATTTGTATTCAAACGGTTAGTGATAAAACAATTTTAATTTTTTTTCACAGGTTGACATGCAACTTCTTCTCGATGAGCAAATGCGGTCAAAGTTATCCAGCCAAGAGACGAAACCCGCCGTCCCCGTTCCCGAACCTCCCCCGTCCGTTAGCACGAGTCTTCGGAAGAACAAAATCCTCTCGCTTTTCAAAATGAACAGCTGAAATCATCGTGGGACTCGCGTCAATTCGTACCTTATGGAACCTCTTTGGGGTTGAAATGATCAGAAATTTGATATTAATACCTAATTATGTATAAAATACATAGAACTATTACCCAAATCATTATTAAAATAATAAAAATATATATTATGTTACATTGTTACATCTAATCAACTATGTGGTTTTAAATGAATCGCCGTTAATGCTTACGCTAGTTATAGACCAAGATGTAGAATGTGTTAATTAGATTTATTGACGACCAATGTAAAATGTATTTAAATGGAAGTTAAGTGTAGTTATTTGATTTTTTAGCTTATTAGACGAATTTAAAGTGTTAGTTGTTATTATTCCAAATATCCATTCCATGTATTTATAACAATCATTTTCTATCTCGTTCAATAGAAGACTATAATACTTATACGTACTCTATATAAAGTATTGATCATATTAATTATCTTTGTAAATGATGAAATAGTTACACATTGTGCTATAAATATTGACTTTGATTCTCATCATATCACTTTAATGTATTTGCTACACACCAATGTGGTCATTTCCACAGAGGCCTCAAGTCTTCTGCCTTCAAGAAAATTGTAAGGGTTGATAAAAATAATGAAAACACGTCCATTTGTTAAGATTTAATCCAAAATGGTGAATTGATATGTTCATCACTTGAGTCGAAATATTTTCAAATCCCTTTCTAATTTTCGAAAGAAAAAACAAGATAGGAGAATAAAAAAGAATTTAAGATAAAATGAGTCAATTCATTTTCATTCCTCGCATCCAAATTATATCTATTTAAATATTCCAAATCCAAATAATTGACAAACATTTGAATATTAAATTAAATTGCAATTTTATTCTTTCTAGTGACAATTTTATTAAATATAATTTCGCCCTGAGTCTTTGACTACTTTGGTTTAGTTACTACAGATTTCTTCGGGTTATCGGGATCAACTAACATCGACGGGCTCGCGGCAATTGCAAGGGCTAATGTGCCAAATACGAAAATGAAAAAAATAATTTCCAGTGACCTTGACCCCGCTCTCAAATCTTGAACAGTTGCTCTCATATGAGCCTTCGCTTTTTTTGACTCTTGAGCATTGAACGTATTCGAATAATGTGCTTTAGTCCTTAAATTAAAAGCAATTATTAGAAATTCATTTATTCATTATTTTTTTGTCTAAATCTCAAAACTAAATGTGAGTTCAAGTTACCAAGAATCAAAATCGTAGATTGTGGATCTCCCCGTTGAAGGCATTTTTGACTTAGACTGCAACGCCATTAATTAATTAGTAAACATAACTGCATATTAATGGTTTAAACAGGAAGTACATTTTTATACGTTTTTGAAGAATTCGCTAGTGATGTCAGGTTCGGAAGGGTCAGATCTCATTTGATCATGCTGAAACATCCCTTTATCGTATAATTTCCGTGTCCTCATATTTCCTAATACTTCATAAGCATCTGAAATTTCTCTGAATTTTTCATCGTTGCCCTGTTTAAATGAATCACTTATTAATTCAGATATAACTACTTGTTTTAATTATATATCACAAATGATTACAATGACCAATTACCTTTTCTTTATCAGGATGGAACTTTATGCATAATTTATAATAAGCTTGTTTTATTTCTGTTTGTGAGGCTTTTGGAGTTAATTCTAAAGTATCGTAGTGATTTCGAGTGGACGCACATCTATTAAATATCACTGTCTGCAATAAATTAATGTTCATTAATAATGCTGATAATAAAAGCGCTTTAAGTAAATCCTGTTAATAAAATATCAAACCTTGAATTTGAATCTGTTAACTTGACGAGCAAAACATTTTGAATAGCAATTCATTTAAAACTAAATATTTACAAGAATGATTGAAGTTTAAATCTATTGCAGTTTAAATTTAACATTGAAATGTCAATAGTTAGAATAAAATTGCAATTCTTAAATTTATATTATTTGCAAAAATTTATTTTACAACATTTACAAGATTAATTTCAAATCCCTCAATGGAAATGGCAGCTTGTAGTATTTAATAAGCTCGGGGTAGATGAAACTTTTGATTTGATCCTTTAACATTAGTTTTTTAATTTTAATAATACTACATATTCCTCAAGCTTTAATTATGACAATCGTTTGACTAATGATTATAATTATAAATGTAAATGTTGTGCATTGGCATATCTTTTTGTTCTTATGCTCTGATATGATAAATAAGAAAATAGTGTGAGTTTGTGACAATAAATAAAAAAAATGTGATTAATCTCAATAGTGGACCAAGGTCCCTAAATCTTTAATAAACATGTTTGTTTTTAACAATCAGAAGACCAAAATGAGTCGGAATGTGGAGTTGTAGAGGGCAAAGAGACATTGAGTGAATCTGATCTAGAAATCTCCCTTCACAGACTTGGTGATTGCCGCCGCATCAATGCAATACTTCTCAAGTAAGGCTGTTGGTGGTCCCGAACGTGGGATCTCATACACAGCCAGCTTCTTGACCTTTGTGACAAAATCTGCTTGAGCCAGAGCGGACAACACAGCCTCTCCCAATCCCCCTTCTGGATAATGATCCTCCACAGTGATCACTCGTCCATTGCAGGCCTTGGCATTTTCCAAAACTGCCCCAACATCCAATGGCTTAATAGTGAAGGGATCCATGACCCTGATGTGAATTCCTTCCTTGGCCAAATCATCAGCAGCTTTAAGAGCCTCGAACACTGTCACGCCAGCTCCGATGACCAGAACCTTGTCATTTGCTGAAGCTCGGAGCACGTGGGCCTTTCCAATCGCAAATTCCTGGTTGTTTTCATAGAGAACGGCCGTGTTGGGTCGCGAGGTTCGGATGAAGCAAATGCCCGGAGTATTGGCAGCGAGCTCAACGGCCCGTTCGGCACTAACAGCCTCAGATGGATAGAACACAGTTGACCCAGGGATGGTTCTGAACATGGCAAGATCTTCCAGAGCCATTTGTGAAGGTCCGTCCTCTCCAATGCTCACACCAGCGTGAGATCCCGCACAATTGAGATTCGTTTGAGAAATTGCGCCCATTCGAAGCTGAAAAAATTTTTATAACTGTCCCATCGTGTGTCTTTATATTGTTAATTAATACTAATTAAGAGTTGTTAACTCACTTGATCAAATGCTCTTGTGAAGAAAGCAGCAAAAGTAGAAACAAAAGGAACGGTTCGTCCTCGACATCCAGCACCAATTCCAACTCCGACCAAATTCTGCTCAGCGATGTAGCACTCAATGTATTGATTAGGATGCGCCTATGAAAAAAACATAATTAATTACTGGTATTAAGTATTAAGTTTTAATATAATTTTACCTTCAAAACTTTATCAGAGAAAGTTGAATTTTTGGTGTCTCCGTCAAGAGCAATGACACGGTTATTAGCACGAGCCATTTTTTCAAGAGCAGTTCCATAAGCAAGCCTTGTAGCAACCATTTCTCCAAGCTGAAAAAATCCAAATTGTAAAAAACCATCCAAATAATAAAAACAATCCAAATTGTAAAAATAGTTAGTATATGTATTAGCACCTATTCCCTTATTATGATAAACAATTATCCATTCAATTGATAGTCTTTTTAACCTTGTAATTTGGAGGACTCGCCATCTTCAAATTTGTAAAGTCTGGGACGGAAAGAGTTTCAGTTGGATTTTCAGGGCAAATCTTGGCAGGTCCATTGTTCTTGATCAAACCACGGATATGCTACATAAGGAAAAACAACATTTTACCTTTTCATTCAGTAAATTTTTCAATTAAAAATATTGTTTAGATTATTCTTTAAATACCTCGATAACTTTGGGGTTATCAAAAGCTTTCCCATGCCAGTTTTCCATGTTTTCAATGTTGATGCAGTTCTTTCCCTTGAAGGTCTTTGCCACAATAGCCGTTGGCCGCCCTTTTGTCTCAGCAGCTTGTTTAAAAGCCTAAATGCGATAATTGATTATTTAAATACTCATAAATTTTTTCCCTTAATTGAAGATTAAAATGTCATTTATTTTACCTTGACAAGCTCTTCGACATTGTGTCCATCCACAACAATTGCATTGAATCCAAAAGCCTCAAGTCTGAGTCTGTACACTTCGGTGTTGTGTTGAAGTGCAGTTGGGTCGGATTGTCCAAGTCGATTGATGTCGAAGATGGCGCAGAGATTGTCGAGCTTGTAATGGCCAGCAAAGTGGAGAGCTTCCCAAATTGACCCTTCGGCTGATTCTCCGTCTCCGATCAAACAATAAGTCCGGTAGGAAGCGTTGTCGTAATGCTTTCCGACATAGGCCATCCCAGCGGCTACGCTGAGCCCTTGACCCAAAGATCCGCTAGCGATGTCCACAAAGTTCAAGCGTGGGGTTGGATGTCCCTCCAAATCGCTGTCGATTTTACGGAGATTCAGCAAATCGTCCTTAGGGAACAAACCAACTTCAGCCCAAGCTAGGAATAAAAACAAATATATTTTCGATTTGATTATTGAACTATAAAATTAAATTGATTTGTACTTTAGTTCAATTTAGCTCAATTATGGCTTACCGGCATAGAGAATCGGAGCCGCATGACCTTTGGAGAGGATGAACCGGTCATTTGCTGGGTCTTTCGGCACCGTCGCTTTGTATTTCATCGTGTGGAAGAAAAGGACGGACATGATCTCTGCCATTGAAGCACATGATGTTGGATGGCTAAATAATCACAAATTTTATAATTAACAATGAAGAATTAATGGAGGGAATTTAGGGTCAATTGGGGGTTGACAGTTACCCTGATTTGGACGCATCGGTGGCCAAGATGCTACTGATCCTGAGCTTATTGGCAATGTCGGCCAATTCCTGGTAAAGTTCGTTTGTCTGGACCATTTTTGAATGTCGACTAGAGACGTTGTCGATTGCCGGCAAGAGAGAAGAAATAATTGAGTTCCTTCGCGGACGAATGGGATTGGACTGCGGAGGGAAAGAAGCAAGTGGGAGGAAGGTGAGCCATCGACGTGGAAGTTCTTAATTTGCTGACTCCTCCAAATCCGCGACCTTGGTCTTGGGAGCGAGGAAATGCAAATCAACCACAAGAATCTTTGAATTGAGAGAGGGCCAGACACATCGATCCCCAATGTATAAAGAATACAAAAATTATTATCTACCTAATATAGGGAACCAAAAGGTACGAGTATTTGGTATTGGGAACATTATTTTCCAATAATCTCCCTTGCATTGTAAATATCAAAAGGACTGAATGGGATGAGAAATTATATAAAAGGATTTTTATAAAAAATTGGAAACCTTGAAAGACTAATAACACTTGAACTTGTAACCCAAAGACCAACCCTATGTCACCTATGGTGAACTCACAACCATTTGGGAAACCAATTTAGTCGGAGTTTTAAATAGTTAATAAAAGTTTGTAAAATTACCATTGAAATGAAATTGGCCTTTGGGGGATTCGACGAGCTGAGAAAGCGATGAGAGTCGTGAGACCAATTGACATCTTTATGTCTCGACCAAGATGATGAAAAAAGTTCCAACTACGGTTTTATACCTCAACTCCCACGGACAACCAATTGACTTAAATATAAAAAGGCCTTTGAACCATCATCTCACTAAATTTTTTGCTCGTTATATCTCAATTTCATACATAATGCATTATTAACATTGAGAGTGAAGCATATATTATTAATATTAAGACTACAAATATGTATATAGGTAAGTTCATATAACATTTCTTGTACTTCGTATACATAAGCTAGGTTTAAAATAGATGTACTTTAAATGCAAATGAATAATGCTTATATATGAGTTTCATAACCGCTTGCATCTTCAAATCATTCGGAATCTCTATGATACCATGGCCATGAATAACACTACATGTAAGACCATAGAAAATATTGACAGTAATGGATCATATAAAATATATAGAAATTGGCTGATAGGTGTGATAAGCCGTCTTATACAGCAAGATAATAAATGTAAAAAGTATCATTGACAGATGAATAGCTCGGATCCTTATTATATTCCTTATTATAAACTTATGAAAAAATAAATGGGTAATATAAAGGAATAAAAGAAGTATCCAAACGAATCTTTCAAGACACAAAGGAATCTTTCAAATGATCCAATTGGTTTGGAAAGTCAAGAAAATGTGAGAGATGTCGAAATGTCAATTTTGTGAAATTGTCAATTTTGGCAAATTGTCCTTTCTGGTTGACTCTTCCGATGGTGGGAATGGAGGGGTAATGGGAGAGAAACCTTTTGGAGAAACGTCTCCACCGCCCAGGCGGAACGAGGGAAGAAAGTAGTTACAACGTGAGGTGACCGAAGGAGTGGCCGTGTGGTAACGGGAGGATCAGCCGCCTCCGTTAGATCTCACTCACTCAATCTCACCCGACGAGGACGAGCTGATCATGGCGACCTTCCTCCTCCTACTACTCTGTTGGGTAAGAAATATTTTTCCGACCTTAATTAATATATGGTTTGGAGAGGTCAGTGGAAGTCCTCGCCGCCGCCCGGCCCGCCCGGACAATCCTCAACAAACTCAAAGCCGATTGCACCAACGAGGGCATTCGGGTCAATGTGGAGTTCAATTCGCCTTTCCAAGGAGTCGCTTACTCCCTTGGACACTACGACCAACCAAGGTGTCGCTACATCACCAATGATCTCAACACCCAGCGACTCACCAATTACACGTGAGATTTAACTCCTTTAATTATATGTTCATTTAGTGGTGTGAAGTGCACTGGGGATGAAAGGTTTCCATTCTGCTCGTGCAAACGGATGCCTTTTTTCCTATAAATTCCTCATGAGAACCGTGACGGCTCTTTGTCTCTGGGTTTTGAACTTAATTGTCCTCTTTGATACACCTTTAGATTTTAGATACAATTGGAGTCCATTCATACGAGTTTTTCATAGTTTTTATATAAATAAATGTTTTTCTAAAGTTGTTTTTGTCTTATTGTGTTATGGAAAGCTTTGATTTGAGCTTTTTAATCTTTTTCATTGTCTTTTGAGGAATTCCATTCAGTTGGCTCGTTGATTTAAATTTATATTTATATGGTACAATTTGAACCGTGTAAATGTTTGAATAAGAATTTTAAGAATATGTCTATGAAGGTTTTTGATACCTGTGGGTGAGTGCGGGACGATTTACCAAGATGGACCTCAGCCTTCAACCGAAACTCGGAAAAGACAAAAGAGGTCAAAGGAAACCAAAGGGCAGTTGTGGGACAAACTTGAAGGTAAGTACCTTTATAATACAAATATACCTATACGGGTACATAAGAAGAGATTTATGTAGACACTAGACACTTTATATTACAGATACTTGAATCATAAAATTTGAGTTTACATAAATATGAATTTATTAATGGTATCATATTAGCCATCATAATATCTCATAAGTCATATTTACATAGCTGATCCAGGTAACGAGATCTTCATGGAAAACACTTTGCTTATTCAGAGTGATCCGACCATTCAAGAAGCGGGAGATTTGGCCCAGAAACTCCGCTGCGTTTGGCACAAAACGATCCATAAACCTCTCACAGCCTCTTTACCTTATCGGGAGACGAGCAAACCTGTAAGAACTTCAATCACGCACAATCTCCTCTCCATCTACCCTTGAAAGATCCTCCGTATCTTGATCATCAATTACTTTAAACCGGAGCATTGGAATGATTATTAATAAATAAATGGAGCAGCAATTAGCCATATTTGGCTAACTGTTGTTAAATCCTTGATGATCTTTAACATGAGATTTACCCAAATTAGGTTGGCTACCGAGGGGAGAGCAAATATGGGACAGTGAGTGCAATAAGCGGCGTGAGACGTCAGCAAACTTCTCACCGCCATCACACGCACTTTCAGCCACATCGGCGTCAAGAGAACCACGAAGGTCATCAACCGATTCGTTACGGGGTTGGAGAGAAGGTGGAGGTTTCGAGATTTTCCCCGCCCCCACCGGACTCAACAGAGGAGATCGTTGTGGGGAAGCGGAAAGGACCCGGAGGTCAAAACACAAACGGAAGGCGCAAATGGTCAAGGTCAATTCATCAAGAATGGCCAATTGTTCCGAAGAAAAATACCGGGAAATATGAAATGGAAGAAAAAGAAACAAAGGCCGAGTTTCAAATTTCCAATGGCAGTTCTTGGCCTTTCCCACTTCTTAAATTTGTAGTCCCATTATCCATTTTAGCCCTTTTTGCCTAATTCGCTTGTTCTCAGATTTGTTTTTAATTTTTGAACTACAGATATGTTCAGTTTTATACAAATATAATTAAAGAATTACATTTCCGAATGTACTATATATAAAGTACATTAGTAATACCACTCTATTTTAATACTAAATATTCATATACGTTGATATAGTGATATTTTACTTCCACATATTAAATGTAATTATATGTCCGGTTTTAGCTACCCATGTACCTAGTGTTGAGTTTAAAAATTATTTGGACTCGGTCGCCAAAACTTTTAAACTCACAATATGTATTAAATTTTGACATTTTGCAACATTTATAAAATAAAGTTTTTTAAACAATGTACGTGTCATTTTGCATATACCGAAACGTGTTAGAAATACTTATCGTAGTTTAGTTAACATAAATTTAGAAGGGAAAGGAAACTTAGCGCGGGCAATTTCAAAATTGGAATTTCCATAAATTGTAAACTTTTCCAAATTAATATTTTTTAAAAGTGAACTGGTGGTTTTGCATATACGAAATACAAAATACTTATCATGGTTTATTAAACTTATTGTTAGATTTTTAATTTATATTTTACATTTATATATTACAATTGATTGATAAATTAATTATAATTCATAATGCAATTAAAATCTTTTTAAATATTATGTTGCTTTTAATAGAATTTGATCCTATATTTTAATCGGATAAAAGAAGATGTCATCAACTTCGCCTGGACAATTAAACAATTTTTATCAATTGTAAATAAAGGCCTAACAAATTCTCCTTTGTTTGGGAGGAAATTAAAAGCCTATCATGCCTGGTAATTAAATAAATAAATCAAATGAATGAATCCGGGTTAATAATTTAATGATTTTAGGAGAGCTCATTCAAAATGGTGAAAGAAACGAAAGTTAAAGCAATGAGTTAATCGAGAATTTTAATCTTCTTCCAAAAACATCAAGTTAATTTAATTATTCTCAAATATAAGTGTAAATTGGGAGAGCTGTTGCTCTGAGCAAGGACAATTTGCTCAGAAGCAAACATATTGTGCTTTTGAGCAAATTGTCCTTGCTCACCTTTCACCATTTTGAATGAAGCTCTCCTAAAATCATTAAATTATTAACCCGGATTCATTCATTTGATTTATTTCATATATTGTATATTGTAAACAATAGATATATTTCACCAGCTATTATTTCACTTTAAAGTTAATATTTATGAAATCATATTTTTTGCTAAATGTTTTAAAAACACTATTAGAAGAATTTTATTTATTTATAAGTAAAGGTTTTATACTTTTTATGGAGATTTTAATGACCGAATGGTTAAATAATAAAAGTAAGTAACAAAGTCATGACTGAACAACCAACTTTATTAAGACCATTTTTCTTATTTTTACTCGTTCATTGGTACATAGGGAGTTTCGTGTGGAATGAAACAATTGACAAATCAAGAGCCCAGTTTGATCAATTTCCCCCTTTCCCATGTGGAGTTTATGATATTGGGAAAATTGGTGAACTCAACAGGGCGGATACTTCTGGACCATTTTAGTTTCTTATAACCAATTTTATATTAGTTTATTTTATTAATCTATTAATTAATCCACAGCATCTGGTAAAATAATTTTAAGCTAAAGTGTTGCGGTAATGGACGGAGAAAGCGGCGAAAAGATGAAAACTACCAAGGGTTTGGTCGTCTGCGGCCATCGAAAAGAAATCAACCCAGTAGAGGAATTCTGGATGGAAAAGTTGACCCGGGTCGAGAAACAATACGATGCCCATGTGACACGAATCGAAAGGTCACTTTTGAATACCCATGTCCAAAGTCGGGCACTTGTGGTCAAAGATGATGCCATCAACCAATTGAGCAAAGACGTCCTCCTCAAAAATTCACTTCTTCAATCCAACGAGCAAAAGAGGAAAATAATGGAGAAAAGCCTACAATCACAACTATTCTCGGTTTAATTTCATTTAAAAATCTCAAAATTTAGATAATCGAACTTGAAATTTAATATCTGGAAATTAAAATATTTTAATTGTTAATTAGAATACGCAACTAAAGGGTGCCCTTGATAAGAAAGCTGCGGATGAAGACACTCAGCGTCGTCGGGCTGAGAAAGAACGTCGCTTTGGTCTTGAGAAGGAAAAGGAAGTTCGGAAGTTGAAAGTGAAGTTGGCTGGACTTGAACGAGAACGTCGTTGGTTGTCCCACGACGTGGCTGTGAAAGACAATGAACGACGTCGAGCAGAAGAGGAAAAAGAGGAGGCCGAGAGGGACAAAATCACCCTTCGGAATACGCTTTTAGAAGTTGACACAGAACGACGAGTTCAAAGTGGAATCAACATCGATCTCGCCCGACGTGTCGACTTTCTTGGGGAAATGGAAAAAACCCAAGAGGCAGTTTTACTTCAATTGCGAAACGAACTTACCAATATCATCACAAATATGAAACACCTCCAGGATGAAAATAAAGATTCAAAGTGGAAGCATGACATCTCGGACAAACACCTCCTTGATACAAAAGCTAGTCTTAATTAAATTTTAGTATATTTTTATAATAGATATTTAAGATTAACAAAAATTTAAGATAATTTAAATATTGTGAATTTTAAGGAAACATTGGACATTTCTCGTCAAAGAATGGAAGAACTCGGTCGACAAGTTTTTCATTGGAGGGAAGAATTAGATTTTCGAGTCAGCGAAGGAAATAAAAACAGCTTGAGTAAATACCAAATGATGTAGTAATTATTATTAGTAGTAACTAATATGTATATAAAAATTAATTATATGCCTAAAATGATAAAATCTCAATGATTTTGTTATTTTTAATTAGCTTTGGAGACCATCAAGAGGGAAAATGTCCGCCTTCGGTCTGCAATTGCCGAATTGAACCAAAAGCTTCTGGGTGTCCAAAGTGAAAACCGGAACTTGACAACTCTTCAGAAAAGGCTGGAAGTTGAGCTTGAGAAAACTTGTGCTCAAGAGAAAGCAATTGACGGGGTGATTCAAAGGAATCTTCAAGAACGGAAACGTCTCTTGGAAAAAATCCCCCAAAACTCCATCCGCAGTCTCGAGAAGGCCGACAAAGGAGAGAATGAAATTGTGAGCTATCGGAAGAAAATCTGGCATTTGGAAGGAATGGTCAGGGATTTGAAACGGAAATTGGACGAGGCCAAGAGGAAAGAAAATGGATTTCTTCATAAAATGGAAAAATTGGAAGGGGTGAAGAAACAATTGTTTTGGACGGAGAAGTCAATGATGACTTTGGAAAGAGATCAGAAGAACCTTGAGGGATTTATTGCCTCTTCGGCGATGAAGATTCCCAAGAAAATGCCTTTGTCTTCCCTTCTTACAGACCCTTCGCTTTTGGACAGAATCACGAAACAAAAAGTTCTACAAAACCGGTTGGCTCTCCAATCTGCGAGAGTAGCCGAAGCGAAATTAACTGCCGAGAAACTGCTTCAAGTAAAATTTTGAAAATAATGATTTTCATATTACAATTAGAATTGTAGAATTTATTTTGGTATTTTACCAAAAATATCTCTTATATTATACTTACCTATCTTACTTTTAGTCAACATTGTAAAACTATTAACTTGGTATAAATATGAATTACTGGACTAATGTAATATGTAATAAAACCCTTTTAGTATAATTTGAAGCTCCAGACAGAGGACCAACGATGGGGATTCGACAAGGAACTAAAACTAGCGAGAGAAGAAAGATGGACGGGTGACGTTGAACGAAGCGGTGTATTCAAACTCACAAGCGGTCCTCAATTCGAGGCCTATCTTTCCCGTCTTGACAGAGAAATCCCGCTACTGAAAGAACAACTCGCAAGTCTTGAAAAGAAAAAAGATTTGATGAAGCTGAACACAAAGAAAAAAGCAGAAAAGTCGTCAAGTCCAATTGACAGTGACACAACTTTCGATTTCAGTGTTAAGCGATCCGCGTCCTTTGAAAAAATGCTCAAAGAAGACGATGAGGAGGAAATTGAGGAAAAAGATGAAGACAATGGAAATTGACGCGACAATCTTTTCAATTAGTCTTGAGAGTGATTTGAACTCAATGTAGTAGAGGTGCTTGAAAAATGTTTACTATTATAGATGTTAGCTGAAACTTTTTAATATTTACATTATACCAATATACACATTCTTGTTATAATGTATACTAATACCTTATTAAAATACTTCTAGTCAATATTTGATTAATATTGTTATAATGATCGGATAAACTTGTTGGTGTACTCGAGTAGTGTAATTCTAATTGGAATTAAGTGAATGAAACAAGTGTGCTATATAACAATTACAATTTAATATACAATCAGTTCATCAGTTCAATATACAAATTCGAAACACAAATAGAATATATAGAGTAAATAGAATAAATGCTATTAACGTTATTTAATCAATAAAATTTAATATGTCAAAATAAAAAAAATTCTAAAATAGATCTCAAAGCGTGATTAATGTGGGCAATTAAGAAAATTATAATGAGAAAAATACATTATTGAGCTTCTTCAGTGTTTCTCTTTTTCTTCATTTTTGTAACTTCTGCTTCGGGAGCTTCTTCAGTGTTTCTCTTTTCCTTTTTCTTCTTTTTTGTAACTTCCACTTCAGAAGTTTCTTCTTTTTTCAAGCGAAGTTTTTTAGCTCGTTCATTATCATACTCTTTTTTTCTTTGTTTCTTCTCTCTTGCTTTCTCTTCGGCTTCCTTTTTTTCCTTTTCTAACTCTTCCCGCTTTTTGTTTAGCCTTTTGATAAGCATCTGAGATTGTCTTTCCGTTCGGGTTTTAGTACTGTGGGAAAATCAGAAATATGAATTATTACATTATTAATCGTTATATTACAAGTTTTATATTTAAACAAATTATTGATAAATTACAGATAATAATCGCCCATTTTTTCTAAATTTTCATCGATTAGCGGGACGGCTTCCAAACGACAGCGATTTGCAAACGTCTCAAAAAGAAAATTGACATGAGATTTAATGGTGAGACAAAGAGGTTCAATTTTTCTCTTGTCGGATCCATTAATCATCAAAGCACAGTGCTCAATTAAAGAATTCATTGTGGCCGAGTCATTTCTGATAGAATCATCAAATATTTTATAGGGTTGGAAAAGCAAAAGGGTGTTTTTCTTTTCGACTCGTTTCTTGAGCTTTTTATAATTCACAGCATCACCTCTGATGACTCGCAGTTTATATCCAGCAGCAAAAATGAGAGGTAAATATTTCCCAGGGTTGTAAATAAAGTCAATTCTTTGAGCCTCAAACTTCTTTCGGAGAAACTCCGGACGCATATTTGGAAAATTGGCTTTTGACCTTACGGCTTCAAAATCCTTCACAACACTTTCAGTGGGCAATGGAGCTGCCATGTAATTGGGTTCTTCCCATTCTTTCAAATCATCTTTACTCATTTCACTGAACATCGAGGCCAAATTCTTGGCACCTTCAATTGTTTTATTATCTCCGTATTGTCTTGGTTTGACTTTTACTGTAATTAAATTTAAGAATCATTAAATTAAAGAACCATTGTAATACAAAATATATTATAATTTTATAAAAGGGTTAAATTACAATGTCGTTTCCCAATTGTATTAATCAATTGGTGGGTCTTTTTGAGGTTCATTTTGGCGAAAGGATTAAAAAGTGGCGTAAGAATCAATTCATTGTCGATGAGTCTTTTCTTGTAACGCGTGTAAGAGAACCATTGTTGAATATCAAACAACTCAATGTCATCCATCGGCTCATCTTTCCATTTCTCGTTGCGCTTCTTGGCCTTTTCAATGAGATGATTTAACTTTTGTGCAAATTCCGATTGGTAATATTCCGTGACGTCGTCGAGGCCGAAGAGCATTTTGAGGATTGTGATGTTGAACGCCACAATCCACACTTCAACAAATATTTCAAACTTTTTATGTATTTTGATGTTCTTCATGAGCAGCCCTAATGGATACAATTTGACGATCTTTTCCAAAAGTTCGTTAAATTCATCTGTGAATTAAACAATTATTTGAAATAGTTATTATTTATTTAAAATTGTTTTTAAATAAAATTAATTTAAAATGAATAATGATATTATGATCTTGGAAATGTAATGTAAATCATAAATTACCTGGAAAAACAAGATCCTGAGCAAATTTTGGTAAAAAAGATTCCATCTTTGGATATCTAAACTTGATTTGAGTGTAGTTAATGAAATCTTGGACTGAGCCGTGAAGAGAAATGTATTCATCACAATGAATTCCAAATATGTTATTGGATTTACTGCGAATATAGGGTTGGAGGTTGAGTGGGAAGAGAGCGTCGAAATTCCGAATATACAAAGTCCCGTCATATAATAACCTAAATTATAATATCATTATAAGTAAGATTATGAATTTTAACATTTGGAGATTCAATTAATTGTAATTGCATACTTTAATGATACTTTTATATTCATTAGTGAATTAACATGTAATATCATATTTAACTTTGTATATTACTGCTTGATATCGGTGAAGATGACATTGAATCCCAATTGACGCAAAGCAACGAACAAAATAATGTATACGTATTTAAACGAAAACTGCTCAATGTCGAGTATTTGGGACGCTTTCAATATTTCTTTTGTTGTAATGCCCCCACATCTAGAGGTCATTGGAAAGGGTATAAGTTGAACGTAATCTTTCATGGCTGTTTTGACGATTTCGGCCTGTTCGGTCAAACGAAGTTTTTGTTTCTTTCGCGGAACTTCATCCACTAACGGAGGAAGAGAAAAAGAATCGTAAGCGGCATCTTCCTCGATCATCGATGTAGCATGTTCTAAATATTCCTTCTCATGAGCTTTTTTCTAAATGAACAAATCGTAAATATTATTATTTATTGAAACTAGGATTAATTGTAGCATAAAATGAATATTTAAATAGTTAATGATATATTTTAAATGCTTTCCTACTCTTTCTATATTCAGTTTTCGCTTTTTTTGAGAAAGTGACATGATCCTGGGATTTTCTAAAAGATCTTCCTCTCGTTTTTTCTCTTGATCTTCCTTTCTCTTCTGTTTTCGAATCTTGCTCCGCTTTTCTTGATCTTCTTTAAAATAAGGCGTTTCATCGTACAAAGCCCAAACATTCCTTAAAAATACCATAAATTGTAATATTGAACTTGATTCATTAATATTTTTTGAGAATATTATAAATGTTAACCTCCTTCTTTCTTTCAAGGTTATTCTTGATGGCTCCACTGATGTTGTTGAGACCAAGATGGCTTGTCTCTTCATCAAATATCTCGTCCAGAGTAAAAACACCCGATCTCTCAACAATTCGGGAAATCCAATTTCAATGAGCCGATTTGTTAATGTATTCAATGCAAAATTAAACGCTTCCCAGTGACTGAGTAGATTCACCGTTGCTTGAAAATTAAAATGAATTTAAACCCTCTCATTCATTTAACAACAGAAATTATTAGTTAATTTTATACTTTCTTCTGACACTGCAGATACTTCAGATGGGGTATTGGATCGTAAAACTTTGGCATGACGGAGAGAAGTGTCTGCCATAAAAGAGACCTCCTCTGCAAAGCTTCGAGCATCCTTTTAGCATTAAAATTTACAATTTAATTATTATAAAATTGAACAAGATTATTACAAAAACTCTTAAAATAATTATCACCTGTGACTGAGTGTGGCAATTGTTGCAGTAATAAAAGCCTTCTTCTGTATAAAAATCGTCCCGACCGCAAGTTTCGCATGGTTCCAACTCGTGAACTGTGACATTGTCTTCATTATCTGATTCCATCTTCTATTTCCCAGATTTCCCTTTTATTAGCCCTAGATTCAACAAAGGATAATAGTGGAAGAGAGATTCAACTATTAATTGCTTAAGATCAGAATTACTATCAACAAAAAGTAATTCTTCTTTAACAACTCGCTTCGTTTTTTATTTCGTTCCATGGTCATTAAAGTAAAAGAGTTAAAAGTACATTTAAATGAAATTAACGACAAGTCGTTTACAAAACGAAAAATTGTGTAAAAATTTACGTGAAATCCGTGAAAACGTGAAAAGATATAATTTCAGCGGTTTGATCAATCGCACTATTTATACCTTATTACTTTTGAATTCTCAAACGTCCCCAATGGAATCATATAAAATGAATTTTCTTTTCTTCTTTGTTCAACCATGGATTTGCGGATGGAAATGCCGAGTCTATCGGTATTCGCATGTTTAGACCTTCAAAAGATATTGATTTAACTTTGCCGTTGTCAAATATCATTTGGATCAACAACTGTGAACCTTAACTATTTAACAATTTAAATTCGCATTTGTCTGAAAGACAAAAGAAAGATTTGAAAGAAAGATAGAAAGAAAGATCAAAATATATTCCTCTAAATAAAAAAACTGTTTTTAAAGCGGTTAACATAAAAGTTTTTATATTTAGATGAAACGCAGAACGGGGTCGATAATTGAACAGAGTGAAATCGACAATAAAATCAAAATCCTATTTAACACGTTTGTAAATTCGACCCATTTAATATTGCTTTGTATAATGATTAAACTCATTTTAACTGACATGTTGATATTTATTAGATGAAAGTTAAATAAAAAATGTTGATCTTCCAGAACCAACGAGGCCACATGTTTGTCTGTCAAATTGAATTGTGATGGCTCGGCGGCTGGCGTCGGTTTGTCCAACGGAGCCGTCAACATCTTCGAGAAAGACAAACCCAACATTCTGTACAAGCTGAATGAAGGAAGGTCAAAGGACTCGAGAGGTTTTTCGGCCACTTCGCTCTCATTCAGGCCTTCGTCCAACGGAGGCTCCAACAAAATCCTCATTGTCACATGTACGCCCCTTCCAATCCGGTTTCTTAATTAATGGATCAAATTGGCAGTTTCTAATGGGAAGATCAGAACTTATTTCTATCCAGTCTCCAATCCACTTCACACGATAGAGGAAAAAAGGGAGATCCTAACTTGCGATTATTCTCCAACGGCAAACACTTTTGCAACTGCTGGAGCAGATGGAATTCTCAATGTCTATGATGATGAAACGAGGAAACTCCTCAAGTCCTACAAACCGCCGTATTTTTAACCAGCATTTTAATTGTTTCTCAATTCTCAATAGAGATAGTTGCATAATCAATACAGTCAGAAAGTTAGTTGATTAATACAGTAAACATGTAAATTCAATATTAATTGGATTGGTATTTAAGGTTTGATTGTAAAGCTGAGTTTCAACGGATATATTCAGTCATGTACAATCCCAATCGTCCCAATGAGATCCTCACAGGTGGTTGGAATCAAACTGTCACTTTTTTCGACCTTCGCCTTCCAAAAAGCTTTCGGGAGTTTTATGGCCCCCAGATCTGCGGCGAGGGTTTGAGCATCAATTCAAGAGGATCAGAAGTTGGAAATTTTAATTTCCCATATAAATACAAATACAAATATGAATATACCATACCTTTGTACCTATATATGAATACTTTGGCGTGTACTTATCATAGAATTGAATTGAATTGATATGCAATCAAATGAGAAGTGTTCTTTTTAAGATCTGCTCTGCGTCTTGGAGACAAAAATCGTCATTGGAGATTTGGTCATACGAATGTGGGAAATTAATTGATCGGTTCGAATGTGACGAATCCTCTGTTGGATCTTCAAGTGGACATTCAGGAGGAAGAAGGAGCGAATACAAAACCCTCAGTAGCCTCTCTGTCTTTGACAAGCTGAGCAATAAAATTCCATCCAGACGTCTCTATACGGCCAAATTCTATAAAAATGACTTCATCCTTGTCGGCGGAACTCAACTTCCTTCAATATCGGTCATCAACAAACACAGTCACAAGGTAAATTTCCGATTCTTATCGATATTAAAATGTCAAATCCATTGATTACATCCATAATACTTTCTATATATTCAATAGTTGATGGCTTCAGTTAAGAATTTCCCGAATGGCGTCTATTCACTTGATTGCTTGGAAAACGTGGTATTTGTCACTGGTCAAGAATTCGCTCTTTTGGATTTATTTCTATGACATGAATCAGCTAAATATGGTATAACAACTAGCTATACGACTAAGTTATACAGATTATTTGTATGTAGTCACAATAGTTTGATATGAATAAATATACCATACATATATTTGTACTATTAGGTATATGATCTTTTTATGCAAGTATCAATTGTAATGTATTTATCATTCTATCGTTGTGTCACGTTCGAATTTCATTGCATATCTCTGGAGATCTTGTCTGGTTATAATAAAAAGTATGGATAAATTGCGGGTTAATTCCCCTATATGGATTCATTCCCCCACTGTGGTCTCTATAACTATAAAAAAGGAGCAGTTGGTCTTTTTGCCAGGCAGTTGAGAATGTCACTATTGGGGAGGATACATGTTAGGGAGTGAGACGGGCAGAGGGAGAATATCCGGCGAAATTCCTGGTGAGACTGAGGGGCCGACCCGGCGCAAACTCTCCCATCTCTATCACGACAAGTAACAATATAAAGACGAGTGACGGTCGTGACTTCTTCACTCTTCACTTCCTTTCCTCTTACACCAAACTCAAAGTCAAAGACACCGGACGAAATGGCTGATAAACCACAAGGTAACTTCCATTATTGCCCCAACACTTGCAACATTACAACATATTTCGCAATTCAGCCTTTAATTCAAAAACGTCATTTTTCTTAAATATAAGTTTTAAATATTAGATTTTCTAATATTATTAAACTTAGCATAGTTGTATAACTACCCAAATGCAGTTAAATTGGTGATTCTCATTTTATATTAAGTACACACTTTATATGCGTATTTCGTATGGGATTTTGAGATATTTATAAGAGGGTTGGTTAAATAAATATTAGTTGGTTATTGCCAAAGTTGATTTGAATATGAATCATGTCAATTGTGGTGATTGGGCGTCTATGGGCATTTGGATCTTTTATCTTTTTCTTTGAGAAGGGCGGATGTGGATATAATACTTATTTGGTATACATATAGTCCTTATATGACCATTCAATTTGAGATAAATTGAAGCATATGTTTGCAGTGTTTGAATGATAATTTTGATATTCATTTCCAGAAGACGCTTGCAATTGCCAATGTGAGGGTTGCGAATGCCGGAAAGGAGCCGGATGTAACTGTGGGGACGAATGTTCCTGCAGCTGCAAAACGGCCAAAACCGGCGGGTCGTGCAGCTGTGCCTGTGAAAAGGCAAAGGATTGCAATACGTGCAAGGAGGGAGCTTGTACGTGCGGATCTGAGGATTGCAAATGCTGTGCTGGAGCTGGTAAGCCAATCAACCCAATCCCAACCTTCTATACAATTCATACATATATACTAGAAATTTACCTTATATTATACATTATACTCTTTCAGACAAGGCTGAGTGAGAAACGACACCAGACAACCGACACCTTCACTCGACCTGCTAATTGGAAATCATATGGCAAAATTGAAACTCCATATCTAATTATTCTTTAACAATTAATATATATACTTATATTATCAGTAGTATTTGGGGATAATTGACTTGTTTTTTGTAGTAATTGTTTTTGATCAACATTCCTAGTTGGGTATTTAGGCCGAGGCATTCCGAGAATTGAAGAATTTGTCATTTGAATAAAAGTGTTGTTGAACTTTACTTGATTTTGTCAAATTAATTTAAAAGCATTGGAATTGGATATGTATAGATACAGTATCATAACACAATGGCCATATTTATAAAGAATCTTATCGTATTCATTATTATGTGTATACCATACGTATAAACGAATATGTACTCTATTTATATTATATAGAGTACATATTGAGTACATAGCTTTGTATTTATATTAATGTATTTGTACAATGTACATATTTTTAAATATTATTAACATAATAAGAATTTAACTACGTCGGAACTTTTCATAACATATTTTCCAAAACCGCGACGCAATTGATAGGATACATCTTCCAGGCAGGACAAATGACATTCGTCTTCGTTTATACCGACATTGATAGCTCTTTTTAACTTAAGTATGCTTTATCTACTATATCTCGTACGTCGTATGTTACTATATTTATATACCAACTCTACATACACATGCTATTAAATGAATATTCATAATAATTAATTTATTATTTAATTGCCAGAAACTGTATTTATTATCAAAAATGGTTAAAAAGTTCAATTTTCCATAGTCAACTGCATGCGTAATTGAAGGAATATATCATAGGTATATTGGTATACATGGATAAGTAGTATTTTTCAATGTTTACAAATACTCGTAATAAAATAATCGTCCGATAAGATATTTGGAGTTAGGCATTAGAAAAAATGATTGATTAACACTAGTAGTAGTACTATTATGTAGAATGCTACTCAAGATATAAAAAGTAAAGTTCATTAATTTAAAATATCTTGAACCCCTCTTGGAAAATTGATTATGAATGCATATGAAGAAAGTTATTTCATTATTTATTGATGAATAAAATCTGGATGTGCATGTTAATCCAAATGTCCCATTGAATAATTTGGAATCTTGCAGAATTCTCAAGTGAATGTTAATCTCAATTTGACTTGTGAAAGGCTCATGGAAAGTTTGATATTGGGCAGAGAATGAGTCAAGTGTGTTTTGAAAAAGGTCATTATTCATGGTTTCATAGGTCAATTGAGTCTGGCCATTTAAGACGGGGTGCTTTGATTAATCTCATGATCTTATCCCTCTGCTATCTCTCAACAATGGATGACTCAAGACTCTTTTTCCACTTCCCAGGCAAAGTAAGATAAAACTACAATTTTTTCATTTTCCTCGAAGGGTCGAGATATGGAAGAAATGGATCGGATTATATTTTTATAATCCGATTATATGTTGATTATATGTTGACTTTCCTAAGAAAACAATGCAACCATTTGGACACGTTACATAATTACCGAGAAAGTTAATTATACAATTAGATTACAACTTTACAAATACCTAGTAATTATTATTAATTATTAAATACATTCAAATGATAGTTCAAAGGCTTAAGGGGTATTTGGATAAATGGCATTTCTGCACACATTCTTTTTGCATCCATCCTCGCAACACTTTTTGGCCCCTGGGCAATCGGTGTCAATTTTGCAATTTGAAGAAGTGTTTCGATTCGCACATGGATTTGTTCCTGGAGCCGGAGTCACTTTTGTTGGACAAATTCCGGGGCGAGTTGAACTTGGAGCTGAAAACAACCAAAGGGGCGTTATGATCACTTTCATTTACAAATTATGTTCTAATATAACATTCATAGGAATGATTAACATTAACGTAACGATAAAGTAAAGATAAGGAGATGAGATTGTCGCAGTTTGCCTCAAATTGGCTTCATATGCAAATGTATAAAGAGAAATTATAAAATTTACTTCTTGCTGTTGTCGAAGATGGTTTGGTTCTACTGCAATCAATTTGGCTACATTTGTCTTTACCGGCATCAGCAGCACAAGTACAAGTATTACAATCCTTTTTGTACGTCGTTCCAGCAACACAAGATTCTAGTGGAAAAATCAATTTTTGATAAATTATCCAAAATAACCCTTTGTTTTTTGATATTTATTAATGTGTCTACAAGTCACACACAAAAGAAATCGCTATTAATTAATAAATGATTCGATCACTTGATCTATCTGTATGTATTTGTATTTTCTTAAAACACGAATAACAGACTCTTGCTGAAAAAAGTGTTGAAAAGTATTTCAATTGAACTAATAAGATTAAATTATTTCTAAATGGAATTGGTTAAAATTCTCACTTGGTCTTGTATTGACTTCCACCGCAATGGTGAGAACGAAGAGGGAAAATCCGACAAGGCAAATCCGTCCAAGCATTTTGAATGAGGATTTGAATGGAAATCCGGTCGAAAGTGCGGAGGAAGAATGAAGGAGATGAAAACAAGTTTTAGATTTTATCTTCCTTCTTTTCACCTCCGCAGTTGGCCAATTCACCTCCACAATGGTGACAATGTGAGGTTACCATGGCGATTCCCCTTCACCATCAACCCTTCCATACAATTACCTTTAATACATAATCCCTACCTGTAATTTCCACCATTGACCAAATCCCACGCAATGCAATTCTCATGCTCGGACGTGTCAATTGTACAATTTATCACAAACATGTTGACTGGCTGAATAATGAACTTTAATGGTCTTTTCTCGGAGGGGTGAAATTAAGCTCAATGGTTTAATTAATTAATTAATTAAGATGCATAACGGAATTCCTTTTCATCTGCTTGCCATCATTCACATCGATGTGAAAAGACAAGAAGGTTAAAAATTGACAAGGACCTCAGTTGTTCGAGATGTCACGTTGGCAAACTTAAGGAAATTTCCACAATTGGACCAACTCACGTTTTGACCGAATTCGAGTCAATTCGTGCTTTGTTTGTTAATTGTAGGTTTAAAATGGGTAGGCCAACTGAACCTCAATTACACATTTTAATTGCATTTAAATTTACATGTGAAAATCAAAACGCCGTTTGAACAAAGAAAACCTTCCAGTGAGGGGAAATGACAAAGCGTATTAACAATTCGCTCGCGTCACTCCCTCAGAATTTCATATATAAAATTAAAATAACGAATTCACAAGTTGCTATTTAAATTTTCTGGGAACTTCAATTACTTATGCATGCATTGAAAGAGAATTTAAGCTAAATTTATACGCTAATGCACTAAGCGAATTTTTTTCTCTTTTCAGGTACTTTTATCAAAAATTGACCGTAAAGTCCCTCCATTAAAAATAAAAAATTATAGGTGTGGATGGAAGGATAATACAAAAATACAGTTCATAGGTATCTACTTATAACACAATACTTATACATGTATAGTATTATATCCATACATGGATACATGTATATGTAAATACTTGTATATAAACTATATTAAATACCTATATATACGGCATATAAGTTATAAACAGTAATATGGTATATGCATATCTGTACTATCTAGTGAATATTTCAATATCGTATAGCGGTTTGAATACCCAAGCACTTTCTTGTCTTTTGAATATCTTTTATATTTAAATTCCATATAATATACTTCAAATACCTCAATCATTTTAGCTCCACAGTAAAGTTGAAAAAGGGAAAAGAAAATGTAAATGAAGTCAGAGGCAGTACGAAGGTTAAAGTTGGGACAAACTGCAAGGTCAGCATTTAAATGTCATGATAATGAGATGACTCAACTTTGTTCATTTCCACAATACACTTTCGTATTCATATACAAGTCAAATGAAATAACATTTATAAATATGAGAATCTACAATAAGTAAATACATACTTACTATTAGAGTTGGTATATGAAATGAATAGATCCAAAATGAAAACAAAAATGGATGAAATGGATTTAAATAATTGCTAATTAATAAATAATTATCATTATGATTTCCAACATTTCTTTTATTAAGTTACAACAATAACATGTACATTCCAACAGTGGCATTAAAACTTGAATAATATTATAAAAAGTGAAAAGTTAAATTAAAGATTTTATAAACAGCTTTTAAATAAATGATTCGGGGGGAGATTTAAAATGCGCTTGGGAATCCAGGGGGACACAAAGCCTTTGAACAACTGAAGGAAAGTTTTCCATTTTCTTCACAAAAGCACCTGTTGCAACCTGCAAAAAACAAATCTTAAGAATGGACCAAATTAAAGATGGAGAACCATCAGGAGCCAAGACGAACTGCCCAGGTTGAGAACAAGAAATCCCATTCGTCTGAACCGGGAAAGTTTGGAATGCCATTGGACGCGGTTGAGTTCCAACTGCCGGTTTCCGTTCTAATCACAAGTTTAAATTAATTTGAGATAAATAATTATTGACAGTACCAAAATAAAACTGGCTTTGAGAATTTGCCAACACGAGAAGGGCGAGGAAAATTAAACTTTTCATGTTGACCATTGTCAATTGGAAAGATGGGTTTTGTGCGGGAATCTCATGGAGAATGGATGGAAAGGATGAAAAGATGAGTGTTAAATATAGAGGGAATTTACCCTTGTACTCCTCCCTACCTCAAGAAATAAAAACAAGAAATTAAAACAACACCTGAATGTCATTGCCAAATTGGGGAGTTCATTGGAAAACCACTTCCATTCACCGCAGGCCAAATACCAAACAAGGAGGAAATTGATCAAGAACGCAATTAAAGATTTAAGAGTGGGACATGTGTTTATTTACTTTATTTATTTATTAGACCATCAAAGACCATTTAGCCATAATTCCATCAAATGATGACAAAAGTTGTCAAAACCCTTTTTCATTCACTTTGGGAATTGTTAAAAATAGGCGGAAATGGGTTCTACTATACAGGGTGGTTCTATATAGTAGACATCATAGAAAAAGTATAAGAGTCTGTCAATTCTCTATCAATTGATACTCCTTGTGTATTCCACTGATTCTATCTAAGAAGATATATATTACTGTATAGTTTCGATATCGTATAAACACATCTATGTATCATTTATACATGAGATTTGAAAACAAATACCTACCATATACAGCACATACTTTATATGAGTAGATGTGTAATACGTCCGTACATGAGTAGACGTGTATCTCTGATGAAATGATGATATGATGAATAAATGGCAATACATAAAAGCTGAATATAACCCATAGATCGGTTTTCTCAAGATGAAGCCTGTGTTAACTGAAAGTTGTTTCAAAGACATTAGAGTCATATAGAGGAAATGTTTATAATTCACCATTTGACTCCGAGTTGTATTTATAAGGAGATGTTGTTGTGCATATAGGGGGTGTATAGGAATCCGGGTAAAAATAAAAGTTCGGGTTTCCTCCCTCACCGCCCGCAGTTTGGAATTCTCCTTCGCTCCACCAACTCCTCCACAACCACTTTGCCACCATGGTCATTTCACCTATATGACTTCCCATTCAATTCTAATTGTCTTTTATTAATCTTTATCTTATTTTCAGGCCGATGAACTCGACAAGGAACAACTGGCAAGTGAGTGAATCTCCCAATATAAAAAACTTCTATCATAAAAATCATAATCTATGCAATATTAATATTTATGCATTATTATGTATGGTTCTAATTGTGATTATAATAATGTTCTAAATGTTTCAGTTTTGAAGAAGGCCTTCGACAGCTTTGACAGTCAGAAGAATGGATACATTTCGGCTGAAATGGTCGGGACAATTCTTCGTCTCATGGGCCAACCCTTTAATGAGAAGATCTTGAGGGAGTTGATCGAAGAAGTCGATGCGGACCGTGCGTTTGGCTCCTTTCCCTATGGAGAAATCCAACTTTCTCTCCAATTAACCATCTCATTAACTCTCTCATTAACCGCCCATAAATCATACATCTTGGAATAAAAATTGGGTCCTTGGAGTAAATGACCTAAATGATGGCTGTGGATTAAATGGAGATTTGTGCAGGATCGGGGCAGCTCGAGTTTGACGAGTTTGTCACTTTGGCTTCCAAATTCATCATTGAAGAAGACTCGGAAGCGCTTGTGAAGGAATTGAAGGAAGCTTTCAGACTTTACGACAAGGAAGGTTATTACCTAATTACTCCCTAGGTAAAATGCAAAGCATAACAACGGTGCTCATTAGGAAACGGGTACATCCCAACGACGAGCTTGAGAGAAATCCTCAAAGAATTGGACGACCAGCTCACTAATGCCGATTTGGATGCCATGATTGAGGAAATTGACACGGACGGATCCGGAACGGTCGATTTTGACGGTAATTAATTAATTGTAATACAGAGGTTTTAAAATTTTAAAATTTTTGTTACTTTCAGAGTTCATGGAAATGATGACTGGAGAATAATGAGCTTACAAAATGTGTTTAAAGGAATGAAATTCATTTAAAGTTGCATTTCTCCATTTCGCCTTTGCCTCACAATTGCTATTCTTTCTACACTCTTTTTATTCGAGAACTTTAAATGGGAAAAACGAGATTCGAATATTCAAACGTTCTCTTTCTTCTAACTTGCAAAAATACGTCAATAAATAAAAAATGAACATTGAGGATTCTTATTTAAATAATTATCAACATGTTCTTTGACTAGTCAAATAAGATAAATAGAAATACTAAAAAAAGTGTTGTGTAAATAAACGGCTTGTGAGTTGTAGAGACTAATTGAGTAGTTAATTTTAATTAATTAGTCCGATACCATCAACTTAATAACTCTAGTGCTTACTTAATAAATAAGGAAGTTTGATGAATTATAATGGACCGGTTTTAAGTTTCTAGTCATCAAAATAATAAATAACAAATGTGGCAGGATTTAGACCAACTGTTTTGAATAAAATGAATGTTCAAATGACGAGAAATGACGATGAGGCATTTAATGGAGTTAAAAGAACGAGGCATCCCTGGAGGTTTCACCCAAACTTTTGCCAAAACTCGGTGTGGCCCGAGTGCGAAAATAGAAATACTCAACATTTCACATCCGCCTTCGCTCCTTCGGGGGCGGAGAAAACCCATGTGGCACAAATGAGGAGTTTTCATCCCACGCGACCATCATTCCCCTTTGAACTCATTCGGACTCATTCCATCAATTCAAACAATTCCGACATTGAGACAAATCCGTCCCAAGAACAAGAACAGCACAATCAATCAATAGAGATATATGAAATGTTATATAAAATCACACTCCTTCATTTCTTCAACTATGTCGAAGGGTTTTGGTCACTTTTTAACCAACCTTGGACCTTTTGCTTACATTTGACGTGTGGAGTATGAGAATAGCTTTTAACGACATGACTAATGGCTTCGTCCAAACTTTGACTCAATTCACCAATTCCTCCATCACCAATACAAAAATCCTGAGACGCACAAAACTATCAAATATGTCTTTTTCTCAACCTTACACTTTTCCGACATTTAATATTGATATGATGTACGTAGTATATTATGTATAAATGAATATGATATAGATACAATTTTGAAGACCAAAATTGGTTGATTTGAGGAAACGATATCTGTCTGCACACGTGTTGTAAAAATATTAATAGCTTCTTTGTATGTAAGTACGGAGAAATTGAACAAAAGGAATTAGAACAATTCGTTATTAATTATTTATTTATTGGAATAATATGCACAGTATTGGAATTGTAATTAAAACTGTAAATAAATTAAAATTATTTTAAAATAAACAAAAGTTTGGACTTGGAGAGAGAAAGAAGCGGAGATGAGGAGACGCCAAGGGAGTTATTTAAAGTGTTGAAAATCCTGGTTTGAACAAGTTAGAAAAACCCACATCTCATTCACATCTTCCCATGATAAAAAACGCCCCATTTGAACAAAGTTGAAAAAGGGAGGGTTGGCGAACATCTGGGAGGATCTTTGGTTATTTTTACCTACAAACCTTGAAACACTTCCTGATCTCCGCAGATATGCAAAGAGACTATTGGATATCCAAAGGAGTATTGGGAAACACTTCTCTTATATGCATACATTCTGTATAAAAAAGGACAAAAGTGAAGATTAAAAGTTTTATTCCGTCAATCCTTCTTTTTACATATGGGAGATTTTGTAGACAAAGTTGGTCCAACTTTGGAACTGAAAACCCATTAAAGGTCCATTAGAGGTAAATTACTAATACTTTTATAATTATTAAATACCGGCTTGACAAGTCAAATGTGACTTGGATTAAAGCTAACTTTTTAAATAGGAATTAAAAATCACATTTATGGTAAATTTTAAAATGGCAATGACTAATAACATTACAACCTTTTTCCTGGAACGTTGAAATTAATCCATTTTAATCCAATCGTTCATTCAAAGAGGCCGAGAGTTTTACATGAAGCTTATTCATACTTTTATATTTCGTTTCATAATATTTATCTGTGAGGAAGGGTTTAAAGGTAAAAGGTTTAAGGAATGAATGACTTGAAATTTTAAACTAGAATCTCAGACTTTCCGGAATTGTGTGTCGGGGGGAATTATTTGATCAGAACGGGGAATTCAGTCGTAATATCCTGGATCAGTCGCTTGTCTGGAATAGCCAAGGGATCTTCCTCGAGCAAAATAGAAGTGAAGCATTTGAGAAGATCATCACGACGATGAAGATGGTCGTTGAAGTTCGTGTTGCGAAGAACCACTCGAATCAATTGCAAATAGCTTCGTCGTCTCTGCCAATTAAAAAAATTCAACCATATTTATTTATTATTTTAAAATCAAAACTATAAGTATTTTAGTGGTTACAAAGATGAAATAAGGAAAAACTTACCGCGTCGCCAGGTCCCAAATCTGTTATGTTTCTCGTCACGATGTCAATGAGAACTTTGATGTCGTTGGTGTAGAAAAGATCGGCCGTTTTGGCACAGGCAAAAATGTCGTTCATGAGCTTGCAAATGGAATTTGGCGGTTTGGGCTCATGATTGAGAACAGCGATTGGATCGTCTAAAAACAAATTTTAATTTAATTATTCCATTCAATTAAATTCTGAAAATTTGTATTAAATTGGAAAAATTGGTCTCACCTTCCCAATTGAGCAAGTAAACTGCCTTCTGAGTGAAGACTTTGGCGTTGTCACGATTGGCAAGGGCCCGAATGGTAAAATTCTCATCTCCAGGTTTGAATTGGAGATTGTAAGCCAAAATGAGATTAATGCAAGTGTCGGTGATTTTCTCGTCATCATTCGGAGGGTTCTCGATCATTTGGAAGACGAAATCGAGGAATTCAACTCCGACGTGATCTTGAAAAGTAAATAGTTGTTAAATACATTTAAATATCGTATGTAGTTTCAATTTTTTGATTAATTACCATAATGCGTGATGGGCATGGATTCTCCCGTACTGCAAAGGACTCCCAAGAGACTTGCGACCAAACTCAGTCGATCAGCACTCTTCTCAAACACACGCATCTCCCTATAACCATACCAAGTCCCCATTGTCAAAATGAATAAAATGCCGTATGTATGTGTACATGTACTAATTAAATAATTAGTTAATTAACCTGGCGAGCTCCATGGGCAGAATTGAGTTGAAGAGGACGGAGAGAGCGCGAGCGTCGATGGCCGCCATGAAGGCGAAGGAATCGAGGAGTTGAGATCGAATGCTCCAACGAGTTTCCATTTGGTAATAAAGAACCAATGAGCCCACGTGGTTGTAGTCTTCCTCTTTCATCACAAATATGGAGATGCTGTGATCTGCGTTCTTCTGCTCGTCATAGGAATTAATTTCATTAAAAATGCCCAGGGATGAGAAACTTTATAATTAAACATTCAAAAGTCATTTAAATCGTGATTCAGCCTAAGTATTTTTCTTAGATTTTAAAAGGATTTAAATGGAATTAAAAGTTCGGCTAGCTTAACCAAACTTTAGTTAATAGCTAAGTTTGGTGTTGAAATTAATCCTATTTATTATTTATAATAATCTTTTCAACTTTACGAGAATTGTGTTGAGCTCGTAAATGATGTTAATGATTTGAGCTTCGTCCTCATGAAGGGCCCAACTCCGCTGTTGTTCGTCGTTCTTGCAATTGGCGAGCTGAATGAAGAGAGTCCGGAGCTTCAGAGCGTCGTGACTGGCCTCGATCAAACTTGGACACTTTCGAATGGCACAAGGTGTTTCCAAATGTTCCAGAATCGAGTCAATATCTTCGATTCCACATCCTCCGAAAGACTTTAAAATAATTAATAATAAAGATTAATTTACAAATGAAAGTTTATTGAAATGGTTGTTATCTACATTAAATTACTTGTTGGTAATTAATAAGAAATATACCCCCAATTGTTGAAGAACCGTATGAACGGCAATTTGTGACTTCTCATGACTCAACTCCGTGGCTTCTCTAACAGCTTGAATGAGCTCAGCCGCCACATGGCTGTAATTCAACCTGGGAGTCTCATGTGCTCCGTTTTTGACAGGGAGGACAGGGACCGCAGGAGGGGTCGGAGAAGTTGGCGGGTGAACAGGTGGAGGTTCAGCTCGTGGCTTCTTTTTAACTTCCACTTTGGAATGAGCTCTGGGGAGTTCAGATGGTCCAGGTGACCTCGAATGATGATGTCCCGACTTGTGGGAATGACCAGATTTGGAACTGTCTTTTGATCTCGTACTTCTTCCTGATCTCACGCTGAATCCAGATCTCGCGCTTTCGCCCCCTGACCATGAATCGTATGTTGAGTGAGCGGCGGAGCCCCCGGTAGATTTGTCAACTTTCGACGAGGTCCGACTATCTTTGCTCTGTTAAATTTAAACATTTAACAGATTAATTTAAAGTGCTATTAATATTGAAAATACAGATAATTTAATGAAAAATTTAAATGAATTTTACTCGAGGATGTTTGGATCGAATTTCGTCTTCGTTGTTTGACTCGGATATGGCTTTGGACTTCAGATGATGAATTTCTGTCTCAATTTCTTCAATTCTTTTGTCAAGAAGAATCGGAGAGTTGCAAAGGTTTTGTCGGATCCCCATGAGCTCGTCGAGTGTTTGGAGCCGCTCACGTCGGGCTGATCGAATCGCTTCGTCCATAAATGTCACCAGGCGTTCACCCAAATACTAAAAATTACTCATATTAGGAATGAAGAAATTAAAAATGAGATTGAATATGTGGTGAAAATTGAAAATGTTAAATTGTGTTAAAAATGTTAAATTGTGACCTCATGGTCAATTTCGATGTAATTGATCGGAACGAGGCCAATGACCCCAGCTGAATTGGCAACCCTAAGCCAATTTTTATCCCTTGGATGTGGACTGATGTAAATCATTCGATCGTCTGATCTAAATGCCATTGTTTTGGAATTGAGAGCTTCGAAGTCGTAAAGACCCCGAATCATTTTCGCACTTTTTCCTTATTCTAAAAGAGAAAATATTTTACTCATTCCATTTCCTGCTAAAATTTCCTAATATTCAATATATACAAATTTCAAAATGGAATTTGAGTCAAAATTGTGAAAGTGGAACCTTGTGAAATATATTAAAGGTTGAAGAAGGAGTTTCTTCCTTTCAAATGACAATCCTTTCAAAGACACTCACACTAATTGGACAATTTTGAATTAATTTTGAATAGTTAGGAAAATGTTAAAAAAGTTGAGTGAAGAAAAGAAAAAGATTCGAATTTTCCAAATTGAGAGAAAATCAATTGCTTTGATTTCAAGTTTCTTCCTACGTGAAAGTTGGGACGAGCGCGTGGAATAGGAAACGTCACTTTCTTCAAACAATCTTTGTTTCTAAACCAACTCATTTTCACCATCATTCCCAATTAAATTAAATAAACAATTACTTTTATTATTCATAGTTCAATTTATCATTAATGGAACAATTATATAAAATTATGATATTAATTGAATCAAAGGTTATTTAAAGTACATGAGGGATCATGGAAAATAAAGAATATTCATCATATATTATATATATTTAATTAATACTGATTCACAAATTTGTTAGTTATAAAACAATGCATTATAATAGCTAAAATGTACTTAAACTTATAATCAGTATCTATAAAATATTAATAAATAGTACTGGAAATAGTATAGATCTACTAATCGGAACCTTTAGGTCCCAAGAAATTTTTTTCGATACCTTGTTGCGAATTACAACGGGACAGGTCCCGAGAAAATTTTTTCCATAATTTAGATTGAAAATTCAACGCGACCTTAGGTCGGTCGCGAGAAATTTTTTTCCATATCTAGAAAGATGTTTCAACGGGACCTTTAGGTCCCGAGAAAATTCTTTCGAAACTTACATCGATCGTGAGCTATTTGAACGGGACATTTAGGTCCCAATAATTTTTTTCCGTTTAAGTAGTTTTAAATATTTCAAAGGGGCTTTTTGATCGCGAGAAAATTTCGACATTTCTACGAGACCATTATTGTGTAATTCCATTTGGGATCTGGGAAATATTAAAAACGTGTTACAATTTCAATAGGGAAGCTAGGCCCCTAGAAAATATTTTAAAAATTACAATTAAATCATTATTCTCACCATTAAACAATCGGGACCTTTAGGTCATTCCAAGAAAATTTTCTAAGGAAAACTTTTGGTTTGCATCTATTTTTCAGTTATAACTAGATTATATCTACACCGTTTTCCAAAGTCAAGGGGGGGTCCATGAACCCAGTTGACCCCCTGGGACCGCCACTGCTTGTGAATTAAATGTAATTAGGATTATAGCATATTTATGATACATGTGCATATTTATTAAGAAGTTGTGTAAAGATAACAAAATTAATTTATAACGATTTAATTAGTAACATTTTATAAAAACAAATCAAATAATGGTTTTTTTTTAGAAATATACTCATATTATATTATATACTCTAGGTATTTATATATTTAAAAATATAATAAATAATGTTCCAATCCAATTTATGGGCCAACGTCCATATGTTAGAAATGCAACAATGATATTTTTATGGTTGTTATGATTATGGGAGAGGAAATTTAAAAGATACCAGAAATGGATTTGAATGTCGCATTAAAATTCTGGACTAAAATGGAAATTCGAGACTCATAAAACCCATTAATTTTGAATACATTATTATAATCATATTGATGAATTGTTACATAACTTTAGTTCACTAGGGTTGTAATTGTATTGAGTTTTTTAGAGCTTGATATCTTTCTGTGGAACAAATTGCCTCACTGAGACCAGAAGGAGCAGATTCAATTAACCCAGAAATGACTTCTTTCGATCTAATTTCCAGTTACAGCAAGAAATGGAAAGTGGGAATTGGTTCTTTATATAATAAATAAAAACATGCACGTTTTTATTCCATAATTAAACCCATAATTAAATTCAAGTTGGGTATTATAAAACTAAATAGTTGTAAATTAAAAGTACATGTTGATATTTTTACTTTTTTCCTTCCTATGATGGGTAGGAAATGAGGATTTAAATATGTACAAAGACATTGTGTGGTGACAAAGGGGGCAAATATTGAGTCCATTTTGATCCATTCCATTGAGGATATTTTGATATTTTGTTGAGATTGTTGAAAGAGCGAGGACTTCCAGCTCCGCATCCTTCAAAAGGTCTGGAATTGAAATAGATCCTCGAAAACTTCCGGATCTTCTCACCTTCACATTTATATTCACTCAGGATTGACATTTTCAATTCCACTTCACTTTCGAACTTCCACCGTTCCAACCATGAGGTAAAAAAATCTTTTTTTAAATAAAAAACCATTGTTGTTTAATCGGTATTCAGATTCGCCGCTCTCTTCATCTTCATATCTACGGCGAAATTGGCCATTATGGACAATGAAGACAAACTTTACGATCTCATGACCCGAATGGCTCTTGAAGTAATTCTAATACGAATGAATTTATTAAAATATTAAAATACACTAGTCTTAAGACTAAAATATGTAATCAGGAAGCGAATTCTACCATGGGGAACGAAGTCTATGAGAATCCTTCAGGATCAACGAGGCGTTATATGAAATTCACCCCAACGGCCGAACAGATCGGAATGGCCAGCAACATCAATTTGAGAGCTTTTGAACTTTTGACCAAAAAGTGACTCTTTGAATCCCATTTTACTTTTTTATTAAAAAAAATTTACAATTGATAGTCCTTTTTAAAATTTACAAGTTAAGTACAAGTACTACATTAATACATAAAATTATATATATTATTAAATTCTGGATTTATTTTAAGAATGCAAGTTCCAAAGGGCCGAGCAATCAAATTGCTTAATCGACGTCTTCCCAAATTTTGCCGTCAAGAGGAGATCGAATGTCGCAAGGGAAATAAATACAGGTCAATTCAGGGCATTTGCAACAATTTCGATCATCCTTATTGGGGATCTTCCTATACGCCCTTCAATCGCTTTTTTCCGCCTACCTACAACGACGGTTTTCTTCACTTTCTTCACCCAATTTATTATAATCAAAGTTGAGACGAAACATTAATTGTTTAATTAGGATACAACGAACCGCGTGGAGGAAGAGAGCGTTCAAAACTCCCAAATTCTCGTCTTATAAGTTCGACAATTCACACTGAGCTCGTGGCCCCCGATGGTCGTTTTACAAACATGGTTCCTCAAATTGGCCAATTTCTCGATCACGACATGACCTTAACGCCTGAATTAGGTAAAATATGATTCATTTGGTTGTTTTAAATAACCGCTAACTTTGCAGACAAGCCTTGCTGCAAAGGGAGCAAAAATGAGGATTGTTGGCCAATTAGCGTCTTCAAAAATGACGCTTTCTTTGGAGAGAGAAAAGTGAACTGTTTGGACTTTACAAGAAGCATCGCTTATTGTTTCCCATGTAAAAACATAGTATTGGGGGGTTAAATGAAATTAATCTTAATTAGATTAAAATTTAATTAGTTTTTATTTAATTACTCATCATTGATTAATATTAGCTTTGAGTGGGCAAAGAGAGCAAATGAACATCCTGACGGCTTTCGTTGACGCTTCACATGTTTATGGTTCAGAAGAATCCCGAGCGATTCAATTGAGAGAATTTTCAAAAGGTTTTTAATCATTAAATAATTACAGTCTTAGTCTTAATTGGATTGAATAAATCAAATTGTTGTGATTTTGATAAATAAGTTATTATTTTATAATTTATATAATTTTGATAAGGTAAATTGCGTGTGAATAAGGAAATGCCGAAGCTTCTGCCGTATGTCAAAGAAGTTGAAAGGGCAATGAGAGAAAAAATTGAATTCATGGGTGATTTTCTCGCCGGGGACGAAAGAGTTAATGAAATGCCGGCATTAACTTCAATGCACACTCGTAAAAATTCAATAAATCCAATTAACGAAATCCAATCTAATTATGTTAAGGAACTTCCAATTTGGTTTTAAATTTTTTCGTAAATTAGTCTTAGTTCGCGAACACAATCGTTTAGCCGGAGAAATCTATGCTCAAAGGCCTGAGTGGAACGATGAGAAAATTTACCAAGAAGCAAGGTGAGCCTATAGGGAAAAGACTAAACATCGATCCACTGGTTTTAGCCTCTTTAGCTTAATGCCTCTTGTGGTTTTGATTGACAATTGATTTGATTAGGCGTATTTTGATTGCGGAATGGCAAAATGTGATTTACTCTGAATATCTTCCAATCATCCTCGGGGAAGAGACGATGAAAAAATATAATTTGACAATCACCTCCACCTTTTCCCAATATCAATCCAATGTGGATCCGACGATCTTTCATTCTTTTGCAACGGCCGCTTATCGTTTTGGTCACACGCTCATCAACGGACTCATCAAATTAATGAGAGGACTTTCACCTGTTGGGTCTTATAGAATCCGAGACAATTTCTTCAATGCAGAACAGGTAAGTTCTCTCATATTGCCCCTATTTTCTCTCTATCTCTTCTATGTTTCATAATACCCCATAATACAGATTTTAAACGAACGGTAAATTATTTGTTCATTTAACCCCAGTCATTTGTGGCATTAATAAAAATGCATTTAATAATAGGTACATATCATGTATATTGATTTTCTGTTATTTATTAATGTATAAAATGGAAAAAATCCAATTGTGCATTTTATTATTATGTATTTTATTCTTACCTTTTTATTCAAATTTTATGATTAGATTTTACGTGAACGAGGAGAAGGCTATGAGTTGATTTTGGGTGGACTGATGACCCAAAATACTCAAACTTACGACTCTTTTGTCACTGAAGATCTCACGAATTTCCTACTCAAAGAAAAAGAAAATGATTTCGGCTCGGATCTCATCGCCAGAAACTTACAAGTAAGGCTAACTCCATTCACAAATCTATCATAAGCTTCTCAACATCTCAACCAAGGGGCTTTGATGATCTAATTTCTTATTTTATGCTTTGCTCTGGAGGGAATGAAGATTAGGAAAGAATTAAAACTTGGCCAACTTTCCATCAAAAGCTCTAGATGAACGACATTTAGTTCATTCCATATTTACATTTTAAATTTACTTTTCAACAAAATGACAATTTTGATGTTTGACAGCGATTTAAATTTCAAATTAAAATTCTTTGTATACGAATATTTAACTTATATTCTACATGGAATTCAGTTTAGGTTCAATAAAGAACTTATTAACTTATTAAGCTTATTTAAGTAGGATTTCAATATTTCCCAATTTACACTCAAGTTACGAACTATTCAGATATGTAAAAGACATAATTTATAGAGAGGACGCGACCACGGGCTTCAACCTTATGACAAATATCGTGAATTGTGCGGGTTGGGAAAACTCTCCACATGGTTCGAAGGCCCACCTGAGATTCCTGGGACGATTTGGAGAAAATTGCAACTTGTGTACAGCACACCTGCCGACATTGATCTCTTCACTGGTGGATTGTCAGAGACATCCAAAGAAGGAGCAATTTCCGGCCCAACTTTCAACTGTTTAAAGGTAAGAATTACAATTAATTTACAATGATTAACTTACTTATATTATATCTGCCGAGGAATCCCATTGGATTTCATTTGGCCAATCCAATTAATTTTTTAAAATTCTTTTTGAGGGAATCCAATTTGCCAATGTGAAATTTGGAGATCGTTTCTTTTTTACCCATGGGGGAGAGGCGGGGTCTTTTAGCGGAATTCAAATGGAGGCACTGCGTGGGCGAACGCTCGACCAAATCATCTGCGACAACTCGGATTTGCAAATGACGACGTCAAACGTCTTTATCGCCCCTTCAAACTCGTGAGTGAAAAGAATGAAAATCCATAAACTAAAATCATTTTTACTGTAGGAATCCTTGGGTCTTTTGCTCAGAAAAGAAAAATCTGAACATTTCCCTTTTCCTCTGATCTTCAACGTGCTCCCACCGATCAAAACATATTTAATTTAAAGTACGTCAATCGTCTTTGAATTTTTAATTACTACAATATACTATATACTTGAATAGTGTATATGTATGAAGCTTACATAAATATTTAATAAACTATTTAAATTCATACTTACTTAAATAAATATATATAAAATAAACTATTTTTAATTATCATATAATACACTTTATGCTTATTAGATACTTTTTTAAGTATGTGACTACTTTTTCTTATATGTATTATATATCTTATAGTAAATCCCCAATAATAAATCATTTATAAATGTCATTAATAGATTTTTTCCATTTTATTTTCGAGTGGTGAAAGCTCATTTCACTGCCCAGGGGAAACACTTGACAAATAATTAGAAAAATATGGATTTAGTCAAAAATATCAAGATGTCATTTCTTAATATGAGGATGAAATTGACTTTTTTCGATTGGTTGATTTTGAAGGTTCATAATGAGAAATAATGGAGGAATGATATTGACGAAGCTAAATTCCTAATTGTCTTAATGCAATGAAAATGAGTCCATGAGAGGAGAGATGAAAGAAAAATCATAAGATGAGAAACGGTTTAAAATTTCCTTAATAAATATTTGTCTTATAAATTGTCAATTCACCTCTTTAGATATAATTTAGTAAGGAAATAATTTCAATATTGAATTTAAACGAGTTTTCATTTGAGTCTTCATTTTCATTCTCGCATCAATAAATGGTTGACAAGTGGAAGTTAATAAAACTCCAATTTTCTGGACCTTAATGGGGAGAGAAGGGGATGAATATATTGGTAAGTATAACATACTTATATGTATGTACTAAATACGTATATTGGTATATTGGAGATCTAAATGTTTTCTCTGGTCGTCAAATCTTATCGCCTTCGGTTGTTATGAAACCTCATTTTCCCCATTCGTTCCGCTCCGTTCCTCCCCACTCATCACTTATTTGAATTTAATGGTTCTCATCGACATCTTCATCAACTTCCCACTTCAAATGAGAAATTACATGTTTTTTTCACATCATTTTCTACAATAGCGCCTTTAAAGTATTGCTGGTGATAAAAGGTTAAACTGATCAAACAAATGTGGAGAACTGCTGGCCCAATTCAAACGTCAATTCGTCCCATTGGCTTAAAACACATTTTCTATTGCGAAGCATTGGGAAATTGGGATGCATTAAGGAGTAAAGCCAAACATTTTTAAATTATTCAATATTTCAATATCATTACCACGTAGAAAAATGTTTGGATTTATTTATTATCAATTGTAATGCATATCTCTTCCATTTAAATAGATACAAAATTTCATTTGTCTAATATGTACTGCATATTACCTAAAAGTAAATAGCAACTTGACTAATATGTATTTAGATTATTATATTAACTAGTTTAAATTAATTTTAAATTGTTATTTTTAATGGGGAATTTGGACCCGTTTATGATTTATCCAGTGTAGTATAATCGAAAGGTTTTTGGGTTTGCGGTTTGGTTCACGTCATTCAATTTTTAGCGAGAGAAGTTAAAGGTCAACCCGCCAATGATGCGCTCCAATTTGCCCCTCCCCTCGTTGTTAAATGAAGTTGGATGTTTGTGGAGTTTGATGTTTGTGGAGTAATTTCTGGTCCCTCGAACCCTCATGAGGAGATGATCGGATTTGCCATTTGGTCATCAGCTTATCCAATGGTTGATCCGCCGATTAGAATGTTATGACTCCGCATTTGTCTGGGGATGTATAAATACTTGATGGGATGAAGGACTCCGTTAATCAATCACTGCTTTCTCTCACATTCAACATGAGGTCGTTTTTTCTTCTTCTCAATTCCTTTGCTCACTTGTTGGTTTTTCAGGGCCCTCCTTTTCTCACTCCTTTGGCTTGGAGTTCTCTCTTTCAAAAACGACGAAGTGGTGACGAAAGCCATTAAAGTAAAAAAATAATTAAAATTTGCAAAATAAATAATTTCTTACAAATGTTAAGATCAAATTTGTAAAAGGCGCTTCCAATAAATAATCCAAACCGTTGATGAGTATCCAATAATCCCCGTAATAATATAGTATTTAGTATTGTTAAATCAAGTTTAATTGTATAAAGTTAGCCAAAAGGAATATTTTTGTGTTATAATGTGACGAGTGATTTTGTTCAGGAAGCGACGTTGAAAATCGACGAGGAGTTGATGAAAGGGATGGTGAATGGAAGTACGAGCAGAAGACGGACCAAGTCAACACCCTTTTCGGAGACCGTTGGTCGCGTGAGCAACATCAACCTCAAGGCCCTGGACATCTTAATGGAAAGGTGAGGTCTCCCGTCCCATTCACCGCCACTTGAGAGACTCGCAGGGAGAAGATGAACCAGTCTGAAGCTCTCATTCGGCTTTCCCGCCAAGTACCCGCCGCTTGTCAGCAGCCGTCATTCGACTGCAACCAGCTCTCTAAATACCGCACCCTCGACGGATCGTGCAACAATCAAAGGAATCCCCAATGGGGGGCGATCAACCAACCTTTCGCCCGGGTCCTCCCGGCCGCCTATGAAAATCGTATTGATGTGCCCCGTGGCGGAAGGCCAAGTTCTAGGCTCCCGAATTCCCGGCTAACTTCCACCTTCATCCACCCCGAGTTCATCTCGGGAGATCCGAACTTCACGGCAATGGTTCCCCAATTCGGGCAATTCCTCGACCACGACATTTCAATGACGCCTGAGGCCAGTAAGGAACCCGATTTTCAAATTCCCGCGGGCAGGTTTTAAAATTATAGATCTTGCTTGCTGCGGAAATCAACGCAATCATCCTGATTGTTGGAATATCATGATCCCCCGAAACGACAAATTTTTCGGAACGCTTCGGACGCCCCAATCCTGCATGGACTTCACAAGGTTTTTACGCATCCTTTCATTATAAATTTAATAAATCTACTTTTTAAATTAAACGAGTACATTTGTATGTATCCTACTTAATATGTACATACATTAGTATTGTATGTATGGATTTGTTATTAGAGGTATTTGCGAGATTGTATTTTTAGTTAGCATTAATGTTATCTTATTAATTTCCGTGTGTGTGAGTGTGTGTATGTTTGGCTGGGTGTGGGACGGTCGAGGGATTATCCAACTCGTTGGATGCAAAACCTCCGAGTGTCTTAGTATGATGAGCTGAGATTAACCAGCTGATAAAGTGAAAGTTGAACTTGAATGTAATCCCTGGGTGTGAAGTGTGATGTAAAATTTCCAGATCAACGGCCTTCTGTTTTGCAAGTAAGGTGGTTCCCAATTCCCCTCCGTGGTGACTCTCATTCTCCTCCAGCCTCCTCGGGGGTCAGGGAGCAGATGAACGCCGCTTCCGGATTCATAGACGGCTCACAGATATACGGGACAGGTCAAAGAGCAAAACTCATCCGGCTCCTCCGCGGAGGTATTCAACATCCTTCATTCCTTCCATCTCGCCATGTGAATGCAATGAAGTTGATGTTCATTGGATGGTCCCAGGTCGGCTGAGGTCAAACAACAACTTGAATGGCTTCCTCCCCTTTGCATCCGACTTTGGGCCAAATACCGGCGTGGCTGGCGCCTTCATTTCTGGCGACGATCGGATCAACGAGATGCCTGGACTCGCCGTCATGCACAACCGTAAAATCACATTTGTACGCTTTTGATCCCTTAAACTTTTTCATAGTGTTTCTCATGGAGCACAATCGGATTGCAAGTTTAATTGCGGCAAGGAGGCCAACACTCAGCGACGAAGGAATCTACCAAGAAGCAAGGTCAAACCTTCATTATTAAAACCCGTCAATTACTCATGCCCGCTATGCCTAAAAGCATTTAAATTTAAATATGTATCCTACATTGTACATATATACAGTACTATCCATAAAATAATTATGCATAGCATATATTTGTAGGTGTTATTTATTGTTACGCGCTAAATATGAACTGAACGTTTTTTACAATTTAATTTATTTTATTGATTTAGTCCCACGTTCATTAAACAATGAGTTTTTCCTTCTCTGTCTATGTTTTACATCCATTTGCCTTTTCTCGTTAAGTTGATAAAAATTGGAGCAAGTAAATAAGAATAGAACAAATAAAGGAATATTTAAAATCCAAAGGCGGATCGTGATCGCAGAATTGACCGTAGTGACGTATGGTGAATATCTCCCCGTCATCCTGGGAGAAAAGACAATGAAGAACTTCAACCTTGACCTTACAGCCGACACTACAACTTACGCCTCCAACCTTGACCCGTCGATCTTCAACGCTTTCGCAGCGGCTTCTTATAGGTTTGGACATTCTCTCGTCAGCGGGAACGTGAAACTCGTTAGCGGATCGAACATCATTGGGTCATTCAACATCAGAGATCAATATTTCATTTCAAACCAAGTAATATCATGAGTCCCAATTATTCCACCTATGCCCATAACATAACAATGCGTCATTAAAAGATGAATCATCTTAATCGAGATATTTTGTATGTTAAAAACTCATATATTTATGATATATATTTTTTTCTGAGTAATTACATATATTAGTGGATTGCGAATATAAAGAAAGTTGAGGATTGAAAAGTAGATTAAATGTAATATTGTACAAGTGTATTGGTGCTTGGTATGTTACATTTAAGGTATAATTTGAATATGGTCTGATTCCTCTGATTGATATTCAAAATCATTTTTCGAAATTTCTAGCTTTGATGATCAAACATGGATTAAAATAATTGAGTTAGTCAAAAAAAAACAAATTGGAGGGGTTTTCCCAAGACAAGATTATTTAGAGTATGATATTTATATTTAAAAGCTTATGTGGAAATGGAGAAATAAAAAGACTCAAAATTTTTTCTTTTCATCTGCTAATTGAATGAAAGGTATCTGAATCCGAATGTGATTTTTGAGTTTTGAAATTGAATTATAGGTTCTTCAGAGTAATGGGCAAGGCTATGATTGGATTCTTGGAGGGTTGATGACGCAAAACTCGCAGCCCTTTGATCCCTTCATGTCTACCGACCTCACCAATTTCCTTTTCAAATTGCCTGCTGACAAATTTGGGGCTGATTTGGCTGCAAGAAACATCCAAGTGATTTTCTTTCAAATTACCCAAAATTATTGGGTTTTAAAAAATGGGAACAAATGTTTTGATTTATGATTTTTCAGCGTGGGCGCGATCACGGGATCCCTAGTTATAATAGTTACAGGGCATTTTGTGGTCTTCCAAGGATCAATTTTTGGAGCGAAAGACCGACAGAAATCCGAGAAGACGCATGGATTCGTCTCCAAGAAATTTATTCCCTTCCTGAAGACATTGATCTTTTCACAGGAGGACTCATTGAGACGCCTTTCGCTAAAGGAATCACAGGGCCAACTTTCGCTTGCTTAAATGTAATTTATTAATTAATTATTATAATTAACATATATGGCTGCTTATTCCTAATTTGTGTTGTTTTCAAAGGCTTTGCAATTTCAACGCCTCAAGTTTGCAGATCGCTATTTTCTCTCTCATGTAAATCAGGTAGGTTCTTTTACTGTGAAGCAAATCAAGGAATTGGTAAAGCGAAATCTCGGGGACATCATGTGCCAAAACAGTCAACTCCAACAAACAACCTCCAATGTCTTTAAAATCCCTTCATCAAAGTATAATGAAAATTTAATCAATTATTTTATTTTAATCAATAAATCATTCCCATTTTTTTTAATATACATTAAAATTTAATTGTTAATTTAATTGTTTATTAAACGTATATATTTAATTGTTAATTAATTAATTTGACTTGTTTAATTCAAATTGCATTTTGTTTAAAAAAAAGTGTTTTGGGTTCTTTCAGGAATCCCTGGATCTTCTGCAATGACCAATCGAGGTCCACACTGAACATTGATTTATTTCTTTAATAACTTCGACCAAATAAATAAATTTCTCACCATTCGAAAATCAAATTTCATTTCATTTCATCTCCCAAACTGCGCATTTCTCCATCTTCACTAAATTGACCTTCATGAAGATTAAATAAGTGGGAATTGAGTCAAATGGACGGGAATAATTTAAATGATGGTTAACATAAAAAAACTGAGCTGATGAAGATATCTGTAGAAATTGACTCGGCTCACTTTCACCACCACTTTCCTCTCATAGGACATTTGAAATTGGTTCATTCAACCGTGGTGGGCTTTTGAGTGGGGAGGATTGAAAGTGGAATTAGCTTTGTAGTTAAAGGTGGTCAAGGGCTAAATTGGCAATAGAAATAGTTACCCAAGCGAGTGATTTTAAATGGGTGGAATTATTGACCTCGGGTCATTTTGTCCACTCAATTTCATATCTAAATTGAAAGGTTTATTGGTTGGTTGTGGGAAGTGTCCACGCACCCTGCGCCGCCAAAGGGGTGAAAAGTCGGAGCTCTCTTCCAATCTCCTCATTCCGATTTCTCCCTTCATTTCAGACAAATCAGAAATCCAAAGATGAGCGAGCCAAGTTCTTCAAAATTTTGGGCATTTGAAGAAGCCTACAAGGTTCCTTCCTGCTTTCGCCCTTCTTAAACCACAAACCCCCATTACTTGAATTAATTATTACTTAAATAACCAGCCGATAGCTTTATTATAAAGCTTATTTTTTTCAAAATGACATTATATTACAGATTTGGACTTTTATAAAATTTAAATTAGTTCCTCTATCTAATTAGTATATTATTGAAAAACCTAATGTTGGATGAATTTACTAAAGTCATTTCAATAACTCTTAATTGTAATAGTCATTTCGCTACCCAACACAATATTTACCAAGTCAAATTTTATTTATTCATTCTGGGTTATTTTTTTAGAACTGTCACGTTATTCTTCTTCGTAACAAGAACCGACTTGAGCAGCAATTGAATCGTGAAGAGGTCGAAGCGACCATCAACACCTTCATTGAGCGGACGAAGCAAATGGAAATCCATTTGAAATCCATGTGGGATAAAATTGCTTTCACTCACCCGGAAATCGCCAAGCTGGCCAAGGAAATTGATCCCTCAAAGGACCAAAGCGAGGAAGTTGGTCTTCTCAGGGCGAGTGCAACAGGTGTGAGAAGAACGCAAGAACTCATTCAGGCTCACCATGACCGAATGGGTAATATTTCCCTATAAACTTTCACCATATTTTCATATTCCTATTTAAAAGATCATTTTCTGTGTATTTATCCATATTTTATTCTTCAATGTGGTTTTGATCATTAGTTAAGACATTTAGAATAAACTCTCATTTAATTTAATACAGCGCATTTGGAGTTTGAAATGAATTAAATTGTTTTTGTTTAAAGCGTATGAAAAGAGCGGGGATAAGCAGGAATTTAAATACATCACTTATCGTTCAACCAGAGACGATGATGATGACGAGGACGAAGACGAGGGTTCTCAAGATTCGGCTGTCTCAATCTTCCCTATCAAGTAGTGGGGCGAAGAGAGAACTTTCAAATTGTAGTCAATCTTTGAGACTCGAAGTCTCCCATTTTAGAATTGGAATTCCCTCTTTAGAGAGGTGAAAAGTAGTAATTAGAGGCAATTAAAGGTAAATGAAAGATTATAAGGACTCTTTGGTGGTCGCTTTCTTGAATGCAGCTTTAATAAGTAGTCAGCCGTTCTGTCCGCATTATCTCCGATCGTCCAATCTTGTAGATTAAGGACACGTTTGAGGATTTGATATGTAATATACATAATATATGTATATAATAGGTAAGTATAGGTATGTATTTACATATTTCAAGGCTTTTAAAAGAGATTCGAACAGGAGAGATGATGGAAAAGTTGTGAAGAATGTAATAAGATAGAATTGTTAGTTCTTTGTTTCACTTTGCACATCCCATCAGCATGAAGCGGATGACATTAAATGCACCAATAAAATGTATATTAAACCAATGTCTTATTTATTTTATAACACAAAGCATTGGGCTCATATTTCAAACAATGCAAAGAGTGCATATAAACTACAAACAAAGGATGATGACAAAAAATGGACAGTTCTCCCGGTTGTCCGAGTCACTTTTATAAATATCTAAATTGCGGATACACGGGTAGTGATAAATACTTATGACAATGTAACTCAATATAACTACATGTGGATGTAGTTATATTGAGTCACTAAACTGCGTCATTGGCAGTTTCAAATTGTAATTTGAGAAGAACTCTCAAAAGTGAGATAAATCTGAAAGTTAATTCTTTCAATTTTGACTTTCATTGTTTTCTTTTGTCAGGTTCTTTGTATTACTTATCTTGTTAACGTGTTGACAAAAATACAAGTTAAATTTGATAAGGGAATAAATAAAGAATTGTCCTCTCGTCCTTTGATGACATTCGATACATATACTTTTTCATAAATTTCCCGACTTCACTACAACAATCCCCAAATAAGGAGGAAAAGTTTTTTTAACGAAAAATGTTTTCAAACATCTAAACAAAAAATGTTTGATGAGAAATGCAATGTCCAAAGGAATGTAAAGTGATGATTAGGGTGTGCTAATTGGGGAAAATAGGGAGCGAAGATGAACAATCAGATGATCCAAAAATGAGTCAACGGGTACAGATTGAGAAAACTTTGTCAAAGCGTCAATTCCTCTCACCTGATTTCCCCTCAAAAACATATTTTCCCCAATTGTTCGTCTTTTCGCAGAATTGTGAACCTTTGAGTAAAATACAATTAATTTATCCTCCTTTTCTCCATTTTTCCATGTCCGGTATGAAATATATAAATAGTATTTTGCCGACTATATAGTATATAACTGGTATATAACTGGACGATAGTTCATAGGTAAGTTTGTGCTTTCCTCATTGTGTCATTGAAATTATTTTCCGTTCATGTGATCTCATAAAGCCATTTACCAATATGGGAAATGAGGAGCTAAGCCGAAAGAAGAACTCGTCCATTCATCTCCTTCCCTCACAACAAAGAATTCCTTCGTTCACCAACTCATCTCGGAGATGCGAAATTGAGTAACTTTTCTCCATTATTATCTTTTCAGCTCAAGCTCATAAAAGATTTTCATTCCCATCTTCATTTAGAGACCATTTGTGAATTAGATCTCTATGCGTCCATTCTTATTGCGGCATATATCAACTATAAGATACATAATTGGAATCCATGGACAGTGGGTGTATACATAATGAGCCAATTATGATGTTAAATGCGGAATTAAGAATTAAGATTGCTGAATGACAATGGTTTATTAATTGTTGAATTTAATATTTGTGGTCCTTGACAAAGAGTTCTTTTCCTCCGGCCGATCCCACGACTTTCCCTTCCACGTACTTCCCAAGGGAGGCCTCGCTGTTGCCCTGAAATCAAAGAGGGAGAGTGAGGGAAGAACAAAAGCCCTAATTGTCAAACCCTCCACCTTTGGAATCGCAAAGTTGAAGCTTACAATTAGTAGGCGTGAGATTGAACAAAGTTGCTCTTGCCAGCAGCCGAACTAACCACGCTACCTGCCTCGTATTTCCCAACGCAAGCAAGTCCGTTCGCCTTCAAATTCCGGTTATAGGTTAAATTAGGGAACAAAAGACAATAATAGGAACAATCCAGACCAAAATGCAATGACCCATTTTATAAGTCTTAACCTATTCAACTAACTAACTTAATAAAGTTTAATCACTTAATCACCAATAGTAGACTTAAACACCAGTAATTAAAATTAAAATAATTAAATTATTCCTTAAACAGATAAAATCTTTTAAAATATTTACTATTTCCGATTCACCTAAGCAATTGGTTATTAGTTATTAAGTTATTGGTGAAGTAAATGGGTTGAATGGGTTTCATTGTCAAGTAGAAAGCAAAAAAATGTAAATGTACCCGAGCACGCTTCATGAATTCGGCTTGTCCAGATGCAACTTCTGAATCCTTCCCTCCCCAACTCTTCAAAGCAGATGCCTATTGAATCAGAAAATTAATTATTGTGCATATTCCATTATAAAATATTATAATAATATCGTATAATTCATATATCAAAAATAAATTGTCATATTCAAGTTATTTCATATTTAAGAAAGTTAGAATTTTAAAGATCAATATTTGAGTTATTAAAAAACCTTTTACTTCATTGTTCTTAATTATATACAGGTAATGAATAAATAGAGAGAAAAAGTTATTTTTTAACCTGAAGTGCTCGTCCGAAGCTGAAAGTCAAAGCCCATGGTTTCTTCCCGGGGAATGCATTGATGGCATTCAAATTAACCGAGGATTCTTCCTCCGATTGTCCTCCAGAAAGGAAAGTGACACCTGAAAGAAAAGTCATTACTGTCATTACACCTCAGCTCATAAAAATATCATTTCGCCCCGTTCACAAATTCTCTATTAAAACAAATGAATTTTTACATTATAAGTACTGTAAATACCCAATTAATTGCCGGGATCTCAATTAAATGCCGGGTCTCTAATAATTGCAGGGGGTTTGAAACTAATTTTCATATAATTGCCGGGTCTCAATTAATTGCCGGGTACACCTATTATAAATCTAAAAGAGGGCATTAGGAAAGTTGCAAGTTGAAACGTGATTTAAGTATAAGTTTATCCGATTTTCTTCTCCCAGCGTTTACTATTTTTACTCGTTGTCAGTTAAAATTCCAAAATATAAGTCAAATACAATTAAGACAAAGCTTATTAAATATGAGATTTTATTTAATTGCCGGGTCTCAATTAATTGCCGGGGGTATGAATCAAAATTTCATATAATTGCCGGGGGCAATTATTTGGGTATTTACAGTATACAAATTAATACATCTAAATAATTACAATCTATTGAATCCTCTGCATTATATATTGATGCAGAGGACTTGACTGCATTGTATGATCTATGGTATAAAGCTATTATTTTATGCTATTGAAATATAATTAAATAGAGCATTTTGTATAAATAGGTAAATGAAGTTATTTTTTAAATACCTGGAACCGCTGCTGGAAGAGTTCTCTGCAATGCTGTGACCGTGGCACGAGCAATATCTTCAGAACTGTATTTCTTGGAATGAGATTGTCCAGCAGTGACCATGTTGGGCTTGAGCAACGTCCCTTCAAGAAACACGTGATGGTCGGCAAGAGCTTTGTAGGTAAAGGCCAAAACTTGCTCAGTGACTTTCTGGGCCCGCTCCAAGTCGTGATCTCCGTCCGGCAACACCTAGCAACACTCCCAATGATGAAAACTCCAGTAATATTTCCTTAGCCCAATAGTAAGATGAAACATGTTAATGTTACTCAATGATCCACATTGTGTTATTATGGGCAATATAGGAGGACCATTTGTATAATGATTTGCAAGATGAAGGAGGGAATTAGCATATTAAGTAATTTTCACCTCTGGTTCGACAATCGGGACGAGTCCGTTAGCTTGACAAATGGAGGCATATCGAGCAAGCACATTTGCATTTTCCATCATGGCATGATACGAAGGCGTGTTCTTCCCAATGGTCAAAACTGACCGCCATTTGGCAAACTGACAACCGTCCTTCTTGTACTGAGCACATCGCTTGGCAAGGTCGTCGAGTCCCTGAGTGGTGGTCTCGCCCTCTGACCCGAACAGATCCACCGTGCCGCAGTCGACCTTAATACCAGGGAGGATTCCCTTCTTTTTGATCAGCTCCACAAACGGAGTTCCGCAATCCGCCTTCTGGTACAAGGTCTCATGGTAGAGAATGACGCCGGAGATGTAATTGCTCATCTCATTGTCGCATGTAAAGAGCAACTGGAAAGAGTTCAAACAACCCCAAATTAACCTTCGTCTGTCTACACATAATGGGATGGGAAATGTTCACTCATACCTGTCTGTACTTCCGACGGTTCTCTTCGGTGTTTTCCACTTTGATTCCTTGGAGACGTTTCCCCATTGTGCCGGTTGACTCATCGGCTGCCAAAATCCCCTTCCCGGGTGCCACAATGGCATTGGCAATTGTCCGAAGCTCCTCTTGGAGGGCTGGCGAAGGGTAAGAGAAATAAGTGGTCATGGCACTTGTGGACAGGACTGGACCGGACTGAGGAATGTCTCAGCTGCTCCGACCTCTGCTCGATCCCAAGGGCGAAAGATAAAAGTCAACTCTTCTGCGGCTGCGACTCCCATCGATCGCTCCACCTCTTAGTCCCGCCGACTTCAACAACCAACGAGGAAAGGACTCGTCGACTCGTCCTCATCAACACGGAGAATCTCAAGTTCACAATCCAAATGAGACAATTCTCAAATCTCCTCCACATCTATGTACATATTTAATACAGTAGTCATATGTATCATAATCATCTTGTACTATGTATATCCTTTGTAGTAGTGGCAAATTAAGAAGACAGCCAGATGTGGATATTCAAACCACATGTAAATTTTCTAATTTACTCGTCTAGTCAGACTCAATTCTTCAAATGCTCAAAATATGAATTCATGACATTAAGCCCTTGGTATAGGCAGACGTCAGGAATGAGTTTCTTCACATTGGGATTGAAGTCTTAAGAACCTTTTATCCCTCAAAAAAAATGTGTGACGTGTGTCAATTATATACATTGCCTTTACTGAACATATTTTACTTACATTTAGTAAGGAATAAATAGAATGTACATGCTAAATAATACAATCCGGTCAAGAAGTCTTGTTAAACATATCACTTTTAGTGTTAAATCGTATGTAATGCACATAGACTAATATTGGTAATAAACATATATAATTATAAGAACATGGATGTTATATAGGCAATAAATTAAAATTGTTTTTCTACGAAAGAAATTTGAGTTTCTAAATGTAAACTATAGTAAAACTCATTTTATAACCATATTTACGACTTTGAAGTTAAAGGATCCTTTATTGGCAAGTTTACAGAACATGAACATTCGTCGAAAGAGAATTTTGAATAGAATTTTATTTAAGGTACTAATTACAATAAGTTGAAAATCATTAGAAAAAAGTGTTTTATCTTTTATATAACAAGAATTACTTAACATAAGATTAACATTAAATTATTCAATGGTAATAAATAAATCTTAATATGAGTAATTATAAAACTGTACAGATCATTCATACATAGGCAGATGTATTATAATAAATAATAAAAAATGGAATAGAAATAGAGTCAAATGAAAATGCATGTTATTGATTCATTGGTTTCGGATAATTGAAGGCTCAGAGTCCATTTGTTGTTCTCACGACTTCAAAGCCAATTCTTCCACGGCTGAAATATCAAATGACTTTAATCTCCCATAAACAATTAACAACTTTGCGTCTGGACCAAATGACCCAAATAAAAAAGTCTGGTCTTTGACTCCTCCAATGACATTAGCAGAGAGGTTAAATAGAAGTTGACAAAAAGTATTATTGCACAATTTTCATATATCCTGATAATAAGTATGAATACTTGATATACATCAAGTCTGTCATTACCTTTGAAGACGTTTAGTAGGAGTGGCGTCAAATCAGATTCTCTTCTTGTCTCGACCCCAAGAATTCCAAGCTCATAGAAATAAGAAACCCGAATGAACAACCAAATGACGAAAAAATAGACAAAGACGAAGGTGATGAGCACAGGGGCGATTTGGAACCTCTGCTTGCCCTTAATGGAGGAAAGGTCAACGAAGGGCGTGGTGGCGATCGGGGAACTGGTCGTGGTCTCCATGTCGGTCCTTTGGTTGGTTGGTCGCCACCGGTAAAGTTGGGACATTTCCCCGCCATTTGAACAAGTGGAAAGGAGGGCGAGGACGAAGAAGGTGTGAAAACACATCGCAAGAACCATAAGAGAACAAATGAGCCTTGCCGGAGTAAAGGCTCAATTAAATTAACGGACATTTTGGGATTTGCATCTCTTCAACAATTCACAACCTACATTGACAATTGCAACACTTAAAAAGACCCATTGAGCCTTGTTTTCCTCTATTAAAAACTACAGATGTTGACAAAATAACTTTGCCTTTTGATGCTTTTCCCTATTTAATGGTCTTAAATACGTCTGCACTTGGTTTAATGGGCGGCTTGTAGGAGAAAAAATTCAGGACTTTGTGTAATTTAAATACAAAAAGAGTTCTCGTTCATTATCTCACCTCTTTAAATCACTTATTTGTTTGTTTACTTGTTGTTTAATGCAGGAAAGATATAATAGAAAAAGTATGCCTTTGCATGAAGACTTACATGGAGGTATTTAAAATCCTAATTAAAGGATATTTATATAAGTCCAATAATTGTGGGGAAATGAGCAAGGTTTTTCATTAAACAATTTTCTTAAATTTCACTGTCTTACAAAATGGCCAATTTAAAAAATACCTTTTTAAATGTAACAAATTGATAAATCATGGCATTGAGAAATGTTTTAAATGATCACAATTACAATCACAATTAAGATACTTTATATGTTTATTTTTATGCAAATAAATGTTCAGAGAAGGATTATTAAAGTGTATAGAAAAGATATAAATGTTTTATTGTACAGTTTCTTTGATTTTGATTTGTTCATTGACCTGGAGCTGAAAGAGATTTCTCCATGAACTTCTTCTTGGCAAAGCAAAGCCACCACTTGGAGGGCTTCCCATCTTCGGTATTGAAAACCTTATCGCAAACCCGACTCCCACATTCTTGTCTCAGCTGAAGAAGATAATTCCGAAGGAGTTCTAAAATTAAATAAATAATGTAATTAATGCCAATTATCCCAACAAAATAAATAGAATATATACTGAATTTTAATTTTTAAAACGAATCGAGAAATTAAGTGGATCCCAAAACTGACCAGCTTCAGCAGCCGAATTTGGTCTTCCATAAACGGAATTGAGGACAAATCCAGGATCACCGGGAATGTCAAACTTGCTTATTGCTAATGTGTACATTTCCTGTTGACCCTGATTCTTGTTTTTACATCTCGCCAGTTTCTTCAGGCATTCACTGATGTACAAAGTCAAATAGATCATCAGGCGATCGCTTTCACTCTGCAATTAAATTTAAATTTCATTGAAAGGATATAGCACTAGATATGTGATATTTTAATAATTTAAAAGAATACTAATTTAATGAATTGAATTTTACCTTGATCTCGTAGGTTCTGAAAAAGACATTTGCCTTAAAATAACTCAGAGCTTCATCAATGATGTCTTTGTCTGAAGGTTCTCGCGCAGCTGGTCCTCTTATTTGTGTCCGCAGAGGAAGTAGGGCCATGTTCCCGATTACTTGACTGTAATTTGTGAGTTCGGAGTGGTAAGCCTAATTTAAATTTACAAACATTATTAACTTTTATTCATCTATGGATTTCAAAGCTTAGGAATGTCAATTTTAAAAAGGTTCAGATTTGAACTTACCATGTTTAGAGTAAATAATTAATAACTTTCCAAGATGACCCCTCAGGGGATTGAAGATGACTAAGAATTTAATTTACTGGGAGTGGGGAAATGTCAACGGAGTGAATCAGTGCAGAATGCAGTGAAAAAGGTCGAATTGAATGGAAGGGGCAATAGTTGAATTTTTACACCCCAGATGGACACCTTCAATGATTTAAACTCTGGCTGTAGGAGATCACATGATGTTGAGCCAATGAGAATTGGGCGCTTGGGGGCACCTCGGGTTGGATCATGCTCCTTCTCATTCTTCATCAGGGTCTCGTTGTGAGTGGAACTCCATCCCCATACCGATCGACAAACCGGCGTGCAACTCCGTCCAACTATCGTAAGTAATTTAACCATTTAAAGTATCTATTCATAGTATCAAACAAGTCAATAAAGAACCAATTCTAATTGAAAAGGCTGTAACGATGATGGGAGTCACCAATGAAGTCAAGTTGCTGAAGACAGAAGAGCAGGAAAAAAAAGGCTGAATCCAAAGCTGAGGCTGAGAAGTCGGAGGAGGGAGTCAAAATGAATGCAATTTCGACTCAGGAATATTCACTAGAAGAACTCCAACTTATTAGTCTGCTTGCATACCATCCAAAACCGAAGGATGAGAAAATAAATGCTGACATTCAGGAGACAAAACCCGAGACTGAAAACTTGACCAGGTACAACCACCAATTTAAACCAAAAGAAAAATTTTTTGCATAATTTTGACCTCGGAAAGCGCATAGGTAATTTGCTCCTCTTTAATAATGAGTATGAATTTATAGCTGGATAATCAATGAATATGGAATTAAAGTGGTAATATGAGTTATTTATTAATTGGTTTATTAGGAATGAGTTCAGTCGTCGAAGTACATCCTGCCAGGACCATTTTTCTTCATCCATCTTCGATAAGACTTGAATTTGGCACTTTCAGCCATTTGACGCTTGACTTCCTCCTCCTTCGCTTCCTTCCATTCCTAGAAAAAAAATTAAAAAACTATAAACATTAAATAAGCTTGAAACATTTAATTAAACATAATTGTCATTTTTTCTAATATTGTCTTTCTAATCATTTCTAATGTTTCATAATGTATTTTTTCTAATTCTCCTTACGATAAAAGTTTCTTTAATCCAGAGTTCCAAGTCGAGGTATTCTTTCTTTTCTTCATCTGGAACAGCCTGGATTAAAATAGCAAATATTTTTTAATGGTCAATTTCACCGTACATACATAATGATACATAATCCAAAATCCCTTTTGGCTACTTCCATACCATAATGGAATAAGCATTTTGACAAAATTTATAGAGCATCCAAAATATCATAAAGCATCCATTCAAAAATAAAGCATCTAAAAGCATCCGGAGCTTCAGCCCGTTCAAAATTACATAAATGAACGTAATAATCCATATTTAAGTTAAAACGAAGGAATCTTTGAGTCAAATCAAAAAGAATTTTCCGTTTTATCAGTTTTAGCCCTCAAATTAATATGTGTGTTCCCAAACATTTCTTAATTTGAGTGAAGTTTTCACACCAGACTGTTAAAAATGACTCGTTTCAATATGGAGATAGATTTAAAAGTTGCATTTAATAATTTTATTCGTGATAATTCTACTTAAAATGATAAGGATGAGGGAGTTTAAGTAAGGAATTTTAGTACTGATTAAAATACAATAATAAAATACATAATATATGTATTTATACATATATATTGTATATAGTAAAATAATAAAGCATCCATTTAAAAACAATAAAGCATCCAGTGGTCTTCCTTGATAATGATAATGACTAATGAAACTAATGACTAATAACGAGTTTTTGAATGTATTAACTAATAATCATTTGAATATAACTATCAGTATGTAATTATATTATATTAAAATAAACCTCAAATCGAGTTTCCGAGAGCTGCAAGTTTTTCCTGATCAAATACAATTTTTCATCTTCTCCATATTCTTCCTTCTTGATAGAGAATCTGTAGATCCAAGACAGGTACCAAGCGATGTAACTATAAGTTGTGATTGGGAGAAGGATGATTTGAGCCCATAAAACATCCGTGTACTTGGGCTTTGCGTAGCCCCCACGAATGTCCATTTTCTTTTCAAGAACGCTTCTGATGATCCGTTCCTCCTCTGCCTTCATTTCCTCTTTGTTCCGACGCTTGAGTCGCTTGACGTTCTCAAGCAAGCCGTCTTCTTCTGCAACTTGGAGTGCCATTTGACGATACTTTTGTTGTGTGGCCAAATATTTCATCCCAGACGTCCACCTGAACATTCATCTTGTTCAACATCTTGAATCATTATTTACCGATCGCAATTGTGCAATTGATGAATTGAAAAAATATAATTGGAATTTTTAAATATTAATTTAATTACCGGAAATAAGAAGTGTAGTATTGGAACAGAGAAATAACGGAGATTGACACAGCAATGACGATTCGAACGTCCACCTTCGGACTCATCCGACGTCGATAGTAATGATAGTAATGTCTATAGTATTCATCGGGATTGTCCAACATGTAATCATAGTCAGTCCGACTCTCTTCATCTTTAAGGACTTCGTATCTGCACAAATTTTAAATGTTAAAATTAAAATTAAGGTCATGATGGAAAAAGAACGAACGCAGTGGCGATGGCTTTGAATCGCTCCTCAGCTTCCGCCTTTGACTCTTCATCTCTGTATTTATCAGGATGGTGGATCTTTGCCAGTTGTCGGTACGCTTTGGAGATTTCTGACTTTGTACTGTCTCTTGTCACACCCAACACTGAAAATTTATTAAATTTATTAGATTAAAATCATATATAATTTCTGTTTAATGTATATGTAATATATACATTATGTAATTTAGATATTAAATGAGTTTAATAGAGTTTAATGTAATTAAATGACTTACAATCATAGCAATTGTCAGTTCCGCAGTAAAGCCCCTCAATCATTCCATGAGTGAAGTTGGGGAATTGAGCTAAAATAAATAGCAGGAAGGGGAATCTGAACATTTTGAAGAGCCCCATTCTTCAAGATCCTTCCGATTCCTTCAAACTTCTAAAAATGTTCACCTTAAAAAGAGAAATGAAATAGAAATTGGGTCAATTTCATAGAAAGTGTAAATTGGTCACAAGTTCACGCTTCTCCTCTTTTAATGCTCCTTTGAGAGAAAATGGCCATAGAAATGAAAAGGACTAAATTGGGTCATTTATTACTTACATTTAACATATTGTGATTTGAACCAATTTATTCCTCTTCTTATAAATCTTTCATCAAAATATCATCAATCAGATAATGTGAAATTTGAGACTTTTAATTGCCATCATTTGTAAGTTAGCGTATGGTAAAATTAAGTGAATACATGATGATGATTTTAAATATTCTATTACTATTAGGATCTAAGAGATATGTAAAAATCCATTTTCAACTTACCGTTTTGAGAATAATTCGTCTGGCAATTAAAGCAATTAATAAAAATTAAAGCAGCTTTAAATTCAGTTCTTGCCTATGACTTTCCTTTCATTTTAAATCATATAATTTTAATTGTTTAATAAGTCAATACGCGACGAGTTTCACAACAAAGCACACAACGTGGGATAATATCAAGTTTAATCAAACATAAAAACCTAGCCAAGAACAGGTGTGAATTTGCCTAATAAATCAAATCTGTCTGAATTGACTGTCACCTATATAACCCAATAGTTAAATAATTTAAAGTCCAAAGGGTCTTTAGTATTTAAAATAAGTAACAAAATAAAATGATAAACTTGGTTTACTTAAAATACACTAAAGTGAACTCTGTGGAGAAAACTAAACTACCGCTAGCTATCCGATTTATAAAAAATAAATAATACAAATGTGGTTTGGGCTTCTCCTGACTGATAATTCGACTCGCCAATTCTTCGCAAAATCACAATTGGAATTATCACACTCAAAATTCCTTCTTAACAATTTCCCACTAAATAGGAACAGGTGATGACCGGGGTTAAATGAAATTTGAGCTCAAATCATCTCTCAAAAACCTCATTTGGCCTCAATTCTCTCAAACCCCATTTAAACTGGTCGTTTGTTTAATGGAGGTCCATTATCCCGCCCAATTCTTCATATACAAGTTATATGTAAAAAAAATTGACCCGGTGTTTGGGGTCATCCAAGGTATCGTCTCATGAACGAGAGGGAGATTCTCAAAGCTCAAACTTATCTCATGCTCCTGTGGCCTAATGGATAAGGCGTCGGTCTCCTAAACCGAAGATTGGGGGTTCGAGTCCCCCCAGGAGTTGGAAAATTTTGCCATTTTTTCATCCGTTTTCTTTTTTCTTTATATTTTATGATCTTGAATTGAATTTTGTATTCTATCAAATAAATATTTTAACCATATTTTCCCTAAATAAATCCAAATTAATTGAGAAATGTTCAACCCTGCCTTTTTTATTCGCCCATTCCATTTGCCTTTCAATTGTTCTTCTCCATTTGTTCTCAAGGAGAAAGCCAGCACGTATTTTCCACATTAAAGCCCATTTGAGTTATTCTACATAAATACTTGTCAGAACAACGAGAGTTATGAACTTACGATTATGATATGAAGATATCCCAAGTGAAGTATGGGGAAATTGGAGTGTGGCAAACGATTTGAGAGATTTTCAATAAATGTGGTAAGGACTCGCCCACGAGGCCACGACCATGAATGAAACCATGAAGATTGTGGATCGTATGAAATGTCCACAAATAATGTGATGCAATAAAAACACCAGGATTCCGCATACACTTCATTTTACTTCGACTGCAATGACTCTATTTTTACAACATTGGTTTCTCCGTCCCCACAATGTCCCATACATCACCTACATATGGAGTCCATGAGGATCTAATGAGGAATAAAATTTCAAAAGCCTCCGAGACTGAAGGGCTAATAGGTCTAAATGATGATCTTGGTCTTTGAGAGGTCCAAACAAATCCCCGACGACACTTCCCAAATTCTTCCGTCTGTCCGGAGAGTCCAAAGAAAAGAAAGTGCAACTACCCACACTGGTCCTTGGTTATTCCTCGGCCGCCTCGAGGATATGGATCTTCCCATCTCCGCACTTGAGAACCCCTTTGGGGGCGAGGGACAGGAGGTCGTTGAGGGTCGTCGACCCCGCGCCGCACGAAGAGTCCTTCTTGTCCTTGAAGACCTCGAACTTCAGCTCTCGTGTCCGATCCCCGCCACAGAGGGTCGTGAGGGGCATGACGAGGACGTTCCACGTGGGCTCCTTCCCTTTGAACTCCTCCGAGCGATACACCAGCGACCCCGGCCCGACCCCGCCCGGCCCTCCGCGACTCAGTGTGAAGAAGAGCTTAGGCGTGAAAAGGCCTTTGCCCACCAGGCCACTGCCGGAGATCTTGAGTCGAAGTTTCCCACAGGGCTCCATGACCTCTTCGGCCAACACCACAATGGTTCCTGTGGGCTTATCGGACAGATCTGCCAGCTCCTTGGTGAAGCCATGCGGCCCTGCAGCGAGAACCTTGGCCAGATTGCACTCGATGGCCCCGAGAAGCTCGGTCGGCTTGCTCCCCGGTTTGTCCACGTCATAGATAGAGAAACGCATCATTTCTGGCCGAGAGGTGAGAATGATCTTCGTGGCAAAGTCGGGGTTCAAATCTGGGGAGAAAGAGCTGGAAATGGAGTGGGAATTAAAAGGGCCACATACCATCGTTGATCATTTCCGTCCGTCCAATTTCCACCCAGTCCGAATTGGATTGGTCGAAGGCGTACACGACGGCCATTGGGTCAGACTTGGAGAGGAAATCTTTGTTCTTCAAGTTCCGACATGCAATGGAAAGTTCGACATCCTTCGGCGGCTCTTCCTTAATTTCTTTCACCGGCTCGGCTTTTTTCTCATTCCCGGTCTTGGGGCGGCCGCCGACGGCAGCGCTCTTCGGAGGCGCCTCCTTCTTTTCTGTAACCCAACAAGGTCAATGATCCAAAGGAATCGGCGGTTGGGATTAATGGGAACGGAATTAATATTTTACTTGGTGTAGGTTCCTTGACGGGTTCTGGTTCAGGTTCAGGAGGCGGCGGCTCCTCTTCTTTTACTTCCTCCTCGGCTGGCGGTTCCTCGGGTTTTTCCTCCTCCTTGGCCTCCTCCACCGGCTCTTCCTCCTCCTTGGGCGGGTCTTCCTCCTCCTTCGGGTCTTCTGGCGGGGCTTGGTCGGCTGCGGGAGCCTCGGTCTGTTCCTTCTCCTCGTCACCCATCTTCTCGACTGGCTGGGGATCTCCGACTCAACTGGGGTTTTGAGGACAAGAAAAATCCTTCGGATTCCTGAGATAAGGGGATTTGGATGGCCGCGTCGCGTGACCACTCTCCCGCCGCAACCTTATCGCTCCCCGCCCGTGAAATAAAAGGGCCGATAAGGAGATTTCCATCACCCGCCCCTCCGCACACCCCCACTCCTTTCTCCTTTCGCCATTCCCGTTTTAAACAGTGGGGATCAAATATAGAAATGATGACCAAAAAGCTGGGAAATATTTTAAACATCTGGCTATTTATTTAAATGCAGTTCTTTCACTTAGGACTAATCACTTGCTCAATTTCAAACTACTTTCGTCCCAAATATGCTCCAAAGACAACTGGGGCATTTTTGGTCTTAAAACCCGGGAGTATTTATATGGACTTGACGTGTACTTAGGGGGGCCAATTGATTTCTTTTATCATTTCTTCCGCAGAGCTCGTAAAAAAGTGAGTCGGTGAGGTGGTTGGGGAAATCCCGGTTGTGACATGACGTGATTGCTCTCCTCAATTCATCTCCTATCCCCATCTTTATTTCCGAATAATGGAGTCATTGAGCTACTTCAAACAAACCCATGAAGACTCATAAATGTCACAAGGAAATTAGAAACAATTTGACTCGTTTCGCTCAATCGCCCATTTATCCCCGCATTCGGAATCAACATCATTCATTTCCTCATCAACATCGTTCTTTTTTAATGTATTGATACGTCCATTGATTGTCACAATGGAAAAATCAAGATCTAAATGTCAAGTCAATCCACAATTGAGTTGTTGGAACCCATTTCAGTAATTTGTTAATCAACTATACAGAATCCCATAAATACATCATTTGCTTTCACCTAATCTAATTCAATTTCTTAATATATCCAAGATATAACATTATAACACATTTACAATATTTTTCATTTTCTATTTGGGGTTAAGATTACATGATGGGGGAAATTGACAATCGTTTGAGACTCCAAACCCATATATGATTTAAATAGAAAATTAACCAACCTTGTTAATTCAAAATAAGAGTTTTTTACTGGGTGAAACAGACGAAGAGGCGCCTTTAGTTTTTGCTTCTTCTTGCCTTTCTTGCATGTTAATTTCTTCGTTTCTTGCCCTGCTTTTCCTTAGTTCGTTTATTCTTCTATTCGCGAAATAGTATAAAAAATTCAAAAATATTTTTCTTCCTAAATAATAATAATTTTAGATTAAATTAAACGTTTCATTTACAGAATAAATAACTACCTACATGTAATACAATATATCTACATATGTATATCTATGTCAATTGTTACACTTATTAATTCATCGTAAAAGTCATTAACTCAAATTCCTCTCGTATTAATCGAGGTGTCAGACGAGAAGTTGACTCAACAATGTTTGACGATTCCCAAGGTAGAATGTTCTCGTTAGTTTTAATCTTTAGAACGTCTATGGTGTTGGAGAATTTGTCCGGGTCCGGGTAGAGGGAATGCAAGCATGGAAGATCTGTGCCCAAGTGAAGGAAATGAATAAGGACTAGTAAATAAGAGCTCATCTGATTAGAGAACTTTCCTTCCTTTAACAATTAGGTTTCAAAATATTGAAAACTGTAAGCTTTTAATGTTAGTACACTTTTCTATTCCCACTACCTGGATGAATGATGTTAATTGGGCAAGAATTGAGATTGGGGTAATTGTGAATAGGGAGACTAAAGAGTGAACGGATGGAGGCTATGTGTCTTCTTAAAATCGTCAGTGTTGTAAGTTTTTTCGTTCGGTGGTGATTATTCTGGCGACTTCCGACCCTGCGATCAATGTCTTCGTTGTGACATGGGGAAACGCAAAAGGAGCGACTCCTTCTCCAAGGACGACTCGCGTCGATCGTAATGTCAATTCCTACTCGAGTGTCAATTAATTGTTTACCCCACAGGGACGATGGCGAGAGTCAGGAGGAAGAAGAAGGAAGTCGAGGAAGTCGAGCCGAAGCCACTCGTTGCTCAGCCCGTGTCCAAGAAAAGCAGGAGAAGCTGAGACGAGAGGCCAGTCCGTGTAAGAAGAGCGATGGAGAGGAAGAACCCCCACTTGGGGCTGAGGAAGAGACGAGGAAGAAGCGGAACTGGGAACTCTGGTCGCCAGAAGACAAGGATTTGTTCTTTGAGGCCCTCAACGAATTTGGAAAAGACTTTGACTCAATTCAGTCACACTTGGCAGTCAAGCAAAAGCAGAAAAAGGCCGTCCCGAAGAATAAAGACCAAGTCAGGCATTTTTATTATAGGACTTGGAACAAGATCTCAAAGTTCCTTCAATTCCCTAAAGGTTTCACAACTTTTATTCAATCACATTTATTATTTATAAAATCTATCATTTATTAAGAATACCTAACTCAGGGAACACGCTAGGAATCAAGTGATGTTCTCCATTTTATCCTTAATTATTTTTTGGCATTATAATTAAAAGATGGCAAAAGCTTCAAAAACGCTTTATCTCTATGTGAATTACAAAATACGTTTTTCTGTTACTTTCTAGCTTTCTACTACTGTTACTACAAGAATTTTTTATTGTTCGTTATTTTATTAAATTTAATTGTTTAAAGATTTTTTATTCTTTAATTTTTGAAAGCTACTAATCAATTCCCAAAGTGTTAAAATGGTTTTTGAATCGTATGAGCATGGTCAACCAATCGCATGCCTGGAACAATTAAAATAATGTTAAATTAAATGCTAACATTTGTCAATCAATTCATTAATTTTATCTTTTCAGAGATGAAAAAGGCTGGACAGGAGCTTTATGGTCTTGTGAACTACGGCGAGCTTCGGAAAAAGCAACGCGTTCTGAATCCCAAGACAGCTGCCAAACTCACAGAGCTCGTTGAGAAGGGCAGCGTGACGATCAAAGTTCGGGGGAAGACGTTTCGTATTAAAACTCCGTTGTGCCGGGCATTGAAGAAGCTCAATCGACTGGAAGAGGGAGAAACTTCCCGTGTGCCTCTTCGTCTCTCTTGTGATCTCGTCCCGAGAGACGCCAAAAGTTGGTCACGCGTCCAAGCTCTGAGCCACAACCCTCGGGTGAGACTGACAGCCCAACTCCAACGGACCCTCGCTTCTCTCATCTCCTTCTTGGAGGAAAGATGGAAGTCGCCGTCGGAGCGACTCCATGAAGAACTCTCAGAGCGGATCGGCGGACGAGCGCCAGCCCGACTCCGACTCTTCCCACTTGATCGGCGCGACTCGACCCTTCCGCATCTCAAGATCTCACAAGGGGCCTCGTCAGGGAAGATTTCACTCCGTGCCTACACGGCCAACGTGCTCTCAAGAGACATTCAGCCTACGCTCAAGAAAAGAAAGTCCGAGGACGAGGCAGAGGGAACCGAAGGTGAAGACTCGGACGAAGATCCGCCCGATTCCCCGCCGACTGATGACAATGAGGAAGAAACTCAACCCCAAGATCTTCCAGTTCTTCAAGTATGGACAAAACATAGAAATTAGACAATTAAATATAATTAATTAATAAAGATTAAATATAAAATAAATACATCAAATAATTAACCTCAATAAATTTTAAATATATTTAATACATTTTAATATACAAATAAATTTTGAAAATATAAATTATTAAAAACTTAAATTGTATTTTTAATAACTATGTAGGTTTCTGAAGACACGATCATGAGAGGATGGACTGGAATGGAAGCAGGGACTTTGACTTTGGGCCAGTTATATTTGCTCTTTGGTGAAGATGACCGTTTGGCATTTGAATACGTATGGGAGGGTCTTCCTTCATCCAGGGCCCATCTCCCTGCCATCGCTCGACTTGCCGATCTTGCCGGAGCACTTCGTCGACGTAAGAACAACATCCGTCCGCGTCCTCGTCCTCCGATCCTCTGCCCACACTGCGGACTCAACTGCTCAGAACCTCTCGTTCCTCTACTGCCAAAACCAGCTCCAGAGGAATCGCCTTTGCCTTCACCCTCGGCCCCGCCAGTTGCCAAAGAACTCGGGGAAATAATTCCGGAAAAGGTCGATCAAATTTCACCTGAAGAAGAACCCCCCACGATTCATCTCCAACCAGCACCGGCTAATAATCAACAGAGCAATAATACGAGCAATCATCCCAAGCACCCTCCGAGGCCTTTCCTTGATCTTCCTAAAGGGAACCGAAGACTTGGACGACGACCGAACGCCAAACGTGTCGTGGTCCCACGTGTGTTGCCACTCCTCCCTAAAGGAGTTTCCCTCGAAGGAGCTTCGATCCTCATCAACGGATTCACAGCAAGACAACTCCTTTCAAGCACTGTTTTGCTGCCTTTCAAAGACCCCGCCCCGCCATCTCCGCCGCCTTCAATTCACGAACTCTTGAAGGGGAAGGAGGAACGGGACGAGGACTTGTCTTTGTCTTCGTTCATGGAGATTTCTCTCCCGGAGTCAACTCGCCTTGCTGCATCTGACCTTCGTATTGCTTCTTCGGAACTCGAGTCGTTGTTCCCTTCCAGGAGCCCCCCACGGACGGCGGCCGACCACCCCCATCCATCCACGGCCATTAATGCCGATAAGTTGTTCGATGGTGCCTTTGAAAATTCAAATTCTTCCCTCGGCCTTGGTAATTACAAACCTTTTTATTTTTTTAAATATGCTCCATCAATGCCTGGGCAATATTACATGCCAAGATGATTGAAAGGAAAGGAGACAAAGGTTTTTTTAATAATATAAATTTAATAATTTAACATCTCGTCCAAATCATCCTCGTTAATTAATGTAGCTGAATTACAAGTTTGGTTCCTACAAGTGTCTCCATACATAGCTGTGTGGGATTAATTTTAATATTGCAGCGTAATTGATGTTTAAAAAAACTCCACAAAAGAGTTATTCAAATATCAGTATTTAGTTTCTCATTCGGACATTTGATTGTACAACTAGCGCAGTTTTTTTTACAATACATCGACATTCCAAATGTCTCCTTGTCCTAAACACTTACTTAGATTTATATACATTTTCTTTCCGGGGCATGAGTACAATAGGTATTATAAACTCGTGGAAGGTATTTAAATATAAATTTCTATCAATTAGTAGATTTCTTAAAATTATTTCCTCTCTTTACTACATTCATTATTATTTGTTTATTATTATTAATTATTACGCTGAGAGGAGACGAAAGTGAACCATCTATTTATTGTAATACACCATTATTTATTATGATGTGAATTAATTCAATTCTCTCTCACATTGTCTCTTCACATTTTGGAACAACTGTTTTATCGAACAACCAGTAGATTTGCAACTAGTCTCATAATACCAAAATCCGTTCATTTATGAATTATGAATGAAAATGGAATACTTTTGTATCTTCAAGACTCGAAGCTTAAATATAGAATATTTAAACATAACATAGAATCGAAGCTTAACCTAAAAATAACATGCTTTTTTGGGACATCAATACTTGAAAATTAAAAATGGCCAGATATCAGTGAATGAGTGATTTGGCTCCAAGCTGTGTTTGTAAACATATTAATTCAATACTTAAAAATTGATCTGTGTGGATAATGAAAAAATGTGTTTTTAAAGGGTTCCTGGACTCAAGTCGCGGAACGACGGTGTTGGAAACTCCTAAGAAAATTGGGAGCCCTGACGGGTGGCTTTCCTCTTCGCCACCGTTGGGGTCACTGGGAGGGGATTTGAGCTTGTCGGGGCTCTTGGGCCCCGTGGGAGGAACCGCGGAGACCGACGTGTCTTTCGACGGCTTCTTCCACAAATAAAACGAATATTGAGACTATGGATGTTTATTCTACAGTGGTTCTACATAGTTGGCGGGATACAAACCGACTCTTCCTTCCTTCCGCCCTTTGCACCACCCTTGCTCGTCTTCCTCCTCCAATTTCTCAAATTCCTCGCCTGAAATAATAAAAGTTGAATCATCAAGTCCTTCCATATTTATTGTTTATTAAAAAAATTCAGCTTAAGCCTTTTATTTTATTTTACATATTTCATTTGGCTCACCTTGTCTAAATGAGAGCTCGTCGTCTTCTGCTCCATCGTAGTCATAAAGTGCCCGTACTGGAATGCCTGGTTCTCCGCCGTCAACTAACGCTGCTTCGCTCGCTGACCCTTCGTCCCATTCTTCCTCTTCAAAGGGATTTCCCCTCTCAGCCCTTTAAATTGATATAACATGATTTATATTTCATTTCATTTTAAAATTTATTTATTAAGTAGAATTGAAGTGAATGAATTTGGTAGACTTACGATTTTCCATTCCTTTTAGGTTCCTCTTTTCGTGTCTTTGTCTCAGTTGCTCCATTGGGTTTCTTGGCCTGACCTCCTGGAAGGTCGTCTGATACGGGTTTCTGGGTGAGGAGAGTGATTCCTCCCGTTGGGACGGATTCCTTCGTGCTCCGCCCCTTCATAATGTCTCGGAACTCTTCGGAATATTCTTCAAATGTGGGCCAATTCATGGCCATGTTCACTCCATGATTGTTGCTCCACCATTTGAGGTCTTTGCTGCTATCGGCGTTTTCAATCGTATGATGAAATTCTTCGTAGATGGTCGGAAGGCTGGAAAAATAAATAATCATTATTTATTAAATTCAATCTCATCATCGACAATGAATCATTGAAATGAGTCATCGTGTTCATCAATGTTGAACTTTGTAAACCTTTTGACGTCACGTTACTGATTCAATTAAATTACTCTTAGTGGCTTTTTATCTCAAATTCTCTCTTTTAGTGAATGGGAGAGATATGTGATAAAATAATGGAATCTCTACGCACTCTTGTTGTGTAATACCCAAATATTTGACAGGAAGCCAAAGTTCCATCGTGCTTTTTCCATTTAAAAATTGATTTGTCCATTTAAAATTTAAAATACCCCCAATCCACATTTCATCACCCTTAAAAGGATTGTGTGTAAATGAGTTGAATATCTAAATTTATAATCAATGGAAGTGGCCCAAAGTGTGGAAATTGAATAATTCATATCAAAATATGAAAATTGTTATAGGAATAACTATTGTTCACATATAAATAAATAAATCCATCATTAATAATGAAGTAGAGAAACTGTGACAAGCTCCTGCAGCTTGTGGTATTAGAGCTAGATTAAAATTAAGCCCGGAATGTATATTAGATAGAAAGGCATTTAAAGATAAAAATGGGTTTGGCCATGGGATTCCTGAGAGCTCTGAAGAGAGAATATTTGGTGAATAATAGTCCACACACGCCCCAGTTTCCCAGACCTCCAGAACTCCATTTGAATGATGTTGACGATGGAGGAGTTCCTTGGTATTTATTTAATTCTGGGAGATGATTGGTTGGGCCGATGGTGAATGAATATGTAATGAAGTAACGGGATAGCCGTCAAACTCATATGGGACTCACTTTGGCTTCTCCGAGATGTTGATGAACTTGTGGATGGAGAACATGACGTCCTTGAAGAACTTGAGCCGCTTTGCCTCCAACTCCTGGCACTTGTCGAACACTTCCCGCATGTCCTCAATGTACTTGGGGTTGTAGGACGTGATCTCCGACAGGGCCGAATCGTACTTCTCCCGCGTTTTCCCAACTTCCTCCTTGCTCCGGCTCACTCGCTCCCCCAACTTCTTCACCTACAAAGATGTGAGGTTAGTTAGAGTTAGTTGGAGTTAGATCCGGAAGTCGGGGAATTGTTCCTTACTTGGTCAGGCGAGAGGGAAGAGTCCGAAGAAGCATTCCGTTCTTGGTTCATGGCTGAGCGCTCTTCCTTGCACGCTTTATGGTAGTCGTTTTTACATTTGTTAACCTAAAACAAACAATAGTTAGAAAATTTTCCAAATTGATTAAACTCAACAACAGCGTTTGAGTGATTTTCTAGTCAAATTATTTAAAAATGAATGACGCGTATATGTAAATGAGGACGTTACCTTTGACAGTAGCTTGGCCCATGGTTTCTGTGCCTTTTTGAACAAGTCTTCCATCTCCTTCCTCTCCTTGAGGTTCATGACGTTCTTGTGGAACGCTTCTTTCTGCCAGTTCCTCACTTGGCCCGCGACGTCCGTTTGGAGGTCTTCTTTAATCCCGTTGTGGAGGTCGCAGAGACGTTCGGCTTCCACAAGGGCCCCTTTCCATGCTGCCTCGGTCGTCCCATACTCCGGCCCCTTCACAATGCTGTCCTCCCACTTCTTGGACCAATTCCGTAGGCTTCGTGCGTACATTTTCTCGATCTCGGCTCGTTCCGAGACGAGGGCGATGAGGTCGTTGCACAGGCGGTACCCATCCTCGATCCGCTTCGTCGTCCTACTCAAAACCAAAGAATATGAGCACTGGAAGTAGTGGGGTTGACCTGACCTTTTGTAGTTCCCAGGTTCCCAGAAAGACTCGCTTCCCGCGACGAGCATTCCGTCCTCGCTGTGGTGGGACATCGCGAGACCCGCAGTCGTCGGTCTCCACCGAATCTCTGATTCGCCCTCTACAAACTCACTCCCAAAGGTGGCGCCCTCTCCTTCTCCTCCCGCCCCCTGACCCCCGGCTTTCCGTCTCCGACCCATTAATCTCCACATACCGTTCCCTGGCGTCGAGTGACACTGACCCGGGTGAGATGTCGGTTAAAGTCCCTGCCGTTCCAGTCCCCACCTATTTCCAATACTTGACCCTTTGACCCTCTGACCTAAATGAATGTAAAATATATGAATGGAGGAAACCAAATTCCTGACCAACATTCCTCGCCACTCGTTCGTGTTGCTTTTGAGCTTTGGAATCCTTACCTCAATTTCTTCACACACTTGAGTTGAAACCTTGTTGATTATTTATGCAAACTACCAGAGGGTTAATATTAATTTAATCCTCACAATTTCTATTAAATGTTCAATTAAAAGATCACTTGCCAATCTTGGAGAATATTTTTAACTCGTGTTCACATCCTTTCGCATCAGACTCCACTGTTACTTATTCCTTTAGTTACCATGGACAATTCATATTGATAAAGAATCTTTCAGGAGATCGAATTACATATAAATATACGTATAAATATATACACGATAAAGATATTTAATGCATAATTTATGCATTAATTATTATAACATAATATTATTCTTATTGGCCTTCATTTCATACATATGATTTTTGTTCCTCTCATATGAAATAAATGGACTAAAGATGGATTTAATACAAATGTAAAATGAATGTGTGTAATATGAGCTATTATTATTCCATAAGGAATAATGATAAGAATGAAATGGTTTAAAACATTTTGTTTTTGATTTACATTTACGAGACTTTATTGTTCGGGTTCGAGATGAGAGTTTAAAATATTGTGAGTAGAAGATTGAGAGGAGAACTCGTATTCACAAGGAAGATTCGCCTCTAACTTATCTACACACTCGAGTATTAGTTTATTTGTCCATGTACAATCAGAAAATTACAACCATCAATTGGCCTCGCGTGGGTCATGTTGGAAGAAAGTTTAAATCCTCCGTGATTCTTTGGGCGGTCTTGTAATTTCTAAAGCGATCACAACGAGGGCAGTCTTCTTCGCTCTCCAAAGGCCACAACCCCCCTGAGTTCCAAATCCAGCCCTAACCTAACCTAGCCTAACTTTTCATATAAAGCTTCATTTCAAATGTCCCGCTGTCGGGAGTTTCACCGCGTCATCTCTGTCGATGACCTTTGTTCATTTCTCTTTAATTCGGTCGGAGGATGAGCATTATTAGTACATTACCAAGAAAGCGTCTAACCATAGGCCAGATGAAATGAGTATACAAAGTGGGGTCACAAAAGGGGGGAAAGAAGGTGTGAAAAAAGGGCCGTGAGTATCAATAGGATTAAAAGAGATTTCTATCGACGTTGCTAGTCTTAAAATGTGAACAAGTCATTTTGATCTGCGATCGTTTCTTTGATTGTCTTTCATACACAGTTGATTTGATTAGTTCATCCCTAGTGGATATAATACAAGGTTCTCAGTCACTCTACAAACAGCGTTGAACTAACTCTTTTAGATAGAATATATATATATATTGTATATATTATTATATGATATATTTTTATAGTATTTGAGAGATTGATTCAAACTGGACCGGGAATTTCCCTCTGTACAAGTCATGGCACCAATAGTCATATTTGGCAAAGATCACAAGGTCAGAGGTGCACGACGTAGTCGATGCGGCCGTTGCGCGGCGGGATTTCTTCCAACTCCTCAAGCTTGTGACCCCGCACGGTCCAATCCACGCCTGGGGTTGCTTCTTCGCCAACGAGGGGAATCAAACTCGGTGGCTGGACGAAGAAAGCCATTTTCTCCCTGCACAAAGTAAATTAATAGAGATTTAATTAGGTATCTGTATTTTAAACATATAAAACTAAATTTTAAAACATTAACTAAAAATATTTAAATAACATATCCAAGTATTTTAATATTATAAATTTTATTTAATCAAAATTTAGAAAGTGAATGTTTTTTAATAAATAAAAAAAGATTATTACTTGAAAGAGATGAGATCCGGTTTCCCTCGAGGCGTCCGACTCTTCCTCAACTTGTAAATCTCCCGGGATGTTTTCTTAAGGAGTTTTTCCATTTTGGCGGATTCTCTCCCAGCAGGTGTGGCGGGGTCAGGCGGGATGGGAATTGCGAACAGATCTTGCAATCTCTCGTCCTCCAACAAACTGTTCATTTTATCGGAATCTCCCGCTGCTTTGGCCCTTTCCAGTTGATCCTTCAGAACCCTCAACCTCCTGATTTCCTCTTGAAGGGATGACAAACGCACTTGCTGTGCCTGTCGGTCCAACTCCAGATCGATCGAGGTCCTCACTTGTGGAAGGGCAGAGGAGGAGGAGGAGCGTCGTGAAGACGTCGCCGGGGGATCTCCAACTTTCTTCCACCGTAAGCTTCTTCTTTCAATAGATCCCCGTTGGAAGACGGCCGACGAAGGGCCCAAAGCCCCACTTGAACTACTTGCCCAAACTGGCTTCCGATATAATGGCATCGAGCTGTCACTGTCGCTCCGATTCAACTGTGAATAATTAAAATAATCATCAATTAAACAAAGATTTATAGAATATTGATTCATTTCCCAATTACCAATTTATTAACCAATTAAGGTTTTAATTGCTACTTGATTAATTACATATAATTATTTTAAAGGCTCACCCTGCAGACATATTCTTGTTTTTTGACGACGGCCGAGGGCGAAAATGTCTGGGATCTTTTTATAACAATTCCTTTGGGCTGTTGAACCCCAGTTTTCCCTCCTCTGCGACTCGTTTGAACAAATACACATTCCGTGTTGGTTGATTTGTCCTCCATGTCAGGGTCAGTAGGTGAAGGGGGCGAGGGTTCTTCTTCGTCTCCGCTTTCCTCAAGGGCTTCTTTCGCACATCTCCATTCAGCCGCTCGACATTGCCATTTTTCCATCTCACTCTGAAGCGTTTCTGAGTCTAAAACATTTTAATATTTAGGACAACTAATAAAATAACTAAATTAAATAAAACATTATTTTCTAATTTAATTGATAATTAGGAGTGATTATCAATTAATGACTCCTAATTATCAATTAAATTAGAAAGTAAGACTTATAGTAAATTGTTTTATTTATTTAATGTTATCTAGTAATAATATGTACCATGATTCCTCGTGAGAGTGGAAGTTTGTGAGGATACGATTGTGGATTCATCCGAAGATTCTTCCTTTGGCGTTTTGAAGGGCAATTCTTCCTTTTCTTTCCCTTCCACGTCCATGAGATGGAAACTCAACACGTTGTACCATCGGACACTCGAAGTGTCTGGGCGGAAATCCGCCAGACTTACTTGGCACGAACCCTTTAAAACATAATTACTCATTAATCATTAAATTCATTCGTTATTATTCAATATCTACTTGTATCTCTTAATTTATCAATCCCAATCAGTTAAAAAAGAATAATATTGAAAAGTTATTATTTTGAAAAATTATTTACGAGGCAATGCTCATATCCAGTTCTGGACACAGCGCAGACATTAACTTGAACCGTTTTCCCATACAATTTCCCGAGAGCAAGAGCAAATGGAAAATCTTCTCCAACGGTGACTTTGTCCTCGGCCTCAACTCCTTTCGTCACTTGACAATTTGTCCCAGGAAGGGGTGGGAGAAGGGAAACCCTTATGGTCCTAAAACAACAAATCATTCAGTTTTGATCCATTTTTTAATTATTAAAATAGCAAAAATGACATTAATTACAATTTATGATCTTGAGGAACAAAGAGAGCTGAGATATTCCTCGCCCGTTCAATCCCAATATGAAGAACTCCATCAGAAAGCGAATACCTGAATAAAATCACATTAAGTAAAATATTTGTAAATATTTGTAAAACAAGTATAAATTAAAATATAAATTAAAACAAATTGAAATATTTAAATTAAACGGTTTGTAATAGAACTGACCTTAATTTCACTTGTACTTGTGCCGTTTCGGAAATGGTTTCCTTCACAGTTGGATTTTCCGCTGGACGATTGTTAGAGGCTTCAAAAACCCCCGAGTCTCCCGCCATGGACTCATCGGAAACAGCGGCCGAGACCGATCGCGTATTCGTCCCTGATAGATTTGTGCCCAATCTTGGGTCCTCGACTTGCTCTGCTCTTTCCTCATCGGCTGCCGCGAGTTCTGAAATTGGAGAGAGCGGCGGAAGGGCCGAATAGCTCCCCGATTTCTCTTCGCTTAAACTCAGGTCTGCAAAGGAGTCGGGCAGGGGCTGGAGGGCCAAACGACGTTGTTTCTCCAGAAAGGCCTGTTCGTACGATGGCGGCGGTCCCAGCTCATATGGCGACACCGGAGGAGAAACGGAAGACAAACTGCTCCTGGGACTCAACGACCCAACGGATTGGCCCAAACCTCCACTCGTCGTCTCCACCAGCGGAGTTCCATTTCGACTCCCTTCACAGGCCTCGCAAGGACCGACTCCTCCGAATGGAGCATTGGCAGTGCTCTACAATTTTAAAAATACAAGTTTTATAATAAAATTAAATAAATGTCCAATTACAATAGATGTGTTGAAATTCCCATTATTAAAAATGTAGAAAATGTAGAAAATTAATTATTTAGTTTAAATAAAATTATAATTAATATAACAGTAGAATATTTAGTTAAATATGCAAAAGTAATATTATATTTAAAATCTTCCAAATGAGGGTTTTTTTACCTGGAGGAGTCTTCTGTGTAAATCCACATTGATTGGGTCTGGGAGTGTCGAGGGAGTTCCGTAGATGTCCGTGAATGAGAGTGAAGAGAGCGACCCTTGCTTGGAAGATGCCTGGCTGGAACTCAATGAGGCAAGGGAGGAGGAGGAAGATACGGACAACGTGGAGGCTGAGAGGGATTTCAACCGCCCTTCCAAAGCCGCCATGCTATTCAGGGCGTCTCGAAGGCCGTGTAGCAACCCTTGTTTCTCTTCGTGGCTTCTCAGTCTGTCGGCGATGGATCTCTTGGCCACTTCGGCCGCCTTGGACAGGTCAACTTCCAGCCGTGCCATTTCCACTTTGATGGCAGCCATTTCATGGGAGGACCGAGAGTTGGGGCAAATGCTCCGAAGCTCCCTCAATAATTGTTCTTTCTCTTGGAAGAGGAGCAGGCGATCTTTGTCAGACTCGGCTTCGGCGGGTTCGCCGCTCTCTTCAAGCTCAGAGAGACGTCGTTGGATTCCTTGAACGTTCTTCCGACTCTCGTCGTATTGGAGTCGCAGACGGGCCATTTCAGCCAAACGGGCTCCAACAGGAACAAGCTGGAAAATTAAAGAGCGATTAGCTTTTATAAATAAAAATATTTATTTTTAATTATTAAATATTTTTAATCCAACGTTCGACTATTAATTTAAGATAAATTTAATTAGTAAAATTACTTCTCCTGAGAGGTCCGTTTGTGAGGCAGTGGAGAATCTTTGAATGGGTAGACCAAGGGCCGAGAGGTCTTGGGCCGAGTCGGCGGGAGGAATTTGAAGTCGTGTGAGATCCTCTTTGTGTCTCGCAAGGGAGGTCATGAGTTCTTGACGTTCTTTCTCACCCGAGAGAAGACTTCTCTGGATGTTCCGGAGCTCGTTCATGATGGCTTGAGCTTCCCCGACCGTGTAGCAGTTCCCGGAACTGAGTTTCTGCTCCACGTTTGCAAGCGTTTTGAGTCCGGCCGCCTTGACCGACACTTCCATCCTAATAGTTTCCAGTTCTTGGCGAAGACGAAGGACGCGTAGCTTGGCCAGGGAAACGTCTTGTTTAAGGAGGTCGGGGTCATAGCGCGAGGAAGCGAGAGAGGAAGTGGAAGACGCTGCTCGGAGGCCGGAAAGGGCCGCGTTGAGATGTTGATATTCGTCCTCGGCAATTCCCAAACGACGACTCTTCACATCAAGCGTCTCCTTCTTCGCCTGTCAACACGAAAAATAATTCCTGGCTAAATTATCTTCAGGTCAGTTTTAAAAAATTAATTACCTGAAGCTCTTCAGAGGCAGTGGTGAGGTAATCTCGAAGCATGGCTTCTTGGTAAGCACGCCAACTTAAATGCGGATCCTCCATTTGGGTGCGTTCTGAATTAGGTTTAAATATTTTGATCAACAATCCCATCGTTTAAAATAATTAAATGTTTAAAATCAAGGTTTAAAGGAATTAAATTAATTAATTTCACTTACGATTAATATGATCTATGTAATAAATTCCAATGAGGGGATCGTATGCTTGCTCCCATCCGATCGGCAGTTCATTCCCCACACAGTCAGCAAACGTTGCCGGTTTCGTCAGTCTAATTAAAAAAGTGTCAATTAAAAATACTAAATGACAAAATTAATTAATGACAGTTTAATAGAATTGACCACTAAGGAGTTTAATTTCATTAAAATCTATTTTGAACCTCATCGTAATAAAAATCACGATTAATTTAATCCTTGAAAAAATCTTTGATTATAATATAATGAACTTGGAAGGATAGCGAAACGTTAAATGTCAAGGAGAGAAAGGGGAATTTCGGGAGATGCAACAGGTCCTGGAAGGGGATAGGAAGACCAAATCTGGTTCCGACATCGTTCTCGTCCCCTCAAAATCCGAAACAGGTCTCGGACCAGCCAGGTAAATTCCAATCCAAAGAAAGGAATTGGATTGAATGTTAATTAAGGTTAAGGAGAGCTGGGGAATGTTGTGGGCGGGAGAGCTGACCTGTCTCTTGGGTCGATCCACGTCGTTTGCTGGCTGTTGTGGTCGATGAAGTAAATTTTCCCGTCGTAGTCCCGGGCCATGTCCCATCCGGCGGGAAGGGGGATCTCGCCGTTCCGCTTCTTCGGCATCGTTGAGGTCGGGAGGATCGGAATTCCAAGGAGTCAAGGCGCCATGACACATTCCTCCACTCCCACCAACTCCACGACCCCTCAACCAACCCCCAACCCGCATTCCGCAAACTAACCCCCCGCCCGGCCGCCCTTTCCCTAAATAAGTTCCCATGGAGCGTCTTCGCCCGGGTCGGGCCCTTCCCTCCCCACCTGCATAGCATTCATGGTTAAGTCCAGTTTGGAGTCAAAGGGCATGAGGGAGCCTTGACGCGAGGGCAGGGAACCACCAAAGGAATTCTCATCCATACGCGTCTCTCTCTCTCATCTCTCTCCCATGGATGAGTCTGGTGAGTCTCATGAGGTGGTTTCCCATCTTGGCCCCATCCTCGTCCATGGATGGTGATGAGTGAGGAGTTAATAAATGTAACTTACTTTCTCGATCCTCGTTGGCCAACATGATTGGGGAGGTGAGCAAGTGGGTTCCCACTTGTTGCTCTAATTGTTGAGAGAGAGGAAGAGATTACGCATCCCGACGATTTCCTCACTTCCATCTCCTTCCGCTCGAATAACCACGTTATTAACCAGAAGACCCTCTAATTAATCAAAGACCTCCACATTCCTCGCTCCCACCCAGGGCCAATCATAGTTAAACCCACACGTCATTTATTATCTTATTAATAACCATTATCTCACTTCCCCCATCTCAATTACGACTCATATGCTCCAATGCACTACACACACTTCCAAATAAATATAAGTTTATTAAAATAGGGAGGAATACCATCATTGATTTTAATGTATGCTGTCCGATAAAAATTGTTGTTTGCCCCAAATCGGAATTTATCAATTGAGAAAATGTCTGGAAGATGAATTGAGAAAAAAAGTGTCTGCTATGGGTGGATTTAAATGGGAGGAATTGCCAGACATGTTGGTCGTGTGCCGGAGAGATTGAATGGGAGATGACAAAGGAATCAATGAATTATTTATTTCTCTCCATTACCTCAAGATTTACAAATACACCCGAAACGAGTTGGGAGCTTCATTGCTGCAATCGATGGTCCTCCTTTCCCACACACGCACTGTCAAACCATTAAATATTGTCCCCAAAAGCGAGAAGAAAGAAACCACACACATCTTGTCAATTATGAGGAAACTTGAGATGAGCCGCTTGAAAGCATCTTCTATATCTCCTATAGAGAGGCATATTAATATCTTGCTCAGTCACCACTTGTAATCCAAAGGTGTTATTACCGAATTTCCCCAAATTGCTCCATGGGTGAATAATTGGAGGTGGGAAATGTTGAGCTTCGGCATAGATCTTACACCAGCGGGAGGCTTAATGAAGAGGAGTCAAGGGATTTCTGATATCATGGGAAGATCTTTTGGCTCGTGTCGATCTCCGCTCTGCTTCTCTCAATGAAAAGTGAGGGCAAAACAAAACATAAACAGCATTTGAGCAAATGGGATTAATCTCAAACTCTCATTATCAATCTTTAATAATTAATTGTCTCTGCACGGGGAATTTGTAAATGATGGTCTCATGTAACATCAAATAAGTAAATAAATCTTCTTTAGCTCCACGATGTGATCATCCACATTGTCCACGTTGATAAATAGGTATGTATGGAGTTAGTTATGTTAGGTAGGAGTTGATTAACTTGCGTGAAGTGACCAATCCACGACTCTTTTATTCTCTTTGTGCCAAAAGCCTCTCGACACACGGAGTGAATTCCCCAATTCCAATCTCCTTTTCAGATCCGCTATACTTTTGAACACATTTCTACAAAAATGTATAAAATTGAAAGATGTAACTATTTTATTCAACAACGACCATTTCTTTCTTTGTGAATCCCTCAATAATGCTCAGATTAACTTGTACTATTATTATGTCAGATCATCTACAATAAGTACAGATGTGTATTATAGGCAGTATAGACATACAAGCTAAAAATTGGTAAGGAAATAATGTAAACTCACAAGTGCTTATAAAAATAAAAGTAAAAAGCAGTATATATGAGTAATTATGGTAATTCTACATATGTATATGATGGCATCTCCGTGACAATTGAAATAGGAGTTGTCAAGAAGGTAATGGAATTTAAATAAGATTCATCTCTTTCCATTTGGGGGGATGTTTAGGGAAGTCGTTTGTTCAATTTCTCCGTCATGGTGAAAATGATGATGTGCCTCGTTCTTCCGGAAAGGGTTTAAAAAGGATGAAAAGTGAATTTCCCTCAGGAGAGCCAGCGTCTGTGGGGGGAAGGGGAGAATCTTCAGGAGTAATTAAGGAGGTCGAGGGAGGAAAGAGGGAAACTTCTCCTCAGTCCAAGACCACTCGATCTTCAGATCGGATCTCCAACAAGGCGCAGTGAAAGTGAGATCACCTGGAATCAAGGGGAGAAGTGAGAATGTCGGAGTGCAGTGTGACGTGATTGTCAATTCCAGCCGTCTCCGTCGACGGGACTCTCCATTTGTACATACCTCGTTCCTCCCGTCATGTCATTCCCCTTTTAATTCATTAACCACCTCCTTTAGTTAATTGTGGAAACGTGTCGACTACTAATCCATTCAAAAGAACCTTTTTTAAATGAATCCTCACCTACCTGTAAGTCTGCCATTAGCGCCTCTTTGTACATTTACCTTCCAAGCCATCAATTTACAAACTTTGTACATAATTTACATACTCTTCAGTATAGTCAAAATGTATATGTAAATATACAAAATGTATATATAAATTTCGACTTATGTAAAAAGACCTGAAAGGGGGTATGCATATATATTTATTTGTTACATACGCATGGAATCTTTAAGCTATGGTTTAAATGACAACATAATGGGAAATGGGAAGGTGCGTACTTTTGAAACATATAGTATATTTATATGTATATTATACTTCTAGTTATTAAAAGTTTAATATGAGGCGGATGGTAAGTCCAGAAGATAATCAACAATTAAAATTCCAGGCTAACAAATTTGAATTTTCTACGATCGCCCAAAGAACATGAATTTCTCATGCTGTCTGATTTAGGTACACTTTTATGTACTTTTATGTATTTACCGCCTTTTATACGCTTCTATTCATTCCCATAGGGACCATTAGCCCAAATCCATTTATTGACAATTTTGGATTGACCACAACGAACATGATAATGATAAGAAAAATGATATGAATTGATATCAATAATGAAACATTGATGTGTCGATTCCGCGGTTCATTACCCTTTTTACATTTAATGTGTAAATAATTAGAATCTAAACATTTTTTTAATTGAATGACATTTTTCAAATTCATGTGGAGCAGTGTAAAAAGTAATTGTTTTTAAGATACATTGTAAGTACAAAGAATCGTTCGTCTTTTTTACTATCAGCATGATATGAGGCATATACTGATAGAGGCAGAAGTGTGATAATGGTCGGTCATTATAGGTATAAAAAGATAAGGGATGAAGTTAAATGTACCCAAATGGATGACTAAGGATGTCAAATGGAGATTTTAAAGTAACTGTGGAAGTGATTTGATTTAAAAGGAGGAATTGAGTTACCAATGAAGAAATGTTCCGTGGAGTTTTGAAGGAATTAGGAAATTAAAAAGGTTTAAAAATGTGAGTAAAATGATGTGTGACCATGGGTGTTGAAACGGAGGAAGAGAAGTCCAATGATGAGAATAGTTTTAAACCGGGGTTCTGTCCCATAGCGACCTGAATCAAGCATGATTATAAATAATGGATCATTCTCCCCATTCAAAATGCATTCCGACGGTAGGATTTGAGATGCAGAAGGCGTTGATTCGCCGAGGCTCCTTTTATTATCCCTCTATTCAACATTGTTGTGTGATGGGTTTGAGCAATCCTTCACACGTCATTGCTCCTCCATTGGGAAACGATTGGATTGGATTCAATTGCGGCATATTTTGTCAACATCGAGAAGTGGAGCGATGGCCAGACTTCACCTATTGATTCACTCATTGGTAATGACCCATTGTGAAAATCCTGCAACCTCCAAGGCCGCTCCCTCACAAAAACCGCCCTTCCTCAATCAAGGCGGGAATTTCCACCATCGGCAATCAATACATATTTCATTGACTCTTCTGGGAACTAAAGATTCTGCATCATGTCCCAGGGGTTCAAGGGTGTGATTAAAACCAATAGGAGATTCGATTCTACTACTAATGGTTATTATTCTTATTAATATTTACGTATCCTATATGGGAAGGGTTATCTAGGGAATTGGGAAGCATGGACCATTTCCAATTTCATTAATTTGGTCCAATTAGACCATAGATTGGGATCAGCATAACTAGTTTGAAGTTGGTAAAAATGGTTTTACTCATCTGGTCAAATCCATTAAAAGGCCAATAAATGAGTTGTTGATTTTTGAGGCGGGAAAAGGGGAAGGTCAAAAACCTAGTTGTAGGAAAATGCAAAAACCCCAATTGAGTGAGTGGGTGAATGAAAGGGGTAATTAATTGTGGTTGATGAGTTTCACTCTGGGCCTATTAGGAATCCCTTGACAAAGGGAGTGAGGTGAGTAGGGCGGGTCGCTCCAATACCCTCACCTTCACTCTCATTATTTCAGCCACTCTCTCCAAACATTCACCTTCCAAACCCACAATTAGATGGAGAATGGAGGGATTGAAAGGGCCTTAAAAACACTTTTCCTCAATACAAAGAGATCTCCATGGTGGATGGTTGTTTATGGTAATTATACACGTATCCAGTCAACGGTACATGGTTGAAGAGAATGTTCCTAATTAATTATACCCACCAAGGGAGGTTCCTTTGTTCAATTTAGTCAATTTGGACAAGATAGTGAAAGTGATTTGGGTGAAATAAGATTGGAAATGAGGCGCGTGAGAATCGGAGATTCAAAGTCACACACGAGGGAATTCCAATTCAATCCCATTTATGTGATCTATTATTACAATCCAATTGTAGTTCAAACTGTCGGAGAGGAAATCATGTAATTGGTGTTCAATGAGCATATGTTTTGAGTCGTCCAAAATACCAAATATATTATACCTGTACACTGTACAGCTATGCATAAGTAGATTGTTGGTGGAAAAAAACATGTCCATTTTAGCCAAATGAGGTTCGCTGATGGCTCAATTATTCTCCTGAGGATATGTGTGAGATCTTTGGAGTATGACTCGTGTGTGGATGTGAAGGTTATTAACACACTCAATTACTCCTTCTGATTGTTCCCAAAGCTACAGATGTAGGGAAGTGTGGAAAAGAGAGAAAAGGTTCAAGCTCCACTTTCCACTCCTTTTCCATGGAGGAATTTGCGGTGGCCTCACGGTTTGTTTTTGCAGGTGGTGGTTGGTGAATCTTAGTGGTGCAATGGGATGGTTCTCCAGATAGTCCTGCCGGAGCCTGAGGTGAAGGGAGAGGGTGGCCCTTGGCTCCGCCGAGTTTCCTCCGCCAACTCCCTGACCGAGTCCCGACTCGGGGATGATTCCCTTTTCTCCTATGGCCTCGACTCAAGGGCCCGTCGTCCCGACAACCCCCATCTCCTTGCTCAGTTCAACCCGGCCGAGACCAAGCAGCCGTCCCCGTACACCGAATCTTCCACGAGACAAAATGCGGGGCCTACGACGAAGGAAGACAAGCACTCCATGTTCAAGTATGCGGATATTAATACTATGAAAAACCACTCATGTTGATCTCTATATATGATTTATATGATTTTACATTACTTCATGCTTTCAAACGTCCGCAATACCATGCTTACATATACTTATAAATACTAACGATAAGTAAATACTTTAAGTAAATACAAACCTAAATAAATAAATGCCACATGAAGAATATTATTACATTGTATGTATTTAAATGACTCACTAATTGTCAGATGGTAGTGTTAGATATTGGTCGAAGGTAAATATGAGCCTTTGTTAAATTACAAAATAAATTATACTACGTATTTATATTTATAAGTTATATTTAAGTATAGGTATTATTAATAAATATTACTATGTAACAGACATAATAAATAGATTTTTAGTGGGATGACATTTGGGCGGGGCGGGTTGAGACAATGAATTTTTTAGGGAAAGTTTCTTTACGCACTTTTTCGGGGTTTTGTAAAGGTGTATTAAATTGATTAAAATTAGTAGTTTTCTTTGGGAGTTTTTTCCTCGGGAAAAACCACCATAAAGAAATTCCGACTCAGGTCATTTCCTTCAATGGCTCATTCCTCCCCTTCCTGAACTAATCCGGAGATCTTGTTACATCTCCCCTAATGCTCTCCCGATATTGGAGTGAACTTATGTATGTGGTTGGTTTAGGGGTTACTTGACCGTCATCTTGAGCTGCATTTACGCCATATTCATCCTCATGCTTGGAGTGGTCGTGTACATTGCCGACCTCATCAGCCGCACAGCCACGATGGCTGAGGTTTTCAGCGTCTACTTGGTCTTATTGGGGCTACTATGGCTCATCTTCCTCTACTCGGACATTCGAAGGCATCAGACGGCCATGCGGGGCCGGAACCGCCCATGGTGCCCTGAGTCAGAAGGGGGGAAATCTCGGGCGGGATCTCCTGGGTCGGAAGAGGAGGACGACGGTCGGTCTCACGTTTCAATTCCAGTCTCGCCCCGATCCTCCGCAGACTCAAGAGTGGCCACGAGCAGCTACACATTTTGCAGAAGTCGACACTCGGGCTCTTTCTACCTCAAAATCGGAGCTGCGGGTAAATTCATTTGCTTTTATCTTATCAAGCCAATATGAGTCTTAAATTTAAATTAAAAAAATTGTTAAAAATTATAATTATAATACTATTCTATTTAAATATTTACATATATAATTATAATTAAATATTTATTGTAAATTATTAATTAATAAATTTGTGATTATGTGAATATACTTATTTTTCAGGTTTCTGCTTCGGCCACCTGATTCATTCTGGTCTTCTCCTCTGCCGTCAAATCATTTTTTTCACGACGGAGGACGAGAAGGTTTTTGAGCGGTGTGCCAATGTGAGCAACCTCGTTCTGGAGGTCCTCTTCCCCATCTATTCCTTCCTCCTCCTCTTCGTCATCTTCAAGTACTCAAACGTGAGTCTTCCCCTCCTTCCGCCCTCCCTCAACATCCTTTACAGGTGATCATCAACCGACACCAAGAGCTGAGCCGATTCGCCCTCATGCACTGCATCTCCGCCTCGCTGTGCTTCTGGTTTTGGAGCATTCTCCGAGAAACCGCCGACTCGCTGTACCACAAGATGGGCGACGAAGAACGCCACCTCCAATCCCTCATTCCCCTTCCCCTGGTAGAGGAAAAGTTCGTCTTCAATTCTACCACCGGACTCCGCTTCGACCCCTGTGTGGAGTTTTCCCCCATCTCCGAACTGGCCCTCAAAATGTCCCCCTACTTGTACCCCTTTTCCATCGAATATTCAATTCTCATTGGTAAGTGTAGAAATGAGTGAAAACCGCCATTGCCATTTTCTCTTTCCAGTCGGCGTGCTCTTCATCATGTGGCAGAATATCGGGAAAGGGGAGGAACGTCGTCGCCGACGGCGATTCCGATTAGAAGCCTCCTCTGAAGACGACGCTCCCACGTCCTTCACAAATCATCTTGTCATCCACGCTGATTGCCACTCGGCCAACAAGGGGCTATTTGCTGGGCTGTTGGTCCTGGTGGGAACGGTCGTGTCCGTCATTATTTTCTACATTGCTCTGGACGACTCTTCATCAGGCTTCGCAGCCCAATGGGTCAACCTCACTTCCCAAGCAGCCCTTCTTGTCCTCATGGTCTTTACAGTGTTGGGAGCGTATCGACAGCTGACGAAGCTTGATGTGAATATGCATCCTGTGTCGCTTCTCGACGACCTCCTGCTCTTCTTCTGTCTCCCTTCCTTCTTCCTTTATACGATCTTCAGCGTGGTGCCGGCAATGGCAGAACGGGATTATTTCGCAATTGTGGTCTGCTCTCTCCAAGTCCTTCAAGTCATTCTCCAAACTCCGTGCATCATCGACGGCCTTCGTCGGTGCAGCAATAGCGAGAAACTCCGGGGCGAAAAACCTGGCCGTGAACTCATCACTTTCCTCATTGTCTGCAATATTGCGATGTGGGTCATTGAGACGTTCGAGGTCAAGTCGGCCACGGCCCAACATGAACAAATCTCATTTTATGGTCCGATCCTCTGGACGCTGCTCTCCCACATGACCCTGCCCTTGACGCTGTTTTATCGCTTCCACTCCTCCGTCTGCCTTGTGGACATTTGGAAATCGGCCTATGAGGCAGGGGAGTGACGACGAGAGTACAAATACTACCTTCAACATACACGCCCAGTATTCACAAATCCCGTTTGATAAATTAAAGGACAAAAAATCCTCATTTGACCCTCCAGCAATCCAAAATGAATCATTTTTAACCGTGGACCCATTTTGTGCTCAACTATGTGATCTTTCACTGCACTTTTTGTAACTGTTTCTTAAATGTATAGTTGTCATTGTAATACTTATTCCTAAATACGTTCATCAATAAAAAAAATATATTTGAATAGAAAACACTTTACTCCTAATGAAAATTAAATTAAATTGAGAGCTTGGCAGAATTACTGTAAGTCTCTTTATACTAACTTTAAGTACACATGATACCCCTTTTGCTCAAATTGAGGCCGGAGCTCAAAAGAAGGCCGGGGGTGAAGCCTGAGACTTTTAATGAAGGCCGGGTTTCAAAAGAAGGCCGGGTCATAAAGCATAAATTTATAATTTGCTAAAACTTTAAAAAGAAAACGCTTTCCGAAAGTACTTGAGATTTTAAAATTAAGCCTTATTTAAAATGCCTCCTCGTAGAAAACGAACAAGGAGAAAACGAAGCTTTGATTTCAGCAAGCGAAGACGACCAAGGTGAAAACGAGGTGAAAAAAAACAGTGAAAAAAATTTAATTTTCCAGTTGAATGAAATTGTTTTTTTGTCAAAACTTTTCATTTTTATTTAAAGGCCGGAGCTCAAATATTGGGCGGTGCTCAATTAGTGGCCGGGGGTCAAGGGCCTAATTTTTTATTGAGGCCCGGGCTTCAATCCGAGCAAAGGGGGTACATTAATTCAAACGGGAGAATTGAAATAAATACTCAACATAGCTCACGGTTCTTCCAAAGAGATTAATTAGGTAATTGAGGAGCTTTGGTTTTTTGGACTTGCCAGTGTTTTGAGGAGGATTAGGAATCATATCCATTCAGCCCAAGTAAAAATCAATTTTCCCCTCAAGGAGCTGAAGAAAATGGGAAGACGCCGGAGTTTTAAAATTCCCCGATCAATAGGCTTCCATTTCTTGAACCATTTTCAGTCCATCTTTTTAGGAGAGTGGAGAGGGAAAATGCGAAGCTCTTGAGTCACAAAAGGATCAATTACTCCGATTCTGTTTATTTTACAATCACACGACTCATTTAATGATACAAATGATAGAAGATGTTAACAACATGTTTTTATAAAAACTTTTACAATCTTTTGTTACAAAAATCCCAATTTGCGAGTCGCATAATGAGATTCCTCTCAAAATATTCTTTTTTCTCATGATTGGTTTATAAACGAAGTTTAGGGTTCGGAATTGATCACAAATTAACAGATTTTCCCTTTTTGACTCAATCAATGGGTGGGGTTATGGAAAAAATATTTCGTCGCTAATTGAGTGAGCGGAGAAGGAAGAAGGTGTAATGAAGCAATTAAACTTTCACTCTAGCGGAAAGCCTTCATTTCCTCCCAGTCCATTCCCCCTTCTCCAATACTTCTCCCCTCAATCAATATGAAGATATTTAATAACAAATTATAAATTAAACAATGATTATTAAATATTGAATTATTATGCTGATTCCAATTGGACACCTTGTGAGACGTGGTAAGTACGCGTATGAATAATCCTCATTATTAAAAGACACGGAGCTTTCTCCACTCACTTTCAAGTGAGATCGCGTTGAAGTGGGGAAGAATGAGAAAAATATTTCATCTTTTGATCATTTGACAGAACATAGGAGGGGGAGTTGTATTCATACTATACTTAAATTCATTCTCCATATACGTATGTACAGAAGTATATATTTATGTAGGTGTACAGTTTTTATATAATTTCTCCACGAGTACGAATGTTTATTATCTCGAGTGAGCCATAGGTCATCAACTCGGGTCGGAGGAGCTGTGTAAAGTAATTATTTATCTTCCTTTGACTAACATTCCCCTTCCATACACAACTCCCACTTACCATCTACTTGCTCTCTCATAAATTAAGAGATTTACCCAACAAAACTCTTCTTTTTTCTCTGTCAATTCAAAGGAAGGAGTTTGGTTCACATGTTAGAACCTTTCTTAGACTTCAAAGCTTAAAGATAGTCTATGAGCAGACTAAATAATATTAATCCTGTTCATACTTAATCTCATATACTTAAAGTTATGTAAGAAAGTAAAGTTGTTCATAATTTCTTAGAAAATAGGATCTCTCTATGCCCCCAATTTATATAGGCACTACACATGGTACACATAGGTATGTATTATAAGTTTTTATAAGTAATGTTGAAGTAATATGGGAAGATTGAACTATGACTTTTCCTTGTTGATTAAACCAATAGGACTTGTCATTTTCGGAACGTCAGCTCCTTCACCCCACTCTCGAAAAATACATTATAAAATAACATTCTTTTGACCTTTCATATCATATGTGTCTTTTAGCGGAAATGATGTCCTTCACATTAAATAAGGGGCTGCGAAATTGAAAAAAAAGTGCCGAGACATCCATGTCATTTGCAGCCACATCCACACTCATATGAGGAATGTATGGGAGGAATATTTATGTTTTAGACTTGTGGTGGTTTATGTAAAAGAAGAGTGTTCTTTATCCCCAGCATTTGGCAAAGGTGTAAGAATGTACAAGATATATATATATATAAGATAAGTGTATGAAGGTAGGGAGATTTGTGAAAAATTTCTCCATCGGTGTGTTTCTATTCTTGTCTCCCAGAGTTTTCTCCTCCGCTGACGCACATGTACATATTTATTTATTTATTCTACCAACATTTTGAAAACGTTCATCCCACGTAAGTGCTCATATTATCAACTTGCTCCTTGGCCCTTTGGAAGAAGGGATTTAAAAAACCCCAGTTGTTTTGATATGATTATTAGGGGGGAATTGTTCTTCCAAACGGTTCATTTCCTCCTTTTACAATTTCCCTCCATTTGGGATTTATTTTACCCCTCGACTCACCCCAGAAAACATTCAATTATCCTTTTTTTGTTAGTTCACGCGGTCTGTACGAGGGTTAAGCGGAAATGGTCCAAACTCAATTACCGATTCATCGGCAGGGGATTGATGAGAAAGTTGAAGTCAATTTTTCCTCCAATCCCCACCAAATCCCTTCATTATATCCCCGCGAGGGTTGCAACTTTCTTGGCAAATTGGATATTTTCCTAATTAACATTAGAGAGGCGCATAGGCGGATTTGACTCAAATGACATCTTGACTTTCTCTCGTGGGGTCTTTGCCGATGTAAATATTAGGAGAGATTATTTCTCTCTCCCAAGACCCTAAGTTTGCCGTAAGGATTAACCAACTTGTTTCATCAATAACTTCGGAGGTCGAATCCTCTTAAGCTTCCACCCTTCTTCACAAATCTCCTCACTCAGGCAGATTCACCTATCGGCTCATGTCTTACCTGGAATATTCCTAAATCCATATCTCATCCGAGTATCATCCCACTTTCTCATTACGATTATTTTAACACGGAGAACAACATCTTTGTATCTACACAATGTTAAAGGATCCTCGGAAAGAAAAGACCTCTAATACTTAATAATAATAATATACAATGTATATACAGAGTACATATCTCTTGAATAATAAATTTTAAAGGTTCATTTTCTTCTTTCAATGGTTAGTTTGAAATCAAGTTGGAAAGAGCGTCAAGGGCTGAATGCAACGGGGGCTGAATGGGTTTGGTGAAGGAAAGAAAGTTATAAAGTAATGAAACCCCACAGTGTGTGTGCACATCCCCAAGAAAGAAAACGAAGGAAATTTCAATTTCTTTTTATCCTCCAAATCATCATCTACTATTTACAATGTGTTTGACATTACCAAATGGGATTTTGCCCTCCGGTCATCCAACCTCATCTCTTCTCAAATCAAAATAAGTCAAAAGCAGAGAAACACTCGGCGTTTTATTTACCTTCAATACCGAGAATCGTCTTCACAAAATGCACATTATTAAATACGTACATACAAAATGGTTCACAAAATTGGATTCTCAAATTCCCAACAAGACATTTGCCTTTTAAAATGGAAAAAAACAAATGCCCTATTTTACAAATAAGAATTAGCCAAAAAATCAATAATTTTCTTACGTTGTAATCAACACACCTTTCACTTTTAAAAATAGTAATTTAATAACAATTTGTACACACATAAATAACAAACTCAGTGTTAAAAAACCACAATTTATTGCCATGAAATAAATACAATGATGATGATATATTAATAAATAAAAAATAAAGAATGTGCTTTGATTATTTCAGCCCGTGAAAAAAGTTAAGTAATATCCTTTTTTGAGTAAATGAGTAAATATGGAAATGTTAACCCCAATGGACGATCTCTTCTCCCGCATCGTACAGGTTTCAACGACAACGAACCGAATAATTTCAAAAGCGGGCCGTTGGCCGAAGGAACCTGAATGATATACGGGGAAACTTGTTGCTTTCTCCGCTTTCCCCCAACTTCTCTTCGTGGTCGAGATCGAGCCGGGGGAAATGGGGGAGATTTCGGGGCGAGTCCAAAGACGTCGTGGTTCTTCGCTCAGAGAAAGAGGCCAAGTGACGGAGGTTTGAGGAGGTTCCTGAACGTGTGGAGGTGACTTGTTTCCCTTTCCGCTCTTCGGCGCAGAGGGATGATGAGACCGGAAGCAGCCACACAACAATTCCAACATTTTATTTATCCTCCTCATCCTATCAAATAAATTCAAATATCAAAAGACCCACTTTGCCCCTTAATTTATCCCAAATATCTCTATTATGCCATTTCTTCCTCGATTTCGTGTCCAAAGGGGCAATGTGCTTCCCCTTCACATCTTTCCAAACTTTGGAGAACGTGGAATGGGGGAAATGTTCCAGATATTGATGATGAACACACATGTACAGATATTGTACATATTGATAGTATAAATATTGTATAGTACAGATATTGTATAAGTATATTGATAGTAAAAATGTTGTATACCATATATTGATAGTACAGATTTTGTATCTTCATATATGTATATCATAATCATTTATATATGGAATAGTATACATCTTCCATAATTATCCCAAATCTCTGTTCAACTTTAAACATTGTAAGCTTATTGACGTCCACTTTTGAAAAGGGCCTAAGGATGTTCGGCATTGTGAGGTTCTCTTTTAGTTTTAAATACATTTCCTCTCAACTTTCTAGAGTTACAACTCCATTGGAAGGGCTAATGGACCAAAATGGGTAAGTAGATACAGATTCATTGTATTGTTACAAGTAATCCAAAGTTGGACCATTTCAATTGGGTGAATAATTAATAGGACTTGAATGTGGGAGATGAAAGGATTATTGGAGAGATGAATATTGGGGCGTCCATTGTCCAAGGATTAGACGGGTTAGAAGGGAAGGGCAATTAGAGTTCGTAACTAGGTCTAGTATTCATCTCCATGGAGATAGACGGAGGTGAGATGGTAATCTCAAATCGATACATTTCTCCCGATTCCCCAATGCCTCCTCTCCGCCATCCCAATCTTCCTCAAAAGACACACAGTTAAGCTCTAATTATTTTTCCCCTCAAACTCTACAAAACACACATGTAAACAAAAATATGAAAACCTCCGCCGAGAGACACAAAGTCGCCAAAAAAACTCTCAATACTCACAATTTCCCAATCCACTCCTGAAAACTATAATCATACAAAAATGTAGGCATTATTGAAATCAAAGAAAATGCGACCATTTTTCTAATATCTGTATTACTCACAAATGCATTATTAGTTAATAAAGTCCCATTACTAATCATATAACATATTCTAAAGCAATACCAAAACAGACAGTCTTATCATTTTCTAAACAACATCATTAGAATTAGGAAATCCATTGTTTGGTCTGAGTATGGAAAATATGTTTCGTATAGCGGGAAAATGTATTTACTTATTTATGGAAGGTATTGGGTAAATTTGAGGGAATGTAGGCCTTTGAATAGCATTAGGTTGTATTCAAGCCATTGAAGGTGTATTTGAATTTAAGATATTGAAGAAGAGGATTTTGAACTCCCCGTGGTTCTGGAGGGATCCCCACGTGTGTTGGGAGGAAGATAGATGTTCAATAAGGGAATGCATTAAGGCCCTTCCCCAGATGATTCATGGATGTGAATGGGAGTTTTCAATTACAAGAACACAAACAGAAGGAGAGTCGGAGACAATAAAAGGAGAGAAATTGATGAATCCACTTCAATCTCATCCATATGAAAAGAATATGGAAAAAGGCTCAAAAGACTCCCCTTTTCTCTCTCTCAGCCTCAGTCACCTCCACTTGGAACTTCCTCGATGTCCTCACGCGAGATTCATTAAAACCCTCCACACGAGAGAGGATTAAATGAAGAGGCTTTGACAAGTCAATCACTCCCCCGCGTCCACACTTAAACACAATTCCCCAAATTTAAATTAATCAGAGGCTTAAAAGTCAAATAATTTATAAAACCCGTGTGAAATTTAGAAACCACTTTCAGGATCGCTTCGCCCCCGCTCAGTCTTTACTTTACATCTATCACCATTGAGATTTGTATTTAAATGTCACATCGTTCAAAGTTCCGGACTAACAAATTAATAGAATATTAATTATGAATATTTGACTTACCGGAGAATTTATTTTTGCTGGATCTGTGGATTGCTGTTGCTTGGTCAACCTCTGGATTTGGGATGAGTCGGATGAAAGAGGAAGGGGCGATTGTTGGTCGGAAGTCGGGTCCTCACGCGAGGACTTTTGTGTGGTCAGTGGGCAGAGAGGCTTCCGGCCGATTACCTTTGTTCTCACTTCCTTCCCACCACCATTTAATTACATTTCACATCCTCCCGAAATCACCCCAACCCCACACACTCCACATCAATCCATGATTCCAGATAAATCTCCATGGGCCCAGATGAATATATATTTAATACATGTATGGATATGGAAGGACATGGGGATGGAAATGAGGCGGATTTGGAATTGAGTCGGAACATTGAAAGACTCATTCGTGTTGTTCAACTCCATACATTTATGGACTAACATTATTAAGTAAATGGAGTACAAAAGTCAATTAACATTGTGGAAATCCGCGTTTGAAGCGTTTTTCTATTGATCCGACATGCTTTATTTTCTCCTTTATGAAATATGATTTTGTGGAAATTCCTTTTAAATAACATTTGATGTATTCGATCGTAGTATCGTCGTAGATCGTAGTATTATTCAATTGGGTTCTCTGTTTGGTCTCCAACATTATGCTAATGTGGTTCCTAATGCAGTTCATGGGAAAACTAATGGTTCTGCTTTAGTCCAAAACTCAATTATTCTCAAGACTGAGCCAAAGAAGGAAGAAATTGAGGAAACCAAGTTTGAATCCCACTTTGATCGAAGGGGGGAGAAATGAAAGAGATGAAAGATCCTTTCTCCCCATTATTTATTTCCCTTCAAGACCAAAGAAACGTGTTGATTTGGGAGTAATTAATATTCCGAGAGAAGAATGGAATGTCTCTTCTTCCCACATGTAGGGTCATTCTTCCACCATCAATTAGGACACAAAATCAATATTTCATTCAAAGACTCTCCTTTAATCAAACACCTCTTTTATAAATACCTGTACATATAAACACTATCTTAAACATACCATTCTTTCTCCAGGGGATGCAAAAATGAATTATGGGCAAGTTTTGATTTAATAAATTCCGAATCAATGCCAATTTTATTTTATTGGACACGTGAGAATTAAAAGAGCGAGTGCACATTCAGATCCTTTATTAATAATGCAGACCTGGAATTGTGTCCTCATAGCCTCCATGACACGTCTAGACATTTAAGCTCCACTCCCTACGAATACCTCGAAGATCCTCCACAATATTGTACAACACAAGTAGTGTACTTATTATGTATTTAACACATCTTGACATAATAACAATAAAAACATGAATAAATATAGGTAATTTTACTGCGCATAAGTACATAATTTAATCACTACCCCAAAGTAAACCTATTGTAAATATAGATATTTCTACTTAAAACTGATATATACACAATAATTAAATAATTAAACTATGTTTTATTACATTTATATAAATAAATAAGATCCTAGAGAAATGGGCGAAGATAGAATTAGTCAATTAATAAATAACTAGGGTAAATCTACTTAACAATAGAATCACATTTATTTGTTTGTTTTTGTTATGAGAGTTTTGTGGTGCGTATTTGAATATACATCTTGTATATTTTGTCTGTACAACAATAATAATCTTTCACAGGGGGCTTAAAATATTACAACGGAAGAGATTGAGTCAAATAAGTACGAAATTAAAATTTATTTCCCTCTTTCGGTCAAGAGGGTGCGAATACTTTGTCCAACTCTTTTCATAACAGGAAGATGTTAGGAGCGAAAAATAGGTTTTTGATATATTATTAAAGGGCGATATATATATATATATAATCTATTCTCGGTAATTACTAAAAATGAGAATTGAAGAATTCGAATTGACTCATGGTGGATTGCGCGGGTAACTTTGATCAACTTCACACGAGTTCAGTCCGGGAAGGGAAGCCCTCCGAAGGACCCCCGGACAGCCACATCGATGGACTTCCCACTCGTTGACTCAAAACTGCTACTGCTAAGATCATCACAGCTCCCAACACTTCCTCGACCGCCTTCAAGAAAACAAAGAATCAATTTCTCCTCTACTGTCAATTTTTTCCAATGGAATTGTTTTTATTAATTTACTTGGCCGAGTTGCTGGGTTGTCCAGCATGGCATCTGCCAAACTTTCCCGAATCTCCGTCTCACTGCTCAGATGCTCAGGGTCAGACGAATAAGGGTCAACGAACCTTGGGCTCTGCTCCAAGCTACCTGCAATTCCAAAATGACAATTAAGCTCTGATGTTTTTCAAATTTAAGTCAATTAATTATATACAATTAATTAATTTATATTAAAAATATCAAGAAATCTTAACATACTTCCTGAACTTCCTTCAAAAACGACAGGAAGGAGAGCAGAAGAAAGGGGCATGTTCACCGGGTTCGACTTGGCTGGTCGATTCGTCACACTCAGCTCAACAGTTTCGAACTCGACCAAGGCAGAAGTCCTAATAAAATAATGAAAACATGAAATGAAAAATACTGAAAAAACAATTCTGATTCCATATGGTTTCCTCTCATCAATAGTTTTGGCTTACGTGGGCGGTGAGAAGACTTTGAAAGTGAATTGTGGTCCCATCCAAAGCCTCCTGTGCGGCCCCGAATGGGTCGAGATTTCCACATGAGAAAGCCACCGGTCTTCGTTTCCTTCCCCGTCGCTCCGCTCGCCCAAAGGTGGAAACCCCCAATTTTCCCGTCCGAATGTTGGGCGAGGAAAAAGCCATTCAGCCTCAGCTTGGACACTCACTTCGATTCCAGCATCGTCGGAAACCTTTTCTTTCGGCACGCCTTTAAATTCAAATAATGACATTAATAAAGTATTAATTAATTAAAGTAATATTATAAATTTATTAATATTATAATCCAATTACATTTAATCATTAATAATCTTGTTTTAAATCTAAGTGTATTTACTTGAAGCTGGCGATGCGTGAAAAGAATACTCCACAAGAGTCCCACGGGATGAAAAAACGAACAGGGCCTCCCTGGCTCTATTCCTCCTATCACAGAGTGGGGAGATGAGCGGCGACGGATTGGTGGCTGCCGAGCCGCGAGGAGCTTCAAAAATCGCCACAAGTTGAACTCGTTCCTCGCCCAGCTTCCTCTTGGGCCCTGTTGGCGGAGAGGAGCGGGCCGGGGCGGCACAGGGCTGTCTGAGTTGGGCCAGCGGTCCCAACACGACCGGATGTGGATAGGGAGGCCAACGAGGATTGGGGAAAGGGTCCATTGGGCTTCTCGGGGGTGGCGAAGAACGTCCGGATCCTCCTGGCTCTTCCAACCCGGCTGACCGATGGAACCGGGAGAGTCGGTTGACGAGACGATGGGCCGTGTGGGTCCGGACGTTCACCGGACCACCGTAGGGGGTGATAGGGAAAAGATGGGTGGTTCCTCGGAGGGTGGAGACTGTCAGCCATCGTGAGTCGGCAGAGAATGAGAGGTTCAACACCCGTGCGGCCGTGTCTCCACGATGGAGAACGTACAGATGGTGCACGGCGGCTGAAGACGCCCCAAGGGGATGAGGGTGGAGGCGGAACACGTGGAAATCCCGTCCTTCGCCGTCGGCCGTCACGACCAAAAGACCCGACCGGTCGAAGGCCATCGACACGACCGGACCAGTAGAGTGAGCGAGGAAATGAGCCACCACCCCTGCCTGACCCCCGGGACCTCCAAGACTAAACTCCCCGCGGATCTCTCCAACATTGAGAACTGTGACGAGACCCGGGTCTGGTGGAGTTTGGTTCGGAGCAACAGGACCTCGGTGTCCAGCTAGTGAAGCAACGCTTTCTCCGAATCCCTTCAGGCCCTAAACAAGTCAATATAGAATAATTAGTTTAAATATTACTTTTAGTTTAAATATGTTTTAATATAATTATTTCTTAATTTAACTCTTTAACGTAATTCTATAATAATAATTAATGTAATTAGTTTAATTATTCTTTAGAGTATCTGACCTTTGAGAGTGATTTGGCAGCACAAAGGACAGTTGCCGTGACGGAAGGTGTTCCAGCGAGTTCCATCCCTCCTCCTGATTGATAGGCGGGAACGAGACGGGAGTCGGAGTAGGCGAGCCAATGTGGGCCAAGAGCGACAGCAATGGTTGGAGGTCCAGCACTCACGACGCTTCCAACCAACTCCAAGGTCCTTGGGTCGAAGATGAGGATTTTGTCCAGAAAGGAGGCCACGACGGCCGAGACCGAGGCCTGGACTTCCGACACGGGGTGAATGACCTTTTCCCTTCTCAAGGTCTCCCCTGTGCGGAGGGAAATGAAGGAGACGGCCGTCCCCGCCCCGTCGACAATGGCAGCGATGGGTCGCTCAGCCCTGAAGACATCTTTCCCCCCTGGCGGTGGCAAGAGGAGAAAGTGTCGGACGGCTGGACGAGGGCACGAGAATACTTCTGTCGCTTCCCCCGACCCACCGATGGACCAAACTCCGACCCCTTGGGAATATCCGATGGTGAGGACCAAGGGGTCGCAGGAACCTCCGTCGACACTTGACTCTAATCGCGTCCAAACGATCCCATTCTCCTTCTCTTCTCCATATCCCTACAATTTTATTTTATTTTACTTTAAGGAAAGTTTTTTTTAAAAAAAATTGGTCGATTCAAGAAAAAGCCCAATCAATCTTTTTTCCTATCTAGATCAATTGTAAAATGTTAGGTCATAGGCTATAAATGTCAAATTTGAAATATGTCATTTTCCTCTCGTTTCCATCCTTTCTCTTAGGCTCAATCTAACCCAGACCAGATGAGAAGAAGGGAAGAGGGGATCTCGAGAGGTCATAAGGACCCAAACGTCTGATGTGGAAGGGGTTAAAAAAGGGCGAGTGAAAGGTGTTGACCTGGGAGACGAGTCCGACGTCGTTGATGAGTCCTTGCACCGAGTCCATAAGGGTCTTGTCGGCTGGGGTCGTGGGTCGAAGGACAGGTGGCCTCGGCGGGGGCCTGGCGAGGGAGTCGGCCGACATTTCCGCCCCTGACCTCACAAGTCGCAGTTGTTGTCGTTGAGGGAGTCGACGGTGCTGCCACTCAGCTGGTCGCCAGCTGATCCACCCAAACCCCTTCTCTCCCCCACACCGCCCAAAAGGTCAATATCGCATCTCCTCCTAATCAAACAACATTCATTTCCTCTCAACCCCAATTATGAGACAGCAAATATTTAAATATTTAGATATCAAATACAAAACCACCCTACGGAGGAACGGGTTGACCACTAATCCTATATGTACCAACATATATCTAATCAACCCAGGTGCCCCCAAATTTTACCTTTGGGATATAAGCTGCTTATAGGTGGGCTTTTAAGCTATGTGTAGGTATATATATATAGCCAATTGTAATTAAATGCAAGGGAGAGTTTCGCCTTGTGCACTCAGCTCACAATGCACCATTCACTTCGCACACCTTTGGAAATCAACGTGTGAAGTTGGGGGAGTCCATGAGGAATTTTTAAATCAATTGATCTTACTTGCAAAACGAACTTGGACAAATCTTGATTTCAATTTTACATACTGTAACAATTTAAAGTCCAAATTGGAGTCTGGGATTGTCAATGCCTTGATTCCCACATGTGTTGTTTGACTAATCATTTCCATTCATGACAGCCAAACGAGTGCATTGAAGAACAATTTTTATCACCCAAGTTGCCCAATGTAAAGTTAATAAAAAAAGTATAACTGCGCATTTCTATTTTTCCTCCTCCTTCCTCTAATATGTTATTATTGTGAATAATCCTATATATGGATTTGAATGTTGTTCTCCAATTGGATATCAAAATGACGTTTCTTTTTTCCTCAATTGTTTAGAGGATCAAGCAAATAAATATTTTCATCAAATGCCAAAATGAACACGTAATGATAAATAAATACATGTACATGGCTATATCTATCTATAAGAGAGTTTTGCACAACCCATCCTTCAAGGGATGAATTAACCATTGTCCAATGCCCTCTTGAACACTAAATAATTGAAGCATCCTCATTTAATAAAAGAGGAATTTAATGATTTTGCCATTTCATTTCTTATTTGTAAAATTTGGGTCTTTGTAGGGATTGAGTCCAATGTGCATTTAACTATTAAATGAGAAATGACTTTAAATGACATTGACCCTCAATGCACAATAACGAGTTTTTCGTTTTGGGTTAAACTCACTCGTATAACATGTTATATTTAACTACAAGATAATGTGTTATTTGAAGTCAATTTTTTAACTTACTTATTCCTAAAATCACAGAATTGACGTCGAGTTGGCTTCCAAGACTTCCAAATCGGGTTTTTCCTTTCCACCACACACGGGGTGAAATGAGAAATGAGCCAATGGATAAATACTTTAGAAGTAAATAAATAATAAGTTAACAAATAGGAATAAAAGTAGATAAATCACTATTTTAAATCCACTACGTGGAATCTGACGTTGCTGGCAACGTGTTCAAGTTCAAATGTGCAATCGAGACTCGTGGTGAGACTCTCGTCTCTTATAATGCGTACTTATGGGGAAGAGACGCAGAAAGGGAGATTACGCAGTTTTCCTCACCAATGATTCAATGATGCAAATGGGGTGCGAGGAACGGGACGGAGGTTCAACATTGGAAAGAATACTCAACAAGCCGTTGGAATAATGAGAAAAAATGGTTGCAGATTAATCTCTTCGGATACATTTGTCCTCTATGTATGTTAAGGAGGTGTAATGGAGCTGCTTCCAATCCCCAACCAACCAACTGACACACAACGAGCAATTACTGCAATTAGAACGAGGAATTGAAGGAATCTTAGTCATTTGGACAGCGGAGAAGGAAAAAAACATACAGCTTTTATGTCTTTGACTTATTGCCACAAATATCCACGTTGGTCTTGGCTTAACCTCGCATTTTCTCAAGGAGTATTTTTAACATATTTCACTCTGCTCTAAAGTTGTTAAATGTTTATTATGCATTTTACTACTTTAACTTCTACATAAACATAAAGGATATCTTTATATAGAATATATAAACATTTCAAAACTTGGTATAGAAATGATGATATGATTCATAAAATTGTTGAATGTAACATAAGGTATTTAGTAAATATTTATATCAAAATTTTTTTATTAAACTTGAAATAATAAATTTTATGTTTGTATGTTAAATTACACCTTAATACTTAAATTGATAAATAAGCATGAGTGCGTAAATATCACAGATTATATTGCATATCAAGGTTACATATATCTACTATAGGTACGAAATTGAAAAATATATATTTAAATATAATTATATCTAGGTAAATGTGATTTGGGGATTTAAGATTGGGGAATAAAATAATAATAACTGAAATTGGGATTTATATGAATTGAATTCAAGGAGGGCTCCAATTAGTTTCAATGAAGACGACCGAATCTCCCATGAGCAGATATTGGGCCAAATGCTGTTTGACAATTTCCATGTTGTGCGTGAGTCCCACGATGACATAGTCATTGCAGTCTTTGTAGGTCTCTGAGAGGAATTTGACATTTTTCTTCTTCATTTGGCTCCGGGTCATTTGGGCCTCTTCGCGGTCTTCGACCTTCATCTTTTTTAACTTGCTTCTAAGGAGGAAAAGCGGGTCATCGCCTTCGACCACCAATTTCTCTTCGTTTCCGCTTTGGCTTTTTCGGTGTTTGAATTTGGATTTTGGATTCGGTGTGACCTTTTTCCTCAAGGAAAGCTCGTCCACGTCTTTCATGGCTAAATTCCAATGATTATCGAAAGCAATTAGGATGCCGGTGTAAAAGCCTCTGATTCCTCCAATAGATCTCGTCCATACTTTAATTCGTTGTTTTCTAACAATTGCCTCTTTGAGGGCTTTGAGCGGACCGGTATGAGAATTCATTTGAGTTAAAACTGTCGGCTGAAGTTCCCTGGTTATTTTAATTGGAAGTTGATGAGGGAGAAATCGTCGTCCGGGAATGGGAAATCGAGGATCCTTTGCTTCCAAGGTTTTTGGTTCATTTATTTGAGCATTTAACTTGACCTCCTCGGCTGCTTTGGCCTCAACGACCTTCTTGTACTCATAAAGGTTGAGATAAACAGGAACATCAGGGATCAATGAGTTCATAAGGGAGGAGGACTCAAGACGAAGAGCAAGGAAGGAAGAAAAATTCGGAGAGGAAATATTTAAAAGCTCATTTTGGACGAATTGTGAAGGGTCGATGTCCGAGTCGTCGCTACTCCCAGTTTCATATTCTGATAAATCGTCGTCTTTGCAAGTAATGTCATTAACCTGAAATAAATTTTTACAATTTTATTAATTTATGCTTAAAGTAATGCCTCAATTAATTTCAAATAAACATCATTTATCCCATATTAATTATAAATCATATTATTTAAAATTACTTACAACTTCGCTCGACTCCATTTGGTAATAATGTCCCTGCAAATTGATAAAAAATAATTATTAATATTATTGGTATTAATAACAATAAGTAAATAGGTTTCTTTATCATTAACTAAATACTTTAATGAGGTCAATAATCTTAATAAAAATTACTTTTGCTCAAGTTGAATTCAGTGGGGGAAAATAGCTTTGAAAAGGCCCTGCACTTAAATACCTCTACTGGGTCAACCGGTCAAGTACATTAGTTTAGTAAATTAGTGCAAGGGGCTCTGTGTCAGGCATAAAGGAGAAGGGGTGGTGTACTCAACTGAACCCCAATGTTGCGATTGGTCGGGTTAATTTTGACAATTGGCAAATGACAGTTCGCAAAATTAACGTGTAAAGTATAGTCGAACTGATTTTCGGCGAATGCGTGAAATTCCAGACGGGTGTTAGCACAAGGGACTGGTCCCTTTGTTCCTTTATAAATTCCTATATATTAAACCCCTTGGCCACCCCCTGGAGCTGGAGCCGAGTTCGTCGGTAGCGTGGTTGAATTCGTAGATATTTCGAGTCAGGGTTTACAAAGACCGATCACCGGCACTCGGCATTTCATTCCTTCTCCAATCTTTACAAATCGCAAAATTTAAAGTTCAATTGTAAGTAACAACTTAATTATTTAATCTCCACATAATACTTTCCTTTTTAACAAATCTTTATCTTACATTCAGGACGAGAAAGAGCTAAGATGAATCCAAACCACAACCACAAACATCATCATTCGAGCTCGAGCCCCAAGAAGGATTCAAAGGGCAAGAAAGGCGCGTCTGGCTCAGGTGGAAGTGGAGTCAACCCTCCACCTCCAGTCAATCTCAGCGACACGACGGCGTTTCCCACGGAAGACGGCGGAGGTTGGCATGCCGGATTCGTGCAGAACAGGACACGTAAATTAACCATTTAATATTAAATTCTACAATTAAAGATGAAATCATTGCAGGATAGGACGCTATTAAGAATTTAATATTGAAAATTAATCTTTTTAATTTTAGCGACTCCACCACGGTTTGATGCGAGCACCTCGTTCTTTCCGAACAAGCCGTGTTCACTCGACACCAAGAAGTCGAAGGATAAGAAGGACGAGGAGTGATCTTTCCGCAGAACTGACAATGGCAGACGACTGATCCCAATCTCAACCCCCAACTTGACACATCAAGTATTTTACCTATATAATTTGGCTAATTCTCAGAGTTTCACTCTTCTAAATCTTTTATTTGGGATATAAATTGAATTGCAAAATGTAAAATCTTTTTATTTTCTATTCATAAAATCATCCACATGTTTCATACAATATATTAACTAGGTATACATAGATGCATTATGCACCAAAACATAAATTTAGGTAGTGGAAATTTTATTATTTAAGAAAGTCGAAAAATGAAATACATCCAAAGATAATTTTAACATTTAGTAAACCATAACATTTTCCATTCTTAACAGAACAGTCTTATTAACTGTAAGTTAATAAGAATCCATTAAGGTGGTGGAGGTGGAGGAGGAATTGAAGGAGGCGGAGGTGGAGCTGGTGGTCTTGGAACAGGCGGAGGACCAGGCGGTGGTGGCGGAGCTACAGAGATGGGTGGCAAAGGTGGTGGCGGTGCTTGTTGATTGAACGCGAGACCCGGTGGCGGTGGCGGAGCAAGCATTGCCCGTCCTTTATGATGATCCAATTTGAAACTGCATTGAAGGAAAAACTGCTTCGTGTCTTTATTCCAAAATGTCCAGAACTTGGATTCAGACTAAAAAAATAATTTTATTAGAACCTCGTTAAAAATCATGAATAATAATCATGTAAATAATTATGATTTAGTTATTAAATGGACATTTATCATAAAGATAAAAAACTTACTTTGTCAACTTCTCTTGAAGGAATTTTGAACGATACAGTTTCATAAGGTTCAGCAGCAAAGAGAACATATTGCCATTTTCTGTCCGGAGGTTCTATTTTTTGTTCATAAGCCGACATGAATCGATGTCTGGGTGTGATGCTGTCGGCAATTTCTGGGTAATCGATTTGAAAAAGAAGCGACTGCTGTCCAAGTTCCGGCTCACGTTGTTTCGTAACACGATAACCGGGTCGGCCGATCTTGACAAAACGCTTTGGCTCAACTCTCGGTTTCTCCAAAGCCGGCTATTAAAATAAAAAAGATTCAATCAATTCACCCTTGCATTTAATACCCATTTAATTTATTTTACTCAAAATTGTCGTCTAGCTATTAAACCAATTAATTTAATATTTATATTAATAAAATAATCTAATTAAAATTACCAGAGTTGGAGCATCTTTGGCGTCTTTAGCCGCTCGTCGGGCCAAATTGGCTTGATGTTTTTTCCCCTGAGTGTGAGCCAAATATGACCCCTCGTTGTTGTGAAGCGTGAGACAAAGTTTGCACTCGTAAGTCCCCAAATGATTTTTCATAAAATAGGGATCTTTGCTCAAGTCGATGGTTTCAAGAGCGAGTTGTCGGAGCCGCTCTCGTCTGTCCCTGTTCGACTCCGACCACGATGCCACTCCTCCCGTCCCCGTCTTCCCACCAGCCCGATGTTGAAAATCCATTATCAATATAGTCAAATAATCAAGAATGAGAGATAGTATTTCTATTTAGTTAATTTATATAGTTGTTAAGAAAATGATTAAAATGAAAATGAAGAGAGCGTCGGAGGAGATTTTGAATTTGGACGAGTGAATGTTGGCAAGAAATAGGCGAATGAGTTTATGCGCCTGGAGTTTGGGTTCTTGTTGGACCCGAGTTGTATTGGAGGGAGTGCCGTCTTGGAAATTGACGAAGAAATGAAGGGAATTTTATCCCTCCTCGTCGTCACTTTAACATTCCTCGTCCTCGCCCTCGCTGCTCCAAACATTCCGGACAAACATTCGGAATCCGCAGTTCAACTTTTGCAACGATTTACTCGGCAGGCGACTCCCGCCGCTGAAACCGCGTTCCTAAACAAAAGTGAGTTTTTCGCAGTTTGCCGCATCGCAAATAATAGCTTAATCAATTAGTTAATCAGGGCATTTAATAACAGTGCCAACCATAAGAATAATAATCCGCTTCGTTTATACATAACAATTGTATTTAAAATGGACAAATGATTTAATTTCTTTTCTTTTAGAAGGAGGATGTAAGTACAGGAAAAGTCCGTGGTCCGCCTGTGACCCAGATACGAAGTACAGAAGCCGAACGCTCACCTTGAGGAAAGGAGATAAGGACTCATGCGAAGCCACCAAGACATTGAAGAAGGAGTGCAAGGTCAAGGGAGGAAAAGGTCACCTAACTGCGCAATATTTTAATTATTAATTATTAATTTCTTTGAGGATTAATTAATTAATTAAATTTAATTTAATAATTGTAGGGAGTAAGCGCAAGAATAAAGAGGAAGGACAAGAAGAAAAGAAGGAAGAGAAGAAAACTCGGGGGAGGAAAAAGAATAAGCCAAAAGAACACAGGGAATCATAATTAAATTAAATACTCAATTTTGTAGACACAGGAAGAGGCCAAATGATATGAAAAATCCATTCCGAGTATCTCAACAAAAGACAAACTCAATTTAACACATGACGAAAAACCATTTATATCATCTTTCTATTTTATTCTTTACTTAAATTAAAGATAGATCAGTCGGCATTTATATATGGGAATTTAGAGTCGATATTGTTTAATTTACTTTTTTAGGTCTAGTGGTTGGAAATGTTACAAGATTCACTTGATTGAATCGAATGTCATGTCATGTGGATGGCTTTGGAAATTTAGAGACGGCAATTAACTTAACTTGACCTTAAATCGAGGCATCCCTGATCGAAGAATAATTCATAGGCACATTTTAGAATAAATGAATTCAGAAAGTTTTCTAGCTTTTTGGTCAATGCGACACAATTTTAATATATCTTCAATAATTGTTAACCATAATTAAAATGTTGTTAATGAAGGATTTGAAATAAACTCTCCACATTTCTATAGAATTTCCAATTTGTGCATTTAATCTTATTTTCATATAAAAATACAAAAATTCATCATCAATAAAATTATTATTCTTAAAATTAAATATGTTAGGATTTAGGATAATTAAAACTATATTGATTATTAAGGCTATAATTAACATTATCATAAGATTGGCAATTGAAGTTACTGTAATTATAGGTATTGCTAAAAAAGTTATTAGGATTATAATGGTGATTAAAATCGTGGTTATTCATTTCCATTTGTGATGCATTGAAGTCTTGTGGAAGAACTTGTTTAAAACGGACAAATGCTGAAAAACAATAAAGCACTTTAAATTGAACATATAGGCTTTATAATAAAATAATAACGCTTCATGAGTTAAATGTCAATAATTAGTGTCACTTTAATTTACCTCTTCTTTCCAACGTCTTTCTGTCCTCGTCCGTGAGATGAGAATAATGGCAATTTAATCGAAATCTGCAGAAACCGTTTTGCCAAATGGAACACAGTCCTCTTTTCTTCAGTTCAGCTACAAAATTCGGAACTGGATCTAAGACAAAATGCCCATTTTAAATAAATACATTTTATTAAAGCTAATTTCAAGTCAATTTACCCTGAGAATGGACAAAGTAGTAAATTTCTTTTTTGGAAATGTGTATCACTCCCCCATTGTGCTTCTTTTGCCCATTTACATCTTTCGGGATCCATTTTTCGCAATATGAACAAAAAATTCTTTTGCATCCCATGACCTTAATTATTTAAAACTACTAGTGTCAATTGTCGTTTTATAATTGAAAAGAAAAGAGACGGAAGAAATGAAGAATGATTTTATAAAATAAATTTCAAGAGAGCGGTTTCTTATTAGGCAGGCCCGGGGCAGGGCGAAGAAAAGGGTGGGAAGCTCATTTAGCTAAATTTTAGATCGAATTGAAAACAACTAAACAATTGAGATTGGCTAATTAAAATTGATTGTTTTGGTGTTTGACGAAGACACCGAAGATCTGTCACTTAAGGAATTCCCCATATCACAATTAAATTCACGTCCACACAAAACACCATCAATCCAATTTTGATTCATTCCAAATTTCTCCCTATTTACCCAATTGGAAAATCAGGGAAATGTAAAATTCTCTTTCTCTTTTATAAATCGTTCGTTCGAATTAACAAGTAATTAAATGTTTATTTTGTTTTATTATTTACAACTCATTGACACTTTTATATTTTGACATCGAACTTCTTTATTTTATAATTCTGTTACTATTTTATAAAATTCTAAAGTTTATTCAACTTATTTTCCTTTAGGTGCCAAATTTGTAGATAGTTTAATTATCAAGATGGGAAGGGAAATTGAAAAGAAATTCCGAAATACTCATTTGGTTAAGGAGGACCTTAAGGGAAGTCATTGATTTTTATTCAAAAGAATAAAGATCGAGTCAAATCAACTTTATTCCTATTTTTCGAGTTTTATTAAAGGTAAATTTATTATTTTAATTTAATTGATATTAAATTTTGATTCTCTTTCTTCAGATGGAGCAAAGTTTTCAAGGAAAGGGGACGAAAAGCGACAAGGAAGAATTTTTGGAAAGTGCGAGGATCGCAAGATTGAAGAGACTCGACGAAACGGCGAGGGCGAAAGCCATCGTCGTAATTCAATCCGCCGTTCGGAAATTTCTCGCTCAAAAAAGATTCAAGAAATTAATTTTGTTAGTTGAAACTTTAAAATTCTTTTAATGAATTCAATATTTTGGAATTTGAAATATTAATATTTTTTACTTGTCCGCTCAGACTCAGATTCGAAGAACTTTTGGGTAAATATGAAGAAAGTGAAATTCCTTCAATTCCATCAATGAAAGTTTTTCGTCTCGCTACTCTTTTTATCAGCAAATACGATCAGAAAAAGGAAATTCCCCAATTGGAGAGACTTTGCAGGTTAGAATTGATTCCAGGAATTTAATCTCAATCGTTTTTTATTACCGACCATTAAATTCATTAAATTGGCAGGTACATCATTTGGAGTTTAAGTCAAAATACTACGGAATTGAGTTACATTGGTTGCGGGTTCGCAAAGGACAGAACATTTTCTTGGCTTCGTCATTTGCAAAAACTCATTAAAGCCTGCGTTTTTAGTGTAAGTGATTTACATCCTTAAATTGTCGTTTAGTTAAAATATAAAATTTATTTTTCGCAGATGGAAGAACTCGAACCCGATTACCAATCTCATTCCAAAACGATGTCCGTCCTCCTCTCGGTCATCGTCCTTCTCACCTCCCCAGCCAATTGGGTTTTACTCAGAGAGGAAAAATATCGTGCTCTTGAGGGCGGGATGACCAAATTGGCCAAGACGCATCTGACAATCCTCCACGACCATTGCAACTTTTTCGTTATTGTCCACAAGCTCGTGGTCAAAGCCCATGTGAACCAGGGCGGGGTAAAAATTGTCTTTGAATATCTTTCCATATCTCATTTTATAATTTTCCTTAGTTTGTGATGAAAAAGGCGAATCTTCACGCCATCATGAGCTTGTCGAACAATTTGTTGTATCAAAAAGAGTTGAGCGGTGGGAATAGCCTTCTTCTTCACTACACCCAAAACATCCTCACCATTCCCGCCCTTATTTACTACATTGAGAAACTATGTCCGGAAGTGAGATCACAATTTGTTAATATCTAATACAAATGTATTTTATTAAAACGTATAAATTAACTTTAATTATAAACTTTAAATATGAAATCAAATATAAATAAACTTTTGTTGCAAGGCCATGAATGTAGAAATGCTTCCTGTGTTGTTGGAACTTTTGACCGAAGAGAAGCTGAAGAATTTGATCAAACGTGACACCTCTAGAGCTCTTTCCCTCCTTGGCAACGTCGTCCACATGGGATTTTATCATAAGAATCTCGAAAACTCCTTTTTTCCATCCTATGACGTAATTCATTCTTAATAACCTTTTATCATGGTCTTATTTCGGCAACTTTTTTATTCAATAAAGTTACTTAATGTCCAGGTTATCTTTTCTGTGATGACTCATGTAATTATTTAATTTAAATCCTATTTGTTTAATTCAAGGTTGTGATCCGAAGCCTCGTGAAAATTTGCGACCTTTCCAATGAAACGACAAAGAAATCCAATTGGCATCCGATCCTAGGTTGGGAATCTTCCATCATTCCTTCTCATTTCATCAATGCCGCTCAAGAAGTGAAAGCCCAAATTCAGAAGCTCTGGAGCCCCACATACGCTATTGCCATTTTCCACCCGGTTTTTGCCTATGTGAGTGGATGTGAACAACGGGCGGGTGTGAAGCGGGAAGGGGCGACGAAACCTCCAAGTCGCGGGCTGAGCGTCAGACAAACGCTGTATAAAGCAATCCGTCGGACTTTCTTCGTCCCAGAACATTCAACTCCAGCAGAGAAGGAAATCCTTCGCTTTAATGATCCTGTGACTCTTAAGGCAGCAAACGCTTGCACGCTGTACAATGAAATGATCTCCGTCTTTCCACTGTAATTATTAAATATTGATAAATTCAACAAATAATTAAAACATTAACATTTAATCATATACATAATATTAAAGCCTTGTTTAATAAGGCTATAAAAGTTCGGGAATTAATAATCTTTGGATTTTATTTAGATGCAAATTGGACATCCTCACCGGACTTTGCTTTAAGATCGAAAGCCGAATTCTTAGCTCGTTATGGAGACTTATTCAAAATCTTCTCAATGACCCTACGGGGCTCAAGACCTGGACGGAAGTTCTTTTTAGGAATTCGTATAGTAGTCACGAAAATCTTTTGATTCTCTTCGCAGATGCCATGATACATTTCACAACGTAAGAGTTGATCTAAAATTACTAATGTGAATTAACGAATTTTTAAAATTAATGAATATGTTGTGTAGAATATTGGACGATCAAGAATTGTATGAAGAACATCAATTGTTCGCTCTTCAAGATCTGGCTGACATCGGGGCTTTTGTGAACAAACTCTGCTATATGCTCATTTCTCATATGAATTTTGAGCTCGTGAGCGAAGGGACTTTGAGATCATTGAAGACGCTTTTGCTCGTTCTTTATCGTCGTGATTGCCGGAGACGCTTTTGCCCTGTGGACCATTGGCTGATTGAGTCAGGGAAAATGGCCCAGCTCATTCATGAGATTGAAAAGGGACGGAAGAATTCTAAGGTTCAAATTAAGAGTTAAAATTACATCATTTATTTATCATTATTTTTATTTATCATTATTTTTATTTGTAATTAATTTAAATAATGTTTTAGAGGATTCTGTTCGATATGCCGCATGTGCTGAGGGAAGACGCCCGAGTCATTTTCTTTCGTAAATGGGCCAATTCTGAGAAATCTTTAAATGGTGCCTCTACGGATCTTGATTTTCTTCCCATTCCCAGTCCTCCTTCCACTTTAATTACCATCCAAAGAGGGAGGATTGTCGAGGACGGCTACGCCCAACTATCTGTCCTATCTCCAAAAGCCCTCAAGTCGACCATCAGAGTCAGATTTCAAAATGAGCTAGGACTCGATGAAGCTGGAATTGACCAAGACGGGGTCTTCAAAGGTGAAAAAAATTCTTTGTTTTTCTGCTCTTATATTCCTCAATTGATTTATTAGGCTTAATAATCCTTTGTAATTTTCCAACTTAATTTGAATATAATTTAAAATAATTTAGAGTTTTTGGAGGAGACCATCAGTCTTGTTTTCAACCCGACCCTCAATTTGTTCAAATGCACGAGTGAAAATCTATTGTATCCTTCTCCGATCTCTTACCTCCACGACAATCATTTGGAACTGTTTGAATTCGTTGGGAAAATGTTGGCAAAAGCAATTTACGAGGTAATTTAAATTGATCATAATTTATTTATTCAAAATAATGATATTACTAATTCTGTTTTTCTTTCAAGGGGATCGTCGTGGATGTCCATTTCGCTCCTTTTTTTCTAAGTCAAATTTTAGGTCATTCACAAAATGCCCTTTTCTCGGCGATTGACGAAGTTCGGTCGTTGGACGAAGAAATTTATAAGTCACTGAATTACATTAAACACTTCAAAGGAAACATTTCCGTGAGTTGGTTTTTGAATTTCACAATTACAAACTTGTACATTTACTTATATAATTAACCATTAATTGACTTAATGTTTTACAGGATCTCGATTTAACTTTTTCCGTTGACCAAGATGTCCTGGGTGCTATCAGGTCATTTGAACTCATCCCCGGAGGGAAAAACATCCCTCTGGATGATGAAAACAAGTGAGTGATTTAAAAATTAAAAATAACATTAATGTAGAAAAATGTTTATTTTGAAATTGAATGAGAAATTGAATGTTTTTTAAACAGAATCAGCTATTTGTACCTCATGGCCCACTTCCATTTGAATCAACAAATTCGTGAACAAACTGCAGCTTTCCTCAAAGGCTTCCGGTGCATTTTGCCCAACGAGTGGATTCGCATTTTCTCACCTGGCGAGGTTGGAATTATTATAAAGTGTTTATACAAATTGCAATTGTAATTTTTTTATCCAGCTCCAACGGCTGATCAGCGGCGAGGATTCTCATTTGGACTTAACTGACCTGAGAAGGAACACTCAATATTATGGCGGGTTCCATGACTCTCATCGAGTCATACATTGGTTGTGGGAAATCCTGGAACATGATTTCAACGACGAGGAGCGACGGCTCTTTCTCAAGGTATTCAAACCTTTATTTTATTCCTTAGTTCTCACTTTGTAATTTAGTTTGTGACGAGTTGTTCGAGACCACCGCTCCTAGGATTTCAAAATTTGGATCCTTTATTCTCAATTCGATGTGTGGAAGTGAGCGATGACGACGATACAGGGGACACCATAGGTAATAATATTAATGATTAAAATGATTAATTAATGGCCGTTTAATGAGCGATGTTTGGTTTAGGGAGCGTCCTTCGTGGGTTTTTGGCCATTGGGAAAAAAGAGCCGACCGTTCGATTGCCCACAGCTTCCACGTGCTTCAATCTCCTCAAGTTACCAAATTACCAGAAAAAGTCAACTTTAAGGGACAAACTTCGATATGCAATTACCTCCAATGTCGGATTCGAACTTTCTTAAATGATCCATTAGAGATGAACCGTTATTTATTTTAATATATAAAAAATGTTTTACTACTGGAGCTCTGGTCTTTTTGACCTTTGATCAAAATACCTTGTCTAATGCATTAGTTGTAACCAAAACTCATATTTTATTTTAAACCTTCTTTCCACTTCCAATACAAAATTTTTAATAAAAGAACTCGCAATTGAACCAAAGCACGTTTTATGTATTTAATAAGTTTTAATATCTTTAATGAACAAATTGACAAATGGTTATTCCAGACATGAAATAAATGTTTCCGAACGAACGTTGGATTGTTAATATTTATTTATTTAAAAATTTGAGCAGAGAGAAGTGAGAGAACAGATATTAGCGTTGACTCGTTTTAGTTTTGAATTCATCTTTAACTCGAATGAGGAGATGGTAAGCTCAAAGAATGAAGGCGACTTTTCAACAATTTAAGAATAAGAAGGAAGTACAATGATCTTTGACCCTCAAGTAAATTAAAAAAGAAATCTATTCTTTGGAATAATTCATTATCCAATCATTCACAATCCCAAACGGAAGTTATAATTGATATTTTAAAAAGTACGTAGAAATTGAAATCAAATGTTTAAATGAAACTGGAACGTGAAAGCTACTCGTGTACTCCTTGACGTCCGCATCTTTAAAAATCTCCCATTTTGTTTAAACAGTAAATATATGTATCGATTTATAATATATTCATATAATGTAGATATAATATTTTTATAATTAACCACATTCTTAATTTTACGTCAGCTAAATGTATTAGTTCTTTACAACGAAGTGTGTGAATTACATAGTTAAATGATCATTGCGGCCCGCGGCAGGAGCATAAATATTTAACTCTCGTGATATTTTCAGAAAATGTCCGGACATCGCGACCAGTCGCCTTTTTCCTTACAAGTCCAATAATCTCCCTTGTAGACATGGATGAAGTTGCCAGTGAGGGGGTCTTTCTCTTTCACAAACCATACGGCCTCGGACTGCGGAATCGGAACACCTACAGCAATTCCAACCACATTAATTAACATTAATTAATCACATTTTACCACAAATAAACCGTGTTAATCAGAAATAATATTGATTAACCACAGTAATTAAATAATGATTAAAAACTGACCCTCTGCAGCGGCCTTCTCCGCCTCGTTTTCCTTCTGCCTCCTCACAGCCCTTTGCTTCTCTTCCAACCGGACTTTCTCGGAATTTGCATCGTCCCATCTTCCCTCTTCCATGAGTCGTTGGTCGGGGCGGAGACGGCAGTCCGTGGGAGCAACAGCTTGGCCTTCTTCTGGCTCGTTAAGCTGGCAAGCGAGCTCGGTGAAGTTGTAGTACTTGTCCGCGTCCTCCGCGATCGGCCGTTTGGTCCAGAGGATCTTGGAGGGCCCGAGCTCCAACACCGGTTTCCCGCTCTTGTCCGGCTCCTTCGTCTTCAGCACCTCACAAGCTTCCATCTTCCCATCCCAAGTCCCATTCAGAACATACCGTACACGTTCCCGCTTGTCCATCACACACCCAGTGACCTTCCGCTGGACGTCGCGGTTAAAGTAGGAATATGGGATGTATTTCAAATGGCACTTGTCCCCATTGTGGTGGTTCGTAATGTCCATCTCCCCATGCTGGTCCACCCACAACTTCCCCACGATGATGTTGTGGACCGTGGTGGTGACCTTGCGCCATGTGTAGTGGTTCCCTGACTCGACGAACACGATGTGAGCGATGCCGAGCGGAATGACTTGCAGGTACTTGCCGCGGAACTTGGAGGACATTGTGAACTCTTGCCAAAACTTCCATTTCCGCCCTTCAGCGAACTGAGCGGCCATCGGCGGGTGGTGGCTCACTTGTTCGTTAATGCACCGCCACCCGAGATCGTCCATCCGGTCGCACTCGTAAGTTTCCCCCAGGAGGGGATTGAACGGCTTCCCCGTCCTCGACGCCGTCGTCGAGTAGGAAGAGACGGTAAAGGCCGCGACGTAGGAGAGCTGCTCGGCCGAGTCAGAGCATCCAGCCGCTTGGTCAAGGATCTCGGAGTACTCGAGGTCTTCAGTGAGTCGCTGGAGCATTGAAAGCGGCTCGGAAAAATTCACCGGCATCGGAATTTTAGTCAGCTCCTTCCCAATGCAGTTCTTCATGATGCTCCAGAGGTTGAGAGGATAATTGGGCTTGTCGGGAACGCGTTTGCGGCGTACACGCTTCGGACTCGCCATTAAATTATCAACAGAGCGACCTCGTGGCTCAATACTCTCACTCTTACCCTAAAATATTGTATTTTTATATTATCTTGTCAATTAATTGGCTACAGATTACTAATTCCACACCAAATAATTAAATTTAATTAAACCTTGGAACGGATACAGCGAACAGTCTGACTAGCTCCCGACGTCGATTCACCTTCTTCGTTCTCGCTGCTCGAGTTCGCTTCTCCTCCCTCAGATCTCTATAAAGGAAAGCGAAAGGGGGAAAAGTCAAGAAACTGAAGAGCGAGAAATAATCTGTTTATTATTTTCCTACCTCTGAGTCGTTGCTGATTCCAGACGATGTCCTCCGATGTGCCGAGATTGGGACGTCGACGGTGAATTCTTTATTTCCGTCACTAATCTCCACAGCGTCGTAGTAAATCGTCTCGTCTTCCTCATCAGAGGCCACTGAGCTCTGGCCTACAATAAGGGACCAATTTACCTCAACATCTTAATGCCAATTAATTAAATTTTAATAAAAGAAATTGAATGGATTTTCAATGGATTTTAAAGCAATGAAATATTCCCAATTATATTTTTCCTCCTCTTTGGATCTTGTGGGTCTGTTGAATTAAAAATATGCCAGGTCGTGTCATTGAATATTTACAACTTGGATTGACAAACACGCGCGAATTAAAATATTAATCAATTCCTCCGTAACTCACTCAATATTGGATGATTCTTCTGTAGTGGCCCTTTGGGTTTCATGATCAACCATGGTTATTTACCACCACGGCACTTCAAGACCTCCCAATTAAACAAATGAAGATTTTGACAACCCAATTTCAATGCGAGTTTTACATGTAAACACTTTGTATTGGGGAATTTCTCCACCTCCAATGGTGACTCATTCATTATGTAAGGCCCAAAGGTCCAAAGTTCATTTCCTCGAGGGAATGAATGTAGCAAATAAACAAATGATGGCTATTCCATAATTAACAATCGTCACAATAAATCCCATTAAGTGGTTCTCCCATCAAATGGCCATAAAGTTAATATTTCTATACTCATCAAACTCGGAGGTTCTGCCCGAGGTTAATTGATCAATTTTTATGAACTTAGGTGAATGAAATGGTTTTTAAAAGGAAAACGTGTGTATAAATTAAACAAATTCCCTTCAATTTAAACTCTAAGAAGGTCCTAAACTTAAACTTTGGCATAAATTCATAATAGCAATAATAAACTAAATGGCTGATTCAAATATGTAACTAAATTAAATTTATAATTAAATATAAGGAAAATGAATGAAATTATAGGAAGGTTTACATACCGATGAGAATGGGCATGGTCAAAGGTTTATTTCACTGGAGTGGAATTGCAAGTGCAATCAGGAGGAGTGTCAAGAACTGAATGATATTTACCTTGGTGATGGACGGCGACGGCGGCGGCTTCTTCCAACTTCGTCTGTTGTTTCGCGAGTTCCTCAACGACCTTCTCAAGCCTTTGACGCTGCTCTTTCTCGTACTGGATCGCCTTCTGCCACTTCTTGCCCTGACTCTGAGCCGCCTTGGCGTATTCGCTGCAAGCCTATGGACCAACCCATAATCAACACATCAACTCATTGGGGAAAAGATAACATTTAAGGTCAAGGTCAATTAAGGTAATTAAATAAACTTGTTCACTCAATTGGAATGTAATCTCGCTTTTACTTACATTGATCACGGCCGTGGAAGTGATTCTGAAGAGAGTGGCCCTTTCGTTCACCTGTTTCACCTTGGTCACCATTTCATGATGGCTGTCCATCGATTCCAACTCGCTCAACGCTTTCTGTAAATATAAATTAAGTTCCCGTCATGTGCGTCATGTCCGAATTGCATACGTTAAAATTGGAGATCAAAGTTTGATTAAATTGATTATCAATCTCGAGGAAATTTTTTTAAAAGAAACTTTTAAGATGTCAAAATGTTAATAATTAAACTTTAAAAGTGAAGAAAAGGAAATGAAAACTTGTTATATTTATTTCTTTGACAAAAGTTGAACTTTCAATTTTTATCAAACGAAGGAAAACTTCTCAACTTTCCAAACAAATTGAGTCAAAGTTTTCCTTCATCCAAGATGAAAGTGAATAATTGGATTTGAATAAAGTGAAAATGTCTTGGATTAATGATTTATTTTTATATAATAATAACTTGTAATGATATAAATTTATATTATGTTTATAAAGTTAGCACACAGTGAGTATAAAATATATTAATTTACCTGTAAGGCATTCCCATGCTTGCTGATGAGGTCACAACATGTTTGCATATCTTCCAACTTGGCTGACAACATCCGAAACACGTTTTGAACTTCTTGATTGTCAGGAGGAGCGGAGACTTCTTCCAGTTCTTCTTCTTCCTCCGACTCCATTGTTCGGATGGCTCGAGCTTTGGCAAGCTCAAGTGCCGTCACCCATCTGGATTATTTATTCAAGATTGACATATTATTGACATTACACTGGCCCCCATTAGCTTTAAATTTTAATGACCCACACTCCCGATAGGACATGGTAAATCTCATTACATAAAGGATTAAAAATGTAAAAAATTAAAAAATGTATTTGATTGACATTTAAGAATGAATTCAATTCTTCACCTTTGCCTCTCCACTTCGTTGGTGGCTCGGAGATGGAAGGTTTGGGTTCCTCCATTGGACACCACGAGGTTGCAAGTGTCTTCCGTGTAAATGAGAGCACCGTGGAGACTGATAGATCCTCTGCAAGTGTGGCTCATCTCTGCATGATTCCTGAAAAATTCCTTTATGATTACACAATGGCCCAAATACTTCAATTTGACCTCGAATCAATAGGAAATAATCAACTAATCAAGAAAAAATGTACAGAAAACCAATAAAACAATGTTCAATATTGGAAAACATCAAACTTTTACTTTACACACAATTTTAAATTCCTCCTTTTAAAAACTACCAATTAAATTAAAAATTGGTAACAATTAAAAGAAAATCCATTCATCAAAAAAATAATTTCAATTGTTTAGATTGTATAAACATGAGAAATAATGGTCAATTAGCCCAAAACATATCTGATGACATAATATCAATTTTTCCACCAAAACAATTCATAAATTAACGCCGTCCATTTTAAAAATTTTAAATTGGCCATCGGGGTATTTGAAAAAGGTCCATGGGTTACCTGTAGTAAGACAAGGCTCCATTTGAAAGGACGAACCATCTCTTTTGATATCCCTTGAGATAGTTGGTCCATTTGTGGAGCCAGCCCTTCATCTCCGGCTCCTTCTGACCCTCGGCCATTCTGGGGAGGACGGGGAGGAGACGGGGAGTTCGGGGTTCTTCCCCTCCCCCAGACACCCGCTTCTCGACGGGTGGAGGTATTTTGCTCTTGAGGACCACCGACGGTCGTCGTGCTGACGTGTTCGATCACCTCACCCGACTCACTCGATGGGCAAGGAGGAATCTGACATGGATCAGATGGCGCACCACTCCGAATCAAATACCAATGCTGCACACACACATACACACACACACTCACACACGCAACGTGACCAGCTCCACTGAGGAATATGCTCGCAAATGGTTAATTAAATACTCAATTAGCCAATTCGCTCCCCTCAATGAACCACCTTTAATTGACCCAATGAATCCCTCGATGAGAACCAATGGCCCTGGAAACCTTTCACTTCCCCTCCTCGACCCAACTGCAATGAAAGGTGAGCAAGATGGTAAAAAACCCTTCCCAACGAGGTAATCACATGACAAGAAAACGAACCAACACTTGTTAACTACTAACAATGTCCTCGTGGGGCACGACCTTTATTCAATTTTTTTTCTTCTTTTACAATTCCTTCGAGGGTTCTACTTTAGTTCAAATGTCTCAATGACTGTGCGGTAAGACTGTGGAGCCGCCTGGAAAGGAGTGATTATTATAAATCGGCGGAGAGGTGAGAGGAAGGTTGTTGTTACCCTGATGAGGAGAGACGTAGGAAATGGGCGGGACAGAAATCATTTGGTGGTGGTGAGAATGGGGATACGCGACCGTCATGAGATTGACATAGGGATATCCGACCTGTCCAGGACCTCCGCTCTGACCTCCGTACCCATGCCCACTTGCGGAAACAACTCCAGACCTAAAATCAAACCATGTTCATTTTCCAGTCCTGAACATCAATATTTTAATACACTAAATATACACTAAATATTTTAATATAATATTTAATTAATGATAACTCACACAGGGACGTTCTGGTTCGAAGATTGAGAAGCGTTCGGCTGATGTGAGGCATTTCCTTGCGATGCCCCTCCGTTGTGGAGATAATGGACGGGCGGATGACCATCACCGCCCTGGTACACTGGCATCAAGTTCTGCGGAACAACCCGCATTACCTAAAGAACAAAAATTTATTAGAAACAATTTAAAATTATGATTTAGATTATAAAATAATTATAAAATAGATAATATTAGAAATATTAATTGATTATAATTGTTTTGAATCTTTTCATAAGATTATATAAGATAAGATTTACCTGTCCTTGGGAGTAGGCACCCTGGGGGAAGACGGCGTAAGGGGCGGGTCCGGACTGTAAAGATGCGGGAGCCAGCAGAGGCGGCCCTGTAGCCATTTGCATCGGAGGTGTCATGTCCGACCGAGGCGGAACGAGCATCCCTAATCAAACCATACAATTAGTTCATAAAATCCTTATATATTAAAGTAGTTCATCATATCATAAACTTGAGCATTGTTGCAATTCAATTTGAGTCACCCTTTCGATGTCCGCCGTGTCTTGGCGTATTTCCACCGGAGGAGGAAGCGTTGTTGGAAGAAGAAGTTAAGGCGGGTTGAGCGTGAGTGAAAGGCGGGGCAGGCCCATAAATGATCTGAGGCTGCATTTGAGGCATCACCAAGTTGTAGGGGTGAAGCTGTGGCCCAGTCATTAACTGCGGAGTCGCTGGAGTGCTCGGAGGCCTCGGCGGGGTGCTCGGCGACCGCTTCTGTTGCTGCGATTGCTGCTGCTGCTGCTGCTGTTGTTGCTGCTGTTGTTGTGGAGCACCTCCACCCTGTATAAACATCCAATAGGTTAAACCAATACCACCAATATCATAGTTAAATTTAAATATAATCATGTAGAGCAAAAAATAGATTCCGAGTTATTCAAGTCATTTGAATTTCTGACAGATTTGCATATAAGCCATACGTATGGCCTCGTATGCAAACAAGACATGACATGATCAGAGGAGGGGGAAAATACAGGAAATGAAATTCACCTGAGGGACGAAAGCCTTCGCGTTCGGATTGAACTCCTTGGCATTTGGATTGAAGACGAATTTCTTCTCCAAGGCCTTTTGATCGAGATGGTCGGCAGTTCCAGCTGCAGACGGTGAGTCCGGAGGCGGCGGGGCCTTTTCTTCTTCCTTCTTCCCCTTGAGTTGTTGTGGGGGCGAGGGGTTGCCCGGGGTTTGTTGAGGAAGGGCGGGTGCCAAGGCGGGTGGGCCCACGGGAGACTCCCGCTGAGTCGTCGGCTGCCCTCCATGGAGCGGCGGGTTGAGTCGGCGGTCAGTAGTCCGGAAGTTGGTTGAGAACTCCTTTAGCTTCTCAGTCCTCTTCGAATGGGCTTCAGGATGCTGGTCCGGAGGCAGAGGACGTTCGGGGTCAAAGTTCCTCCCTCGGATGGGCCCCTTGCCGCCCCCCATCCTCCCTCCACGCTCTTCCAACCTTCGATCGGGGGGATGGGCATATTGTTGGCCCGGGCCTCCTCGTCTCCCGCCCTCGTATCTCCGTCCTCCGTCGTGGTGGTAGACAGAGGCTGCCGGGGGCCCGTACCCTCCCCGCCCCACACCGCCGCCATAAACATTGTTGCTCCCCTTCCGCTGACCCCCGTTGTTGTTGAGAGGGTGCGGGGGCTGGAGCGGGGGCGAGGTCGGGTTCCCTCCGCCTGCACGCCTCGAAGGAACGACGTACTTGTCCCCCGAGGAGGCACTGCTAGGGGGAGACCCATGGTTGGCCGAATGGCGGTGAGGACGCACGACGGCCGAAAAGGCCTCTTCCTCGTCGTCCCCATTCTCGACCCTTGACCTCTCCCAAGAACTAGTGTTCTTCTCGATCTCGTTGGCAATGGCGTTTGCGGCCTCTTCTTGCTGCTTATACTCGTTGTCAGACTTGTCGACGGAGGTAGTGTAGCCCGAGAGGTCTTTCTTGAAGCTCGAGGTCACCCCGTAGCGCTCCTCGTTTTTCTTGAACATATCTTGGGCCTCCCATCCGTTGTTCGTGGCGGAGGAGTTGAGGTCCAAGTCCTCAGTGGCTGGTCCATCACCCACCCACGGGGTCAGCTGCTTGTCCCCAAGGGGCACGGACCTTGAGTTGGAAATGGCCATGTCAATGGCAAACTCCCGGGTGGCGTAAGCCGTCTCTACATCCACGAACTTGAGGGCCATCAACTTCCCGGCGGGGACAATGAGGACGTCGTAATGCTTGCTGATCCCCTCTTCGACCGAGCTTTCGACCAGATGGGCTGCCTCCAACATGATGTCAGACGAGTTGTTGGAGAAAGAGACGAATATGCCCTCGTACTTCTCCCCGTCCAGTAACGTGCACTCCACGCAACACCCGATGAGGACACTCATTTGGTACATGAAGTGAGAGTCTTCGGTGCCCCGTTTGCCCTCGCTCTTCCCCGCCGACCCGCCAGGTCGGCCGCCCTTCCCCTTCATCCCCGCACTTTTCATCCGCAATGGAACTGCGACCGCTGAAAGATGAACCATTCAACTATCAAAGATCACAATTTTCACCAACACGAGTTCAAAGTTGAACCAGTCTCCTTATTTCCCAATTGGGTTCACAGAGGGCCCGAACCAAACCCTTTAACAACTCCTCCTTTAATATCTCACTTCACCCCTTCACTTCCTTCCTCCAGTTCCTATGGTTTTCAATTGGATCTCTCTACATTCTAATAAAATGATAACAATTTAATCAAATGCTCCCAAACTTCATGATGAATAAATTGGAGAACTTTCTCCATGCGGTCATCATCAAAATGATCAAATGAGTTGATTATTCTTCTAAATAAACATCCACTCATTGATAAGTCAAACGACCAAATTAAAAATATTCCCAGTTTCCAATATTCGAATAAATGAGAGTAAAATGGAGACTTTAAATTAAATTGTTATCACCCTCTATTTAATACATCCCTTCCCCAATCCCCATCTACTAAATCTGAGGTATTTACTATTGGCAAAATATCAATCAAACAATGGGTTTAAACTTCCCAAGTCCACTTAAGATGAAAAATGAATTGATGAAATGACTCGACAGGGCCTCCTTTTCCCCTCCGACCCAACCGCTGTCATTCCCAATAATGAATTATTTTTAATTACCAGAATCGTCGAGATGCTTTGTGACAAGTTCTCCCTAAGTCTCGATGACCGGTGACGAGGTTGAGGTTGTTCGGGCTCGTGTGGAGTTGACAAGAGAGAGAAGCAAAAGAGAAGAAGTGAGTTGACCGCACTTCGCAATCCTCATGCTCCAGTACGGCAACGGGGCTCCGCGCAGCGCCACGCTCCTCAACAACCCCTTGACCCTAAAACACCCATCCCAAGGCTCCTTCTTTCATTAGTCATGCCTCACTCAGCCCAATGGCCTGGTCCATACAAAGGTCGGGGACCAAAGGGCGAGAAAGGGTTATCCAAAGAAGGGTCTAGATTCTGGTGCGGATCGGTGGTGGCGAGTGGGTTCAATGACCCTCCTCCTCCGCCACCAAACCCAACATTCGAATTTAACTGCAACATAAGCAACGGGGCTATATGAACCTTTCACAATTGTTAGAACCCTATTGGCCGCTATTAATCGTTCATTTACTCCAACACTTTTACATTTATATATTTATAATAATATATTAATATTATACACTTTAAAAAGAGTTAATTTGAATTTTTTTATGAAAACTACTTTTACATTTTAAGTGAGTTGAAAGAAATGATTATTCCATTAAGTTCATTTAATTTATTAAATCCATAACTAAATGTTAATCTACTAGTATAGTTGCAGTAATAAAAAGGATGCTGAAACGATATTTATGTTTTGACATATTTGTGCGTTGTTTTTTAAATAGCATTTGAATGGAAAGAAAAGTTGCGATTAGAAGACTTCATAATGTGATTTTATAAAATATTGAATAAATGATTGAACTTGAAATCTTTCAAATCATAGTCAAAATTAGGAAACTTTTTCTATATATGCCTATTAGGAATAAGCGAGAAAAGCTCAGATAATAAACAACAAATTAATTAATTAAATGGTTAGACTAAAAAACTAATAAAATGAACAACTAGTAACTTGAAATGTGATGAATGTAAATTAGGCATAACATATTATGTTAGCATGGTCTATTATTAATTATTACACGCATTGGTAAAGTGAGACACGAGTGTAATGATTTGGTAATGTTGAGGATTGTTTAAATTAAATATAGTTTCAAGATATAATTATTGAATTTTTACGATTATTAATAACATTGTTATTACTTATTAGGTAGATTTTGATGTTATCAATTGCGTATGCCTTCGTTTTCATATTAAAGTGCACAAGAACAAGGATGAATTGTAAAACAATGTTAATAAAATAACAAATGAAGCCTATAAAACTTAAATTCAAAAAACGAACAACCATCCCTTGCGCAACTTACAATGTTATAATTTTAAACAATCGAAGGGAAAATCTTAAAAATGATCCACATTATGAAGAAGCTCAACATGAAAGAGAGAATATCGGAAAAGCTGAGCAGATTCTCCCATTTCCTATCAGTTCTTTTTAATTGTAAAGCAATTGCCCATTCTTGGCCTATTTATTGCATCGGACCTTAAATATAATAGCTACCCTTTTTAAAGAAAAAAAATGAGAATGAATTGGGAAAATTAAATCTCAAAGTCAACGTTTCTCAAATCTCAAATACATTTAAATCTTTGGACCCAAACATTTTCATTCGTAATTGAAAAAATAATAATTAATAAAGTTCTTAAACTTTTGAATAAATGATATATATAAAACAAATATATATTAACGTCAACCTTATCATTAAATACCAATGAATTTAAAGAAAAGATCCACTTAAATTTGTTAAGCCTTATCAAGTTAAAAACTCAATGAAAACAAAATAATTGACGCTGATTTAAATAATAATTATGTATAGATAACAATACACAATACATATAGATAGAACTAGATATTATGAATATATATTAATTCGTCAATTCTCCCTCACGTAAGAGGCTTTGATAATATGTATTATGTGTTTAGATGTGTGGTAAATATATTTTTTTAACTCCAAGAAATCTCGGCTTGATTTCGGTTACTTAAGTTTGTTGGAGGAATGAGAGATGGAAAAATTCCAAAAGTTGGTTATTAATTGCCGTTCTCTTGGACTTTTTTCTTCTTCCGTTTCAGCACTTGCTTCAAATGCTCTTTACGCATTTGATCATCAGATACGTCAAGCCTATCAATTTAAACATTAAAATACATTAACGCAATTGCAATAAATATTAAATCTACAATAGGATTGTGTATTAATTATTAATTAAAAAAACCTTGTTATTTGGAAGACCAAGAATTGTTCCTGAGTGACAAAGTTTGGTGGGTTTTTGAGATGCGGTAAAGTCTCATACATGGTCGGACATTGTTTGAGCACCTCTGACCGTCCCAAGGTGTATTTGAGCACCACGAGGCCCACACGGAAAATGACTTTGATCCCCTCACACAAAAACATGTCCCATACTCGAAGGACGGAGGCCCAAGGCAACGTGCGAGTAAACGCACAAAGGAACCACTCCGTCATGTAAAGCACCGGCTCGATCCCTTGCTTCTTCTGTTCACACATCGGAATAAAGATTTAGTTAAAGATTGCAAGTTTAATTAAAAAAATTAAGTTTATTTTAATAAATATAGATTAATTTAAATATTTTTAAGAATCTTACAATGTGTTTATGGACATTGGGAGCAACTCTCTTGAGGAGCCCGAACAGAATTTCCCCATCTAATTTAAGAGCAGCCATTCCTGGTGCATAGTAGCCCTTGAGATATTTCTCGCAGATGGCCACAAGACACCAGAAAGCGTCTTCGGCTGGCATGTGCATTAGAAGCGTGGCCGCTAATGGGGCCTGAGCTTGACAATACCCTTCTTCAGCATTGAAGATCGAATAGGCTTTCAACACGTTGAACAAATCCTCTTGTCTATGGATTTATATCAATTAGTATTATACGACTCAATGTTAGTCAAAAATCAAGTAAGTTGATTAGTTAAGTTAAGTTAGTTAAGTTATTTATTTTAAAATCGAAATGCATATTTTCTTACCCAAGTTTCCCATGTGCTTCCTCTGAAAAGAGCTCATGAAGTGGAAATTGACGATGAACGTCTTTCCGAATGTCCTCAATACATTGGTCGACCCCGGGTTGCCGTAGGAGTTCTTCGTAGGTCGATGGGTGTTTGTTCTTCAGGAAAGTTGCCCCGCAGAGATAAAACCAAGCTCGGCCGCGGATGGATCGCGGGATTCCTTTCCGACATCGACTTCGCACCCGACGGAAATCTCGTCTCATAACTTGGTCCCATCGACTGAGCATACGAAGCCATTTGTCTTCGCGTCTCCTCACAACCTCTTTTGGAAGCTCGGGCTCACTAGTCAATTAAATGTCCAATTAGTTAAATATTTAAAAATGTAGTTGAATTCTAATATATGAATCGTAACCTAATTAGATAACTTTATAGAATAGAATTGTATTAAATTAAATGAACTCTGACCTTTCATGAGTGTATTGGTCCCCACCGAGGAATCCATATCTGTCCGGTGCTTGGGAGATGACCGAAGCGGAGTGGAGAACGCTGCTCGTGTCACTTCCACCTTCGTCATTTTGACGCACAGAGTTTTCAGACAGATTTCGGAACCGACCGATTGACCCTTCCATTTCCATTATTCACTTCCCGTACATTGGGCTCTAAATGAAATTATAACTATATGGTTAAGTTGTAAATCCGAAGGTTATTCCTTAATCAGACAGTCTGGAACGGAGTCGAGACAAAGGAAAATCTTTATACCTATAACAATCGCGTTCAAACACGCTTCATTTCTTAAAATTTTTGTCCAGGGCTATTCCATTTGAACGATTGGGATCGGAAAATCTAAATGGTTATTAATTTATTAAATATAAAGTACAAAGTTTCAACATGTTGACTTCTCAAAGTTATAGAAGGAAAATTGAGTGGAAAGGAAACGAAAAAGCTTTTCTTGGAATTTTTTATAAATATGGAATATTTTATAATAAAGGAGACTTATAACTTGGTTATATATTTATTAATTTAATGTCTATTTTATTTATGTAAGCAGATACAGTTGATTACTACTACTACTATTACGTATTTAACTAAATAGGCTTGTTTTATGTTTAGTTATTGCTTTATTAGATCTAATTCAAACAATGTTAGCGGATATTTTACTTTACCCTTATTGTTAGTATTAAAAATTTATGTATTCTGTCTAATGTGGATATTTTAATTTTTACCTCTTTTTAGGATTTTGTATTAAATGTGTCAATCTGAATGCCTTGATTTGAATAACAATGAAAAAAAGTTTTGTTCAAATAACGCTAACCCATTTGACTTTATCTATCAGATATATCCTTATTTGCACACTAGGGTTTATTAAAGGAATCAAAACCATATACGTTTGGTTCCCTCATGAAATTGAGTTGTAGGAATGAAAAAGGCAAAAAATATAATTTTATTAGAAAAGAAATAAAAATGTCATCGGTATTTTACAGGAAATAAACGCGTAAAAGTAATTACGTAAGCAAATTGCTAAATGAGGAGTCATTTTCGATTAAAAAGTTTCCCCTTTAATCATCCCATTTACATATTAATAAAATTTTCATATCTCTACTTTCAAAGAAGATTCTATGTATTGATAAATCAATATATATATATATATCACAATGGATCCATTTCTATCAACCATATTATTAAAGAACAATCTTAAATTTCAAATTTAATACAAAATTAATTTCACATTAAAAAGCCATTTGTGTCCAAATAAAGTTAAATGAAATAATTTTCCCTTAAAGGAAACGCCTATTAAATCCATTGAGAGAATTCAACATGGTTAATATGTACAACAATTAGAGTGAACTTGAATCTTTAATATTATAATTCAATGTTTTGTAAAATGAAATTAAAAAATACCCTTTGACGTTCCAATGATGGTTGGGATGACGTATGTTTGACTTCAATTAAAGTAGTTTATTTAATTGAGAATTATCATTTAGCGAGATCTGTTCCCTGAATTGGTCAAATAAGCCAAAACGACATTGGCGAATAAAAACTTTATATTACTTTCCTGGTGCCTTCATTTCCTCTTTTTATATATAACACTCATTAAATATTAACTATGTATTATAAAATTATAATAAATAAATTAGTAAAATACCACAACAAGAAAGGTAATAAATGTAGAGAAACTTGGGTTTGTTTTGATACAAGAAGTGAGTTCTGAAACTCTCGAGATTCAAATGAGCAAAATAATATTTAAATAAACCGATCGGGTTCAAATTTGTTCTCAGACCAAATTCACTTCATATATTGGCGTTGATAGAATTTATTTAGTTAATTACTTTATAAAATATAATTAAATAATTGGGGAAATTTATATTAAATGAGGCATTTGGTTCTACTGCTCTTGTTACAGGAATGTTATTGAATTGAGTCCAAGGCCTCTTCTCCGCGCTCCGTGTAGTGCTCTACCAAATACCGTCGATTTTAAACAAACCTCATGTAAGATTTGATAAATTAGATTTTAATTTCATTTTAATTAGTTTGCGATACTTTAATTAATTTAATTTTTAACAAATCGATCAAAGCGGTTTATACTAATTAAACATAATAGTTTGTAAGTACCTAAATTAATTACTTTACTTCGTTTGGATTTAGTATTAGGAGAATAGTATTTTTACAAAAATATAAAAAGAGTATTGGATTTTAATATCTCCTACGTCATTGGCATTTTACATTTTTAATTGTAAGATTGAAACTATGCGATTTTTAATATTTGATTGAGATTATTTTTATTAATACTATTAAACACTAGACTTTACATTATTTTAAACATATATTGATCATATTTATATTAAAACTAAATATTGATTTCCACCTTTAATTGAATAAATTTTATTTATTGAATATTTATAGATTAACATTTTACTGTGATTCGATTCGAATATGCCTCAAGGTAAAATGAAAGTGAAGGCCAAGCTTCCTTCCAGCATAAAAAACAAAACCATTTCGAAGAAGAAAGACGCTCAGAAAAAAAGTAGGTTTTATTCATTTTTGTATGTGAATAAAAAGATTTAAATTTTAATTTGGTTGCAGATCGTCCAGCAAAGGCCAAAAAGGAATTGAATTTGGTTCGACGAGAAATCACGAAAACGATCAACGAGACGAACATGACAACTGCGAAGGAAGCCGCCGGGGTTGACGGGAAAACCTTCCGAGTCCTCCCCAACGACCACATCGCTAAAGGAGCAAAAGGAGGAAAGAAAGAAAGCAAAGGAAAATAGTGAAAATCAATCCTACTTGAATATAAAATGAAGTTAAATAATAAATGAGGGCTTCCTCAAACATTCAATCATTAAGTTCTGCAGGGTCAACTTAAACCAAATTTATTTATTCTCATCAAACAACAAAACTTTTCCCTTGGCCCTTTCAAAAATTCACTTCGCCATTTCCTTCTTAATTATTCAACACATTCGACGTCTTTTTATTTCAATTCTCCCTTCCTTAAATCTAAAATTACCCCAAAGTCCACCCTGACATTGTAACATTAAAATTGCTCACTTTGTAAATTTAAAAGATTTTTGGCATCTCACAACATTTGCATTATAAATATAATTGCATTTAATTTAAAGTCCTTTAAAATCCAACTATTTAATAATATTTCACATTTAGTTTTTAATATATTTTATTAATTGGGATTAAAGATAAGGCTAATTGTGATGACTTGTTGACGTTCCTTGTGTAGTCCGCAAAGGATCGGTGGCATTTGCGTGGAGGTGTGGGGAGGGGGAAGGAAGTCGTAGGTTCGTCCAGCTCCCAGTCGACCTGCAACTCTCGAGCCAACATGACCAGCGTCGCCAAAAAGCCCAACGAGAACTTCTTCGTCTCGCCCAAAGGGAAGACTGAGATTCTCACAGGTAGTAGATCCAAATTAACTAATTTAAACTTAAAAACATCAAATATTCATTCTCATGATCTGTACACTTTGTCCCTTCTCTCACAAACTCACAAGAAACCATTTACGTCTTTGTTTCACTTCCTTTGTTCATATTCAGAATTAGAGTGCACCCGAGCTCCACAAGTTAAGGATGGTTTGCAGATTAGAATTCTTTGTTAGGAAATTGTAAAAAAAATGTCTTGAAAATGGTCGTTACTTTTGGCAATTTGGTTTTATTAGAAGTATAATTTCCTCATTGGAGTTGTGAATCATCGGGAGAGTTATTTCCTCAAACATGCAAATTTATGTTATATATATTTCTCGGAGGTTTAATAGAGTTCCTCGTGTTTGGCATATTTGCTCAATGTGATTAAATTAAGATCAGATGAGGAATGTGGTTGATTGCGTCGTTTTGGGCGAGATGAAGTGAACACCTTGGGCCATTCAATGAGGGCGGAGAATGCGAAAGAAACTGAAAGTCTTGGCATTCATTTTACATCTCCACTTGAATCTCTTTGTGGTTCGCCCTCACTTTCAATACCACAAATTCACTCAAATGAAACGTCAGTCATCTTCAAGAACACACACACACAATATCTTTATTAATTATATAAAGTATGTAATACAGGAATTACACAATGTTGGTGTGGAAAATTATTTGCGACGTCAACCATTAAGCCTGGATTTTAATTTGTCGTGAATAATTCAACATTTTTTGAGTTTACATTTGGGTCGATAACGGCCGTTTACGTGTAAAGAAAAAGAATTGCGTCGTATGTATGAATGGGAATTGAATCCGTAAAAGTGGTTTTAATGTGGGGCTTTTAATTCCGGCTTTTGCCCAATTTTCATTCCTCTTGATGATCTCACTTTAATCTCCTCATCCCATTGAGCTCATTAAATGAATTTCCCAATTCCTCCTCATTTCATTGAATTTACTTTAATTCTATCATTCAGCTTAATTAATATTTTAATTAACATTTACAATTGGATGGATCATTAGGCCCATTATTGCTCATTGCTTTCACCCTAATGAGGATCTTTCCATGGGGTGGTTGAAAGAAAGTAATTTTAATTTATTTAATTCTTCCAGAGGAGCAGGTGTTGAAGAAGGAGACCATCACCCCCGAAGACGTCCTCCGCCTCAATAAGGTCACGGAGAGTAAGTGACTCTTTTTCCCCGATCGATCCCGTTCCTCCCCTAACCCAAAAACCCACGCGCATGGACATCCTCTGACTCATCTACCACATCACTCACCGACCCCAAGGGTTCCAACCACCCGGGACTCACGCGATGACGCTCATTCACAAATGTCAAAGGACTTTTTATTAATTGCACTCAATTGATCTTTAATTGACAACAAGACCGCGCCGAAGAATCCTTTATTCCCCCTCAAACTTTATATAACCAATGTCCAGCCCTTTATTCCTAATTATACCATATACCATATTAGGTATATATAGGCTTTGCAAATTGCAATCAATGAAACCAATTATTTTCTCCATTTGATTCTTCCACATGGAGAATGGGAATTTATAAGGAAGTGAAATGTCGTTCAACTCATCGTCAGTAAATTGTCAATCGATTGATCAATTCCTAAAGCCATTTTCATTTTTGCATAATTCGCCGAGATTTTATTATTTTATTTATATGACAATTCCTTAATTTTGAAAAAACAAGATTTTGTTGTTAATAAATTGCAAAAAGATTAGATTTTGAGCTTTTGTCCTTGACTTGGTTCTCATCGTCGCGGCTGAAGGAGAACCTCGGAAAGCCCGTGGGGGCAGAACGACCTTTGTGCTCGCTCGACCACACATCTCTCCCATTCATGAGATTTCATTGAGGATTTCTTTTAGATTACTTGTGTAAACCGGAGGCGAACGTATTCGAGATCGACTTCACCCGGTTTAAGATTCGCGACATGGAGACGAACACGGTTCTCTTTGAAATCGCAAAACCAGAAGGTAAACATCTCTGGTGATGTGCAAATATGTACAAAATGGTTTTCATATAGCTGAAACGGGCGAAGAAGGGTTTGATGAAGAAGTTGACCCGAATGCTGGTCGTTTCGTTCGCTATCAGTTCACCCCACAGTTCCTCAGGTTGAAGATCGTCGGAGCGACCGTGGAGTTCCGCGTTGGGGCAAAGCCGGTCGAGAGCTTTCGCATGATCGAAAGACATTTTTTCCGCGATAGACCTCTCAAGACCTTCGACTTTGAATTCGGATTTTGCATCCCTCACTCAAGGAACACTTGCGAACACATCTACGAATTCCCTCCGCTCACTAAAGAACTCAGTAAGACTTCCTTCACAATTAAACTAATTAATTCAATTAATAGAAAATAACTAACTGTAAATCTGAATAAATTGCAAATTAATAAATAAATTTATTATAACTATTTTAATTAAATTGTAATTGATTTGTAAAATTTATTCAATAGTTGCTGAGATGGTCGAGAGTCCTTTTGAGACCCGTTCTGACTCTTTCTACTTTGTGGACAACCAATTGATCATGCACAACAAGGCTGACTACGCGTACAACGGCGGAGTCAGTCATTGAATCTTGGAACCTTGTAGTACAGAACCCGTACAATCAACGTGCCCTCATTATTATATCCCCCAAAAGTCAATCAAAATTTACCCTGCGACTTTCAGTTTTCCTCTCGGTTAAAATTCAAAGACCAAAAGAGCCTATTAGTTCATTTCGCATTCCTCAGAGTCAAAGAATAATTAGTGGATTAGTTCAACTTCTATATCATAGACACTTTATAATTTATATTTCCTTCATCATACAGATGCAGTACATACCTAATTAATACTATTTAACATACTTAATTATATTAATTATGGATGTACAGTGTGTTTATGTATACTACTTATAAAGATAATATTATATATTATATATGAATATATACCTCAACACGTTTATAAAAAATATAACTTCAATAAACCTTTTAAAACACTTAATAAAAATACTAACTAGGTATATATTGTATTTAGATACATACTATAGATTATTATAGATAAACGAATTCGTGTGCTCATTTTGCATTTCTCATTTGAGAATAATAGAAATCATTTTATATTATTATATATGTACTTCTTAATTTAAGAAGTCTTAAACATGTTATCTGATTCTTTTGAAAAGTATTATAATAAATGCATAAAACAAATTGATATAATGTTAATACTTCTAAAAAATGTCTATGAATCCTTTATAAACAAATAGTAATAAAAGAAGTTGTCTAATTCCATTTTTTGTCCTCATTCGTGAGTTGTGATCATGATCATGTTTGGATCTATGAATGAATTAAAAGCTAATTATCAGAAGAGAAAAATCTTTATTTCAATAGGAAATCATTTGTTTTACACGGCCTCTTGAACTGGTGGTTCATACTTGTCGCCCTTCTCGATGATTTCCCCCTTCTCGTCAACGACAGCCTTGCCGCCGCCATCACCGTGGAGCTCTAACAATTTGGACAAGTCGAACCTCGGCTTCTTTAGCACCTTCACCTGGTAAAACCAATCAAGAGTTGAGCACTCGAATTTCCAATTAGATGGGGATTGTATGAGAATCGGAATTACCTTCCTGATGAAGACGTCGTGAAGGGGGTAGATGCCGTGGCACACTTTCTCAATATCCTTAGCAATGGAGTCGGGAATCAACTTGTTGACAACCTCTTTCATGTCATTAGATGAAATCTCCTTCGTGATGATGTCCACCATCTTCTTACGGATCATTTTAACCTGAAATAAAGAATAATAAGTTAAATATGAATTAAATTAAAAAATTACTTTTACAATTACCATGCTTAAAATTATAATTTTAAATGAATTGTTCAAGTATTGGTAGATATGAATTTAGTGTGTGACCTGGGTATGTTGAGCGTAGCAGGTCTTTTTCTTGGATGCTTGATCCTTGTGTGTGTATCCAATACAGAAGACTCGGAGGAGATAGCCATCAGTCGTCTTAACATCCACATTCGCCTCGATGAGCGTCTGCCATTTCTTGACCATCGATCGGAGTTTGTCCGTCGTCAAGTTCATCCCATGGAAGTTGGTAAGGACGTTTTGCCCTTGAACATCTTCAGAAATCAATTTGAATTTCCGGAACGACCTCTCGGCATCATTATCAGATTGCAAGTCGGCAAGGGACACTTCGAAAACTCGTCCTTTAAGTCCCTCAGATGCGATCTCTAAAATAAGCACAAGAAATCAAGCCCAGTTCCATAATATTCCTTAAAGTCCATTTTAATAAATGAATGAGGTCTTACTCGTTCCTTGGGTTCGGTTCACGAGGGTTTTCCCAACTTGGCGGACTTTGAAGATGGAAGGAGCCTTCACGTCATACCAATCTTTTCTTGTGAATGGATCGATGCTAAATTCATATTTTAATATTAGTTAACTTTGCCTTGGCTTTGAATCCGTCTCGGGAGTGCATATGGGTCTTACGGGCATTGCCGGCATGGGCAGGCTCGGGATTTTAAATATAAAATAATAAATTGAACACAATATACTTACATCTTCTTCTTAGCCCCCTTCTTTCCTCCCTTTGAGAGACCCTTATTCTTCCCAACTGCCATCCTTGTCCGCGTACGATGTCAGAGTTCGAGAGAAGTTGTTGGTCGAATCGAGCCGTGCACGCCGTGATGAGCAATGGACAAGGTTTGAGAAGTGAATGGCACGAGGGCGCTGAGGGTCACACCAAGTTCCACCTTCCTCCGCCAGAGGGTTCCTGGTTTGGTTTCCTTTGCCCCTGCAGAGGTTTTTCCTTCTCCAAAATACGTTTCTTCATTTTCATTCGGTCGTGTGTTTTTTTCTCTCTTATTTAAGTGTCTTAATTGTAGTAATTGTCATGTCGGACTCCGAAGAAGAGGATCGTCGGTTGGTGGAGAAACTCATTAGGGATCAGACTTCGTCTGACACCGACGAGAGCGGTGGGGAAAGTGAAATTCTGGATCTGGGTAACATCATTGATATCCGGAAAGCGAGTGAAGCGGCGATTCGGGCTGCTTTCACATACAACCCAGACTTTGTGAACAAAGAAGGTGACCCTCCGGGGTTTGACGGGACCCAGTACTACGGGTCGCCTTATGACCAGGCTGAGGCTGCATTGTTGGAAGCTCAGAAAGAGAATGAGGAGGTCGGGGAGTTGACCCCTGGCACTGCTATTGAGGAAGAAGAAATGGAAGAGGTGAAAGAAGAAGAGAAAGTGGAAGAAATTCCAGAGGTCAAAGAACCCAAGACTTTCTCTTACAAAGGGACTCTCAAGAACCTTGAGAACTTAATCATCACACCGGAGAAGGCTATCAAGGACTTGCCATTTGGACGTATGTCGGAGGAATTCAAACTCATTGATGCTGCGACCCCTGAGGAATATGTCAGAAAGAAGGTGAACTTTTATTCATATTTTAATTTTTATTTAATTATTTACTAATTATTTAAATATGTAAATACAGAAATTATAATATTTTTATGATTAATTTTATGATTAGTTTATTTTATTTAATAATATTTTTATAATTATCACAGCTTATGATCCCTGGAAATGGAGAACCAGTTAATACTGGGGATTTGGTATCCATCTGGATCAAAGTTTGGATTGAGAACGTCGACACTCCGGTCATAAACAGGAAGGAGATTCTCAACGTTGGCCAAGGAGGAATTCAACTCGTGGCTGTCGCTCTCGAAACAATGGAAATTGAAGAGACGTCTCTCTTCATTGGAACGCCAGCTTATGGCTATGGATCTATTGGGCTCATCATGCCCGACCCAGAAGTTCCTGGAATCCCCCCAGGTATTTAATTTTACAATTGTTTAATTTAACTTATTTACATTTTATTCTTTACTTTTGTAAGTCTGGGAATGTTCTTTATAATTTATAATTTCAATATTTTTTCAGACGTAAACATCATGGCGGAGATTAAAATTCTGTCTCTTGCAAAGCTCTCAATCATTGACATCCCCAACATGAGTGACAGGGAACGAGAAGAAATTCCGTACTTTAAGTACTTTAAATACGCCTTGGAGCAAAAGAACACTGGAAATTTGTTCTACGTTGAAGGCAAATACGAAGAAGCTCGAGAAAGGTAAATGTCCAATTAACTTCATTCATTAATGAGTTTTGATTAGGTACGAGGAGTGCCTTGAGATCATCGCTTTGAGAGTCAATGTTCCAGAAGAGGAAATAAACAACTTGCGAACCCTTCGCTTCACCATTTTCTCCAACATTGGGCAGACTTACTTGGTCGAAAAGAACTACGAGAAATGCATGGAGTGGGTCGGAGATTCTTTCAAGCTCATCTCGCCAAAATTTATTCCGCCACGTCCGCTCATATCCAAGAACCACACAAGGTCCAGTTAACCTACTCAATGACATAATTAATTTATTAAATTATAATAATTAAAAACAATTTTAATATTCTATTCGAACATACTTAAATTTTAATCAATGAGAATGATCAACATTAATTTTCCAGAACGGCGGAAGCTTTGTTTGCTAAAGGGATGTCACATGAGGCGTTCAGGTCTATTCAAACTGCGCTGGCCTTCAACCCCAACAATCCTGACGCTATGGTACTCAACAAAAAGGTTCAGTTTGATTTAATTCTTTCAGTAAATAAATATGATTAAGATTAAAATCCATTTGACTATTATTTTCTTCGTAGGTCATGGACCGAATTGAGTTCGAGTTCCGAAGAGAGAGAGAAATGTCTGCCAGAATGATATCCCTTCAAAGGTCTACTAGTAGTTAATTAATCAGGTCCAAAAACTTCCTATTAATTTAGATTCATGCGTCACGAAGTTGAAGAGGAACTTGCGAGGGAAATTGCCATGTCACAGGAATTGGATCCTTCTAATTCCCCAGTTTCTCGTCCGCCAACAACTGCTAGCGAGCGTTTGTCCAGTGCCTCGTCCTCGTCCTCTTGGACCACAATTGAGTACTATGAAGACTAAACCCGCTTATTAAATTTGTCTTCGAAAATTTTACTATTATGAAATCCTTAAATGAAATTAATCTATTAACGACCTAAAAATTTGAAAAATTGAGTACAAATGATCCATTTCAATGAGTCTTATTGTAAATGTATGTAAATCCCCTTAATTAGAAATTACAATACAAAAATGGAGTGATTTCTGCCTTTAACACAACTTCTGGACTTTTGAAATAAACTAAAAATTGAATGACTTATTTCTATTATATTTCTTATGATTCATATGAAAGTGATTGTAAATTAAAAAGAAATTTGGATGACTACTTTTTTATTTCAGATTTAAAAACTTACGAGACGACAAGGAATTTTTTATATTTAAATAAGAGAATATAATTTTAAGACTGTTTGAATACATATTATCTCGTGGTTGTCCATATTCAAGTTTAAAGTCATCATCATACAAACAATTTAATGAGCTTGGAAATTGGGCAACATTAAAATTTGTCATTGTTGAATTTGGCAATTTCTTTGAAGGGCATTTTACGGACATTTCTGCAAAATCGTCGCAATGCCCGTTCTTCTGCTTTGATCTTGGCCTTCTCTTCGTCCACGGCTTTGAGCCTTGCTGCGAATTCTGGATGACGGGCGAGAAGTGCCGGGTCGAAGGAGGTGGCTGGTGGGAGTTCGTTGACCCGTTCGAAAAGGTAAACCTGGCCGGTCTCCAACATGGAAATCACTCCAAGAGAAACATGGTTCCCGTCAATAAAGGCAAGGCTGCAAGTTTTGATCAAAGCTTTGTACTGCTCGTCCATGTGGTAAATCAATTTGGTGAAGGTGTTCTCCAGCTTGAATGTCAATTGTCGCCTTCTATCTTCGGCTCGCTATAAACACTTAATGGTTATGTAACTAGGTATACTTAAAGTTATATGTTTAATTTAATAAAACAAAGTTAAAATTTATTAATTTGTTTGAATGACACCTTGACTGCGTGATTGTATCTCCTTCGAGGGTGGTGCGGGTAAACTTCAAAGAACTCCGCCGAGTTTTCCTTGAATCGCTCCAAATTGGCATTGACGTTGTTGATGGACACGGTGTGAATGTCTTCGTAGGCTTCAGTCAAAGTCTCCTTCAAGACTTGGTACGAGTAGGAAATCATCATGAGTAGTTGGATGTCGTCTAAAAGGAAGGGATTGAAATCTGATGTTAAGTACTTTGAAATTAATTGAAATTATATTCCTACTTTGAATGATAATGTCGAGGTAAACGGCAAAATCATCTGAGAAGCATTTGAAAATTGTCTTGACGAAGGGGACAAATCCAAATGCATGGGTCATCGCGTGAATGTACTGGTGAGTCATCTGACGTATGTGCTCCAAAAATGCCTTAAGAAATAATTTTAATTTCAACAGTGTTTTATAAATTAAAGATCAATCAAATTAAATGTGAATAATCTAAATGGAGGTTTTACTCGTTTGGTTCCTCTGAAGCGACGGAGCTTCTCCATCTCTTTGCCCGTCACTCGAATCAATTGTGGACTCATTTTGAGGAGTTTAAAGACTTGTCAAAGCCAAGAGATAATTAAGAAGAAATTTTAAGGTAGTTAATTCCAATTAAACGAAAATTAGGGAGAAGAGGAAATTTTGATACCAATTATAAGAAAAGCTTAACCTATAAAGAAAAAGAAAAGCGCCCCCTGGTAAACGTTCATTTTCAATACTTTCGATTTTAGACAATTTTGAGCTGGTTTGATTTGAAACTTATTTCAACCAACAGACTACATCCTCATTTTCCATTGCGGCCGAACGAGAAGAAAGAGAAAAGGGTTTGAGAATTTTTCTTAAAAGTAAAGTTAAAATTCGAACTTAATTGTTTTACTAATTTAATACACCGGAAAGTTCATTTCCATTTAACTTACTTTGATCATTAGTTTTTAAAATATTAATTCTTTATTTTTATATTTATTGATTGATTTATCAAAGTAAAAACAATTGTTTTGTTATGGCTCAAAAAACTCAAAATAGTGTAGAATGTATAAAAAGGAAATTGGATTTTAGTCCAAACTTCCCAGAGAAAAGTAAGAATTTTCTATTTAAATTTTGGATTAATTACCATTAGTCGAATCTTGTTCTAATTCCTTTATATCAAAATACTTAAACATCTTACTTTCAATCTATTTCCTTTTATAAATCTCGGATAATTTGAATCATTGTTATTTTATTTTGGTAAATAATACAATATTTGCTAACTACCTATTATATTGTTGTCGTATCGTAGTTAATTATTTAGATGTTCAAAATGCGACAATATTTCAATTAATTCAATCAATTAATTAGGATTTCTAGACCGGGAAAGTAGCAGTGAAGAATCTGAAAATGATCAACAGTTGAAAAGAGGATCTATTCTGGAGAGTGTGCTGGAAGAGATGTCCACAATGAAGTTTGATCCGGAGCCAAAACGAAAACGACGAGCGAGAAAGGCAAAATAATTTATTTTTAATATTGGAATATTTAAAATACTTATTTTAATTACTAGATACAACACTGGGTCAATAAGTTTAGTAAAATGAAAAACATTTGTATTGTATTATAGAAACTCAAACGGGATGAGTTTCGATTTGATGGTGAGGAAGTGATTCCAAGGAAAACACAAACTCAATTCGGCCGTAATACTCGTCCTCCGAAATCGTCCTTGATCATTAAGCGAAATTAAATTTACTCTTCTCCTTCCAACGATCTCTTCCGATTAATTTTTACTTATATATATTTTAGTACAAATATATTTTAATTTTTAGTTTTCTTAATGTTTATATTAAAATTCGTATTAGATAGTGTAAATAAAATGTAAAAATTTGATAAATACTCTATATGTATTGACTTGACCAATTATTTTTTAAGCTTTACTTTATTAAATATGATTTACAAGGAATGTCGGATTACAGTTCAATTAGTTACAAAAATTTGACAAAGGGATGAATAATAAAATTAGACATTAAATAAAACAAAATAGAATTAATTAATTTCTAAAATTTTTCCAAATTGTAAATTAACAAATACCTTGTATGCTATCCGATTAATACCTATTTAACTTACCGGTCTTTTATGATTAGCGATTAGTTTTTAAATAAACACCTAATAAATTTATTTATTACAATTTTGTATATAACATTAGTATTTCAATAATTTTAAATCATAATTAAAGATTAATTAATATCGAATTTCATAAACAATACATATTATAATTTACAATAATAGCTAATACAAATACAAATTCAATTAAAATCGGTGAATAAACAAGAGTTAATAAAATTTAAAAAAATCCTTAACCATAAGTGCCTTTGAGGAAGGAATTGTTCCCGAAAATAATACAACGAGCTAAATATGTATATGAAAATTAACCCAGAAGCTTTTTTCTATAAAAATAGCTACATGACATGTTTTTTTATTTCAAGTGTCATTAACAAATTATATCCTTTTAAATAAATAAAATTATCTGCATAGTATTATAAATCCATTATTACAATATTAACATTTGGTGTTTAAGATCATCTCTACTTCTCTACAAACGTAAAAATAATAATTCCAAACACATGTTAATTCTGTATATTAAAACGAATTTTATTTCGTTCAATCCACCACCAACCACCATAGTGCACCATGCAATTCACGACAGAAAAAACCTCCCAATTGTCCAAGAACATCAAAGACATTCTATTAGGCATACCTACTTATATATACAATAATATATATACCTACATAACATAATCACGAACACGGTAATCAAATTGTAATTTGTCAAATATATTTATGAATTCCTATTAAACATAAAAACATTTCTCATAATCCCAATCTCTCATTCTAATCAACTTTAAGGTCGATTTACCAGTCCAGAAAAACCGGTAGCTAGTTTAAACATAAGTTACCAATTACCAATGTTAATAATTCTTAAAAAGATTTTTCAAGTCCCCTCGGCCTGTAAAATGATCTCTAGATGTTATTTAGCTAACTACATACTTAAAACTGTCAACATTTCATTTAGTCTTTCCCAACTTACATTTATTGTTAGTTTAACTAAAAGTAAAAGTAATTTTAGTGTATTTTATTTTGAGAAACCGTTGTTTGTTCATTTCGAGGTCATTTTCCTCCTGTTTAGATGGCAGGGTGGACGAGGAGGGAAGCCGAAAGGAGAAAAAGGATTTCGTGAGGCCAAACCTCTTGCTCTCCTCCTCCCTCATCGGTTCGGCGGGGCTGGCGGGTGTCCGGGCGGTGGATGGATGCCAATACTTTGCATATGTGCGGGGCGGGTGCGGGCCGGGGCGGGTGTGTTCGGAGCAGGGTGTCGGCCGGCGGGCAGCGGGCGAATTCGGCGTGGAGGGAGCCGAGGGGCGTGGAGGTGGGCGAGGGAGGGGCGCCGCCTGCTACGGTTCCTACAAGGCTGTTGAGCCAATGCGCTTTCAGCCTGAGTGGGTCTGGGGCCCCGAAAAAGCCGAATCAGCGTGCCCGACTGGGTCTTCCACTTCCATGCACCTCGACTGCAAGGTGATAGCCAGTGTAGGGGACACGGATGAGTGTGTGGGATCCCATTCAGTAACAACTCTGCCGTGAAACGGACCATAAACATTTGCATCCGCCTCCGCGGCCGCCGAAAGTGAGGTCGTCGTTGCCACCGCTGCCGCCGGTGGAGGAGGATCAGGGAAAAAATAGTAGGTGAGTGATTTTATCTCCCCGATTTTCCGCTCTGCCGGGCATGGGGACTCCCCATGAAATCACGTTAACATAATGAGTCCTTCAAGAATACGGACCTCAGACGGGGTTTATGGGCCGTGGGACTCAACGGCCCACCTATCTAAAACCCTTCTCATCTCCGTGACCTCAACTGCTTCCCTCACTCAACACAAAGTGTCAAAGTGCAATTGAGATTCCTCATCCATAAAAATTATCCCAATCACGCCCATTACCCTCCAAGTTGGACTACACATCGCGGGTCTTCGATCCCCTTAAATTTTCCTCATTCAAGAGTGATCATCACTCCTTTCCACATCGTTTCCATTTTTAGTAAACCCCGAGTTTGGGAAAACAATATTTAGCCTAGTATTATTATTACTATTATTTTCCTTTTAGAATACAAAGATCTTTCTCATCTTCCCCAAAAGTACATGTAACCTTTCGGATCATCTTACCCAAATTACCCAATCCAAGTGGAAGAAGTTAAAATATTGAGTTTCTTCCCCTTCTTAGATTTAATGTGAAGTTCTATAATATTTAGACTCGTTTTTGTTGCTTTTTCAATTCTATATATGAAATAACCTACAATGGAACATGATCCCCTCACGCACCCACCTTTTCTAAAAAGTGAGGAATTTGACAAGACAAAAGCATTTCCAAAATAAAGGATCAAATTTCACGGTCAGACTTCTCCCTGTTTTTTATACAATTCTATCAGTTCGAGTCTATTTGTTCAATAGGGAACTCGAGAGGGGATGGGGAAGTCGAAAAAGTAGCAATTTTTTATTAATCATTCAATCGCTCTTTGAGTGGCTTCAAAAACAACTTAAACTCTCATTTTTATACTTTAAATTTTGAGATTAAAACGTTTTGTTCATTTTGTGTTACATTGCCCCTTTTTTGACTCGACCTCTCAAATTGAGCTAGGAATCAAGTCATAATAATAAAGAGTCCTCATGATGGGCCCTTAAGGATTCAGGAACACACGTGAAGTTTTGTTGAGAAGATAATGGACACCCCAGTGAGACCTCAACCCGCCCAGACATCCCCCACTCCGCCCTTGTTTACTTATTTATCTCTCGGCTACTTAACCAACCAACAGATCGTCCGGGAACCCCTGGAGTTTCAGAAGGACAATCAACTAATTTTTCATCGGCTCATCCACTCGGTCACACTTCCCCCTTTCAAACTTTGTTTATAAAATAATAGTCATTGTTCTCCCAAACCCGTTCGATCTGCAAACTTGTTAGAGATGAGCTAATCCGATTATTGACTTTATTTACCAACCTTCATATTTATGCTCGAGAAGTGGGTGGTGGATTTGAAAGGTGGAAAGGTTTTCTTTCTCTTGGACATTGCCTTTAATGAGCCTATAATGATTAAATTGTGGAGAAGTTATGAAGTCATAGTCGTTGAAGAGAACAAACCTCTTTTTCTCCAACGAGGAGTGAAAGAGGAGAAGTGAAAATGAGACTATAGAATCCGAAACAATGATAGTATCTCGCACCGACTCGCACCAAACATGTCCCTGGTTCATACTTTTCCAAGGTTGAGGTCTCGGAAATTGAATCTGAATATTTTTCCACGCTACCCCGACCTTTCTTTACTCTAATTGACATTACTTTTGGGAATGCGTATTATGCAGTTAATTCAAATTTGAGTCTTTACTTTTTATACATATTGTCGCATAGGAAGCTCTATAAGCTCAAATAGTATGTTTATAGGCACGTAGGTATTATTGAAGTAAGAAACAACCTATTTATGTCATATAATATAGAGTGAGCTTATAGTGAAGGAAATGGAAGAATTAACGAGAAATATTTTACGGAAACTTTTTCCGAACGTGAATCTCTTGAATCTCATGGTTGTTAAAAGAGATATTTTTCAAGTTCTCATAATGCACATCTTTTGAATTTGATCATTGAACTTTGATTGTCGAGTCGGCTCAATTCCCGGAAATAATTTAAGGGTATCTATTATACAGGGAGTCTGTGTATAATGTGCGGAGGGTGGCTGGGTGTATGGCCGTGTAAGATAAGTAATTGAGGGCTCCCAACTTCTGTGTGGGTCAGAGGGAGGCGGAGAAGATTTCATTTATAAAGGCATTAGCTACTCGGATAACTTTTGGAACCGAGGTTTTGCAAGTGTTGATGCGTCGTCCCGTTTTATAGCTATGAAATGAATGTGGAGGACGTGTGCAAGAAGTGAAGGATCCTCGTTTGGGCCGAGAGGGGTGAATTGGGGCCGTTGGGGCACGTGGCGGGAGGCGGATTCGGATTGTGCGGGGGATATGATAACATGATTAGTCTGGATCCCATTATCCCTCGCCATTTGGGCCCTTTGAGACGAGTCATGTTGGTGACGGGGTCAAAGCCACGTCACCCTCACCTCATCAATCCCATCATATCATTTGTCCGGAAGGACAATGTGGACTAATTTCTCCACATCATCCTTAACAAGATGCCCCTTGGTCGTCCGTTGTCGTGACGAGTGTTGAGTCGAGACGGGATTGAGTCCGTGCGTACCAAATGGCCTCTTAATCCTCCTTTTTTCCTGTGCAGGGGACGAGAAGACGCGGGGGAGCGGGGACGAGTCCGCCGTGGCTCATTGCAAGATTGCCCAGTCGTTCGGAGGCGAGATGCCGCACAAAGGTCAGTTTGTGGAATGTTCGTGCCAAATACTTATACTAAATGAGGGATATCATATATATATATAATATTGTCATGCGTGGGGCGTGGCGTGGGCGGAAATTCCCCCCCCCCCCGCACGTCTTCGGGAACTTCCGACCGCTCCACTCCAACTAAAACGGATTGACGGATTTGTTCGAATTCCAGGGCACTCGGGGATCAACCAACTCGGCGGTGTTTACGTCAATGGCCGCCCGCTCCCCGATTCCACTCGGCAGAAGATTGTCGAGTTGGCCCATTCAGGCGCCCGCCCGTGTGACATCTCACGAATACTCCAAGTTTCCAACGGCTGCGTCTCCAAAATACTCGGACGGTAGTTAATCAATGACGCGATTTGTCATCCCATTGGGCAAATCTCATGGCTTCATCTCAACAGGTACTACGAAACGGGGTCAATCAAGCCTCGGGCCATTGGAGGCAGCAAACCCAGAGTCGCCACGACGCCCGTGGTCTCCAAGATTGCCGAGTACAAGCGGGAATGCCCGTCGATCTTCGCCTGGGAAATCCGAGATCGTTTGCTCTCCGAAGGCGTTTGTACGAATGACAACATCCCAAGCGTGAGTTCCCTTCTAATGCCTATCGGAATTGTCCCATCCATGTCGACAAGTATAGTGAATGAGAGCACCCAACTCGGGAGCCTTCACAAAGCCTTTCTTCCCATACCCCTCACACAACCCAGGTTTGAAAGAATTGAATGAAGGAATTCCAAGTTGTCTGACTCCTGAGTACACACCAAGGTTGGCCGAGGTTTCTTTCTACCAAAGGAGAGATCTCTCTCATTGTGCTCGGGAATATGTCGGGAACTGGGGAGACATGTGAGAGGCTTCCGTGGGAAGAGAGGCTGAAGTTGAAGGGAACGACTCTCTCATTTCACTCATCGGTGGATCCGAATCGGATGTTTTAATTCTGCGGGGCTCTCAATTTCCCCTTCTGTGATGTTAAAGGTCTCGTCGATCAACCGGGTCCTGCGGAACCTCGCTGCCCAGAAAGAACAGCAAAGTGGGACGGCCGACTCTGTGTACGACAAACTTCGGATGTTCAATGGACAGGCCGTGTCAGCGGCGGGTTGGGCCTGGTACCCGGGTGCTGCTCCAGGACCTCCGCTCGGCCTCCCACCCCCCACAACCCCCCTCTCGGCCCCGCTCATCCCACCCAGAGACGACCCGCACAAACGAGGTGAGTCACTCACACAAATCAAATCACGCTCATACCTCATTGACTCGAATCCACTTATTTCCCCATTTTCCTCCCAATCCACTCATAACCCCCAGGAGAGTCTTCACCGCACCATCCCACAAACTCATCACTCACTAATTACAATCCCCAGAGTCGGTCCGCGACTCTTCAACCACGACTTTATTAAATCCCTGCAAACTTAACCGGAACATCCACTCGGTTCAAAAACCCACAAAAATATGAATGACCTACATGGCTGCATAAGAATCATTTCATTTTACTTCATTCTCAAATCCAATTATTGAATCAGTTAAATTTTCATTCGTTTATACATTTAATCTCTTCTGAAATTAGTTTTATGGTTCAATGACTTTATGCGCGCATATCAAACTTTATGCATTCATCAAATGATGTCTAATGGATGACTCGCAACTTGATATAATTTATCAAGCTAATAATTTACAATTGATCGCTTGCGGGCTGAGCTTAATTGAGATTGCAAATTGTGTTTTAAAGGTCGTAAAATTGCCGTTAGCAAATTTTGAACTCCACAAATTAACGAATTCACAATTTGTCAACTATGTATGAATTTATGTAAACTTAAATTTGTAATCTGGTTTTCAATTGGTCTTTTTAGTTCCATGTTCCATGGGAGAATGTATGTAATTTACATCATCATTAAATATTTCACTTACAAGTTATGAGGAAAATTTTGGAGGTTGTAATTTATTATATTGACAAACTCCAATACCCATACGTATAAAATATATGTACATACAAAGTTAAGTATTACGTATATTTTAAAGAACTGATTCACCCATGTACTATATTTATCAAAATTGTTTATTCCGATGGTTGAATAATCAAAGGAACTCATTGATGGATAAGTTTAGATCGTAAGTAAAACAGGTTCTATTTATTCTACCAAATTAGATTACTAGAAGAATATTAATAAATTTGAAAATTATTTCTGAGATTATCCTTAAGATTCAATAAAAGTTGCCAAGATCGAAAGGCTTGATATATTGATATTATATAAAAATATAGTAAATATTTAAAAGCACTATATTAATAGGTATAACTGCAGAATTTTTTACATGGTGTTTTGCTCTATAAGTTGATTATTACATCAGATTTTAAATAATCATTCAAAGTATGCACATTGATCAAATCTACAAGATTTATTGTCATTGAGATTTATTGTGACCAACGTAATAAATTTCCTGGCATTTTGGGGAATAGTATTCGGCCCAATAGTCCCTGGGTTTTTAATGTCCGAGAAGGGAATGTGTGAGTTTTGCTGTGATGGCGATATTTTGGTTTAAGAGACTTGCGTCTTCAAATGACTCTGTTTTAATCCTCCTTGTGGGCGGCTCTTTGAGGGTTGAGAGTTTCCTTTGGTGTCCTCCCATTGAGCACGCCTGAGCTGCTGAGAACCTGAGTTCTCCCAGCACCCTTCCCATCTTCCCTCAATGGGAATGATTAGCCGATTGTTCCAACACTGGGTGCGGAGGAAGTAGCAATCCTCTGTGTGTAAAGGAGGCGTGTATTGGTGTGTCTCCGAGTGTCCCTTTTGTGTCTATGCCTTTTAAGAGGATCATTAGCCTCACGGAGGGAGAAAAGGCCGATGGAGTGTGGGGCGAATCCTGGGCCCTTTCGAAAGCCCCCTTCTCCAACATGGGAATGAATGATGAGTGGAGGGTTACTCTGCATTTTATCACATTCAGCTCACTTGAATAGGGACCGGAATGAAGGCCCACTTTGACGGCTCTTCGACACACAATGACTAAATGGAACTATTAATTGAATACACGATTGCTTAATAATCATAATTCACCCAGGTTCCCAAGAGAGTCTCTTTCACACCCTACAAAAGACACACATATAGAAACACACTATTAAACTTTTTCACTCTTTTTCATCATCATTATTCTCCGCCTCTTTGGGGAGTTTTTTAATATTCATTCGGGTGCTGCTACGAGTGGGCTTGGCTTTATGGAAAAAATATGTAAAGAACCATGTAATGTGCGTATTGGAATGAAAAGGACTCGAGGAGAGTCACACTCAACTATTTAATAAAAGATGACTCCTCTATTTGGATTCATATGCATGAGCACCCAGGGCCCGAACAATTGAATTCTTTCTTTATGGAAATTGTACTCACTAATTGTTAAAATCTCTCTTCGCCATTTGTTTATTATTGAAAAAACTCATGAATATTCTATAGAATGGGCTCTCATATATAGTAAGTTTACAAAAATACATCAATTTAACTATAAACTGTAAATTCCACAATTTGAAATACAAAACATACTTTTTTTATTTATTACAGTGATACATTTGGTTGTGACTTGTATGCAAATTGTAAAAAATTAGAAAGTATGAATGACTTCACAAAAATAGGAAGAGAAATAGGAAGGGAATATTGTTAGTTAAACGGTTTTACTATCGGATGGTTTTAACAAGATTCTAGATTTTTGTTACTGTATAAATATATATATTTGATTTGTCCATTGGGCCTCGGGGAGTTCACACGTGTGTGGATGGAATGTTTGAGATCTGAGTATTGACTCTCCACTTGCTCTCTATGTCCTTATAAAATAGACTCCCACGGCTCATTCACGGAACGAATGGGCCATTGTGGACCGAAGGGTCCCCACGAGACGACGACGAGCCTCTTTTCATCCTATGAAGTAAAATTAGAGGGATTGCATTAACAAGTTGTGAATCGAGCCGTGTATTTAGTAAGTAGTACCTTCTAGATGGACGGATGTGTTCAAGTGACTCTCTCCATTCACTCCCCCAAATCTCATTCATTGAGAGGACCTTCTTTCAACCATTATGTACGGCATAGTCAATATACACGGCATAGTGATACCTTACATGTACAGATTGAGTAAATGATTTCCTATGCTCAAATCCTCGTCTTGGATATGGAGAGAAAGGTCACAACCTTTCCCACACCAAACTCATCATTTCATCCATTCTTATTATGAGGACGTTTCGTTCCACGCGAGCTTCCACACACGACAAGGTTCTTGTAAATGAAAACCCAGTAGGAATTAACCATTTACTTTACCTAATACTTATATCCATCCTATACTTTCTCATATAAATATAATACTGTTCATAATATGGGAATGAGGCTTTTGATTCTAAGGGCCTCAATGGAGGAGTCTCTTAAGCTCCTTCATTGAACTCCAATGGGGTCTATAATAAGTTTGTCCATGGACATGTCAACTGCTCTTGTTTCATGTGAGAGGCAATGGAGTGAATCGGGAGGAAAAGGGGAGAAAGGGCGAGTCTCGTTAATTACGGATCCGTCCCGGGGACACCGGAAAATGGGGGCCGATGAGACTCAAAGAGTTTCAATTTCCTCCGGAATGAAGCCCATGTGCTGGAGAGGGGCTGCTGTTAATGGACCCCATTTAATCCTACCCCTTGACTCACTGTCCAAAAGAGGCCCGTGGTAATTATTTCCTAATCATTCATATCTAGAAATGAATCCAGAGGAGAAAAATGTTGGTTAAAACTCGAATCCACTCCGTTGAGACCTTCATCATTTTATCATGTTTAATTATCAATTTGCGAATGATCTTCAAGGGCAGAAAACAGGATTTGAAAAACGAAGTTCTTGGTTCTCATTATATTCAAATATTATTTATATTATTGTTGATAGTGTTTCTCAATAAATTTACTTTGTTAGAAGTTATAAACTATGACACTATGGGTAGGTATAGGTATGAGTATAATATGCAGATCTATAGAATGCGCTTTAAATGAATAGCCCATGCGTTAGATTGTATTGACGTGGGTCTGAATTGATCATGATCGTAGAAAGCAAGTGATTTGGGAATATCGTGGGTGAGGAAAGTGCTTACCAAGGCACATTTGCCATTTGGGTGAAACAAATGTGGGAAATATGATGTATGGGAAAGAAGTTAATTGAGATTCTCGGTGTATGTGAGAGCCCTGCAATGTGTTGGACGGGGTAAAGGGGTTGGTGATTAGGCTTAGGTTCCCCTCGCTGTCTCCGCCGCTTCCACCTGAGTGGTCCTGAACAGAGGGAAGGGATTCAAATTCGAGCAATTGAGCGAACCCTCTCAATTAAACTTTTCCCCGTCGTCCACCCAGTCGGACGTGAGCACAAGTGCAAATGTCCCCTCTGGATCCCCCCGATTCTTATTCGAACCACCTTATGCCGGGTTCAATCACAAAATTGGATTGACTGTTACGTGCATTTGTGATTCCAGAGGGACGTGAGAGGTTAATGTAATTAGGGGGAGTGTAAATATCCGCCTCTCATGTAATTGTGAGTTGTATGAGTTATATGGGTTGCCGCAGAGTCCCGCGGCATCGTCCCGAGGTTACATTTCACAAATTGGCCCCATTGTCATCAACTTTGTGTGTAACAGAAGTGAACAGCGAGGGGACGTCGGACGGGGCATCGGACCACAACTCGTCTGGGGACGAAGATTCCCAACTCCGTCTCCGCCTGAAACGGAAGCTCCAAAGGAACCGAACCTCCTTCACAAACGACCAGATTGAGGCCCTTGAGAAAGGCAAGACATTTCTCCCCACCCAGCCGAGATTAATCCACTCCTATAGAGTTCGAGCGGACCCACTACCCGGACGTGTTTGCGCGGGAGCGGCTGGCTGAAAAGATCGGTCTTCCCGAGGCCAGAATCCAAGTTTGGTTCTCCAACCGAAGGGCAAAGTGGCGAAGAGAAGAGAAACTCCGAAACCAGCGGCGGGGCTCAGACCAACTACCTTCCTCACCCCCACCGACCTCCACGAGTTCAAGGCTCCAGCTGAATTCCGGGTTCAACTCCATGTACGCCTCGCTCCCGCAACCCATCGCCTCCATGCCGGACTCTTACAGGTAATTTCAACTCCGAATTCCCATCCAGTACTGAGGTAGGGATGCATCAAGTCATTTATTTCACAGCCAACACAAGGAGTCGTTCCTCTCGGGCGGGATGGGAGGAATGGGCGGGAGCTGTCTGCAACAACGTGAACCCTCCCACCCCGCCGCCTCCTATTCCTACATGTTCGGGGATCCGCTGTCGTCTTTAGGCGGTTATGCCCGGAGCCCGCATTGCGGCCCTGCACAGCCCACCGTCTCCTCTGCTGTGAACCATGGGTCCTATGCCACACCGGTCCCTTCCGCCCATGGCGGGTCGCCCGCCGGCTACCACGGTAAACTCCCTTGCCCTGCCGTCCCAATACTATCCCCTAATCCCAGGCTATTTAGGCGTCATTTCCGCCGGGGTGTCGGTCCCTGTGCAAATCCCGAGCCATGGTCCTGACCTTGCCACCACCAACTACTGGCCGCATCGGCTTCAATGACGTCGTCGAATGGAGCCGGTTCCTCTCTCGGATCTGACAGGGTCTCTCAGACATCTCTCCTGATTCATTATTTCTCTGATCTCGTCACAATGTGTTATATCCCGATTCATTTTCAACAATAAGTATTTAATAACTATGTGTACTATTGACGTGTGTAGTTTGTGAAGAGAAGTTTGTCCACTTCAGAATACTCAAATCAGTTCACGATTCAATATTTTCAGTAATCAACGAGGGGCATATATTTATGAATATTGATGTCTCATTGAGGCATCTTGGACTTGTACGAGTAGATAAATAACAGCCATATTCATAATCAGCAATCAAAATCATCGATCAAAATCACTTTTCTGCCTTTTAATTCGCTCTTGTGCTCTTTGCTCCTCCCCTTTGGAATAAAAATGATAAAAAACTATTGATTGAGTCTCAAAGTGATTGAGGAAAGTGATTGCCCACCTGATGAGAATCTCTTCTCTCAATCACTTTGGGTTAATTTGAGAATCAAATAATACGTTTTTGATCATTTTTATTTCAAAGCTGAGAGGAGAGGAGCGAATTAAAACAGGAGAAAAGCGATTTTGATCGGTGATTTTGATTGAGGTTTATGAATACGGCCCTAAGTAATATAAATTTTAATAATCAATAATCCCCATTTAAAATAAATAATTGCGGCTCTCATCCATGATGAGAGTTTTGGGATCCCTGAGGTAAAAGAGACATTTTGATAGTTGTGAATAGCAGGAAAGACGTAACTTGTATGTTTGTGTATTTAATATGGAGATTGAACATATTTATACATATATTCGTAAGACTGACCGAGTGGAAATGGACGTCCGTGGGGGATTCTTAGGAAGCCGTGTCCTAATTCGGGTCCTATTGTTTACAATTTCTGTTGTCGGCGTGCCTTTGATTCTCCTCTGACTCCGTGGGAAACTATGCGTGGATTTTTCTTTGATAGGTGGTGATGAGAATCAATTCAATCAGTATTATCCAAATGGTCACACGATTGAAAGTGTGAAATGCGACTATCTCCCCCTCACAGTGAAACCATATAGAGATCGTATTATTAAACGTAGGTTAAACAAATAGAACATTCCTAGTTTAGGTATACTTATATTTTACCAGGTTTATCACACAGACATAATTCCTAGTGAGACAAAATTCATACTGTGTAGTGGTGTAGAGATGATTTAAAAGTATATTGGTAGGTTCCTTAATGCAATCGGGCGGATTACAAATTCCTCGCATTCAACTCACCTTCACAAATCTTTAATCCGTTCCCTCTCGCCCTCACACGCCAAAACAAAGGAGGAATGAGTTCATTTGTGAGACCCATACACACACTCCCAATCCTTTCTACTTAAATATACACATACATTTTATATGTATGGTGTTAAGTTTAAGACCGACGACATTGCTGTAATGTGTAGATGTGTTCGCTAGTAAGTATATGTATTTACATGTATGTAACATGTGTAAAAGACTATCATTTCCCTCGTCCGTCAGTATTATGATGATCATAGTATTTGAGCCCAAGTTTTTCATTGACCGTACTAGAAGTTGAGGAAGAAGGTCCATGTGCCAAAAACGTACATAGATGCATTCAAATTTATATTCTCTCATACTAGTTTCATACATGGGAAGCAGAACCGGAGGTTTTTTAGTCTCGTGAGGAGGATGGAGATGTTAAAATAATGAATAGGCATTCAAGGATTTCAAGCTCCACTTCTCCCATTGGTCAATTAAATTTTGGAGTAAATCCGGGCTCAGTCATGTACATTAATTGGATGTTGAAATTTGGAATCCGTTTTCCACTTTTCAATTGGATCCTCTCGGGGCGAATAAAAGGGGGGAGTCGTGGGGACGCGTGGCGGGTTCCGATTCATTTCAACGCAATTCCCCCGTCTCCCGGAGATCCGACGGGAACCACAGGAGAAAAACCCCCTTTGTACATCTCACAAAGGGTAATAACGATATCAATGCAATATATTATATTATTTATACACGCCTCCTTGCATTCCTTCCCCCACCAGTTTATTATTCTCTTAACGTGTAACGAATTCAAATTATCTCTTCGGTTCCAGGGAAATCTCTCTACCTATTAATATGATACACTAGAGAAATAATAATAATGAAAATGGAAACGAGAAAAGGGTAATTAATAGAGATACTTACATTATAAAGTGTATTGCTAATAAAATGAATGAAATGAGTGTATGTGAAGGTGGGATACTAATTAACAATAATACTATATATACCACATATATATTATATATAAATATATTATATTATATTATGTATGTGTATTGGATATATAGTTAATGGTAAAATTAATAGTAAATAGCATACGTATTAGTACTCCTACATGTAAAGGTATATTTATATGGCTCATATTATTGGCTATATAATAATACATACATACTAAATATTATATACAGTATACATTGAAGTAATCATTATTATAATTTATAATAACTCGAATCTCAGTTGACAAGTCTTTCGTTGTAGTGAATGTAGTAAAATGCTGAGACATATTTTAGTAGTGCCGAAATGAAGAACAAGTTCCATGCAAGTACTAACTTATTACATACAAAATACCAATTACAAAATACATCATAACAATAATAATGATGTAATATGCTCATTTTAATTTCCAATTGTCACGTATCTCAATTAGCAAACCTAAAAGTATTTTCGGAAGTGGATCATGTGTGTGTATGTGCTAATTTATAAACTGGGCGAATCCTCATTCGTTTCTTGAGTTCGGTGTGGAATGTCTTTATAATCGGAATTGAAATTGCGGAATTCAACTCACAATTACTTGTAATACTTAAATATCTACCATGTATGTATGTATGATGGCATTCAATAAACTTGACTCATTTTTCACATTTTTCCTTTTCATTCAAAAGCATATAAGAATATTGGTAGAAATAAGTAAATAATAATAAATATTTCATGTATTGTAAAGTGGATTTGGTATGAAGGCAAGTTATGTCAGAGTATTCATTTAACGAGATAACAAATTGAGCTTTATTTGAATTATTTGGCACATGAATGATCGAGAGTCTTTAGAGGAATCCACATCTGGTGCATTGAGAAAGGTACAAGGGTCATTGGTACATTGTAGATGGCTATTTATATAAACTAGGTTCACATGCATTGGTCGTCTTACACAACTAAATACTCCGCCCACGAACATCCATTAATATTTCAGACTGGATCTCTGGATAATAGAAGCGAGGGTCTTTTTGGTACATATTGAGAATTGAATAGCAAAGGAGTCGAAGGGCCCAACGAGGAATAGGTAGAATGCTGAGGACCTCCTTGAATAAGGGGTTCATACTCGGAATAGACTCTTTCTGTCCGGCTGTCGTTCCTCGGTGGCCAGTTTGCCATCATGTTCGGGAACGGCGTTCGTCCACGAGAATACCAAAGCTGGAATGCCACACCGCACATCGCCACGACGCCCCAAGTGATAGAGAGAAGTAGATCTGGAAAAGCCGACGTGTGCATGGGGTCAAACTCATGGGGTCTTTACCATCCGTGGAGTAGGGCGGGTCAATGATGGCAGTGGCGAAATCCCCTTCAGCAGCCCTCCACATCATGTTCAAAAGGATGAACTTGAGCCCGGACCCGACGAAGGCGTCGACGGGGACGAGAAACATGTAAGAGCCGATCACGGCCCCTGACAGGATGCTGCACTGTATACATATCAATTCATGTATAGGATGAAAAAGGGAACACATATTTGATGATGGGGGGTTTGGAGAGTCCTCGACGGTCGTGAGGAAGATTAATTTTCAAAAGACATTGCCCTTCTCGGAAAGGCGATGAGGCGGGGAGGGAAAGCAAATAGAGGGGGCGGACTGTCCGAATATTCTTACGAGTCGGTCAAAAGAGAGGAAGATGGCCGGGAGGACGAGGGACGCCGCGACGAAGACGGTCCAAAAACTCAGATCCTCCTTCAATGCCGGAATGTCACCTAATCAAACTGATTACATTATCTGGGGATGGTTTGAAAAAGCTAAAAAAGGACTTGTGAAGTTTAACATATGTACATAGTCTACATACTATAGTACCTATATATTTATTATATCTCTAGTTATATATATATATATCTTTATATAAGTATATAATCATTTGGAGAAAAGAACCCCTTCAAAAGGAACTCATCATTTCGACGTCCCTTCTCTTTTTGTTCATTTGAGTGAAACTCCCTTTGAGGCCCATTCACAATTTCCTTTTATATTGAGCCTATGAATGGTGATGGGAAGGAGTGAACCTCCGTACGTGGGCGATTCTCATTCCCAAAGACTAATACAGTTCCTCCTTTGGAAGAAGAGAAGCGGAGAAGTCATTAGTCAAATTCAACCCTTTGAGTCCACATGGTATGCAAGTAATCAACTCACTCTCTCAGACTTCATTGTAATTCTCAGATGAATGTCTCTATTAGATCCTCCATGTTCACTTTTGTCATCATTATGACTCACAATCCTCAAACTCTGGAGGAGACGAGAAAGGAGGAGAAAAAAACTGGTTTTTCTCTTCTAAGCTCTTCGTCCTCGTCTGGATCTCAAAGGGAGCTCAAGAGATCCATAAGGTGATTCGTGGAAAAGATGGGCTCTTACCAATCGGCGTGTAGAGAACAACGGCGACTAACAGTCCGCCCTTCATCAGAGATCCGAGGAAGAGTGGCCAAACTGGTGCTCCCCAAATGGACCAAACCACAGCCACAATGGCCCCAACAGCAATTCCAATCCCTCCGCCAACTACTCCAGCTTCTACAATTAAAACATTTAAAAGGTTGATGAGATTCAATTGGAAACTTAATTTATCATTTTTAAGATAGTTTGCAATATTTACAAAAAATATGAAAACCATGGGTTTAGCACCTTCAAGAGAAACTGGGAAAAACGATAGACATATGGTTGATGCCACAAGTCCGAAACCTACCCCAGATAAGAGAAAAACCTGAAGGCGAAAGTATCGATGTCCAAAAGCTGCGAGAAAAAGACCAGCAAATACGGCGAAACCTCCAAATAACTTGGCTCCAATAGACTCTGAAATTAAATGGCAATTTCATTGAATCACGCTTCTATACAACATCACAATGGTAGAATTCTTATTACTTATCGCTATATAGTATTTACAGTTATTTGTGTAGAGACTAGAGACGTGGACCATATTGGGATATCTAATGTTTGCATGCTACACTTGAAGACTATTCGAACAAACAGAGGACCGAGATTGAGAAAAAAAGTATACTTTAGGTCCAGTACTTAACGCACTCATTCATAAAAGTGTGTTTATATTGAAATTTTTACGAGAAGTGGGCACTCGACAATGCAATGACAACTTGATTGTGCATTTGTTTGCATAAAGGCCTATAAGTATTTGCATTGGATTTTTCGGGTCATAAGTTGGAAATGACTTACTTATGGCAAAACAGTCCGGAGGTTTCACATCCCCTTCACACCCGTACGAAATGGTGGAGACGTAAGCAGACGAAGCGGTAAGGCTTCGTACAATCACAGCAACAACTCGACCTGTCCCTTGGTAATTGGCGAATTTGACCCTTGACGAAGGGGTCCCAGCAAAAGTGACCTTGAAATTGGCATTCATATTTTCATTTACAAATCATTTTCATTTACAAATCATTTTCATTCAGTGTAGATGTTCTGCAAGGTTTTGTCAATTTGGATATTGTGATTAAGATCATTTCCTCACCTTCTTTCCATTCCTTTCAATGTCTTCCACTGAGGACATGGCCCTGATGGAGGCGAAAGCCGTCGAGGCGGAAAAGTCCCGATGGGGGAGGAATGAATGGTACACATCGTACTGGAGCGGAATTCGATCGCACGATGCAGGAATGACGTTGAGGGGCCAAGCGGCAAGGGGAACCCGAACCCCAACCACGGCCCGGGAGATGTCGAGAGGAAGAAAGGGAGCCCCTGCAGTTGATTCCTCCATGCTACAACCGCCAGGAATCGGAACATCCCGTTCGAGAGCTGAGACTCCCACGAGGACGTCGTTGGGCTCGAGGATCAAGTTGTGGAGGAAGAGCTGGCCGCTGGTGCCCGGAAGGAGCAGCCCAATATGACTCCCATTTGCATGGTTTCCGAACACGAGGGTGCGATTGAAGGAGAGCGAGACTGTCGAGATTCCGTGGGCCTGGACGAGGATGAAGGCCGAAGAGTTGGGCCCCGACACGCTCAAGTCCATCACTTCCCCCGGTCGGAGGAGGAATTGTGAGAAGTGGAGGGTTCCGTTCGTCGAAATGACCGAGGAGGTCTTGAGGCCTAATGAACAAGAGGGAGTTTGGGGGGATTGACAATGGGTTCGATCGGAGGGGCTGTTTCCATTTAATGGGCGGCTTAATCCGAAGAAGCTTTAGCTTATTGATTTAACCAGGGGTGATTCCGACTCAATGAGCATCGCCTCCATCCCCACTCACACAATGATTGAGGAAGTTCCGGAAGGGCGGATGATGGGACCGACAACTCTCATCTTCCCAACACCTTTGCCTTTATGAACGACAATTCCCCCGGAAAAAAGGAGAATGAGGATCCAAATCCGACAGGATTTTGGAGATGGCTCTAAGTAGTAGACAAAGAGGCTTACCTTCTGTCGCTGAAGAACAAGGAGGGAGGAGAGAGATGAAAATGACAAATAATCCATAATGAGAGACCAATTGACACCAACGAATGATCACCATTTTAACTGTTCGTTTTTTTGGCCAAGTACTGGACTGGTTGGATCAGACGGCCGTGTCAGGATGGATCATCATTCCCTCATTAACAACCCTTCAGCCCCCTTCTTTTGTTCCTTCCCTACAAGTTGGCAAACACCATCAGTGAGTATTTACCATCAATCTAAAACTTTTTAACTATGTGATTACGTAATACTCAATAATATTCAAATATATAATTCAATATTACTAATTGACAATTATTGTTAAAATATTAAATCTCGTTCAATAATTCCACTTTTTTACAGTTTTTAAATGTTTAAGAACAAAAGGATACTTATCAAGGTACCTCAAATTAAAAATTGGCACATTAAACAGTTAAATCTATTCAATCCAACTCTAGGATTAACTACATTTAATGTTTAGAGAACAAAGAATAATAAAGCACTGTGCATTTTTAATTATACAACTACGAGGGATGATTAATTACATAACGTAATTAATTCTCTTCATAGTAAAATAAATTACCTTGGATTGGATTCACTCGCGGAAAAAGCATTTGGTAAATGAAAAGAGGCTCATGAAATGAAAACTGAAATCATTTGATTTAAATGGAGGTGTTGGGTTTGATTAATTAATTAAATTTCGTTTGTGTGTATGGGGAACATGGAAAATAAAAGAGAGTTTGTTTGCTTTGCAAGATATGTGTACAAAGTTGAAAAAGGGAGGGAGACGTCGTGCGCGTGAAATATGTTCTCACCCGATCGATCGGGAGACATGAGCAGTGGGGGCGGGCGGACGGGAGAAGTTCGGATCGATTGAATTCTCCCCCGCGACCCGCCGGTGATGGGGAAGGACGGCGACCTTATCGAGGCCGCCAGAAACGGTGACCTCAACACCGTCGACAAAATCCTTGCCCACAAGAAGAAGTCAGGGCCTCTTGCTAGGTGAGTCATTCCTTCTATCTTTCATCCAAATCTCTGTCTTAACTCCAACATCTCAAGACAGGTCTTTATTTTCAATTCCCTCAATCTTGGAATCATTTCTCTGGTGGGAAAATTGCATTTCTATTTTAAAATAATATATTAATAATTGTGTGCTTTTTATTTAATTTTTGGCGAGTGGCAGAAGTTGATTTGACATATTTATATATTTCCTAAATGTCATCAATACAATTTCCCTCCTTTCAATTTCATTCATTTACTCTGTATTTAATTTTGTTCATTCCTCGTCATTCCAATTATTTTATTTATTCGAATGAAAGAAGAAGAATGAGATCATCATTACGCTTTTACGCAATTTCTTGTTCAAATGTCAATTTATTGATTTTTACCTCATAATTTCAAAGTTTGCTCATTTGGAGCGCGATTTAGCGTCGTAGTAGGTGAAGAGGGAGAGATAGGACGAAAGAGCCAAATGCTGAATCAATTTGTTCCCCATACACTTCTTTATCATTTTAATTTTATTATATATTTAATGCAATGTTATACACCCATTTCTCTTTAATGCTAGTTTAATTGCTTTATTCTCTCATTGCCAATTGACTTATCAATTGATAACTATATATACCGTTTTCTGTTATTTATTAATTATTTAAAATATTTCGATGAAGATGGTCAGAGTAATTTAGGTAATCAATAGTGCATTTGTTCTCTTTTTTCTCAATTATCATAAAAATCCAGAAAGTGATATATAATTTCTTTTAAACTTGATGTACTATACCAAACCCATTTATATAATTGATCAAATAATGGAAAAAAGTACTCATAAGGATGCAAAAATTTAATAATTAAAAATAATAATTTTATTTAAATATTGAATATTTTTTTTAATAATTTAATTTAAGCCCATGCTCGAAATTAAGCCCTGCTCGAAATCAAGCCCCCCCCCTTGAAGCCTAAATTTTTAATTTAAGCCCGGGCTTAAAATCGAACAATAACGGTAGTCATTCCTTATAATTAAATATTTATTGTTACATACATATTACAATTTTTATGCCGTTCACTAACACTTTCTACATTTATTTTCATTATAAATATGTATTAGGCATTTAAATAATTTATCTTAGCTGGGAGAGTATTGGGGCCTTTTGTTTATTCTTATTAAATAAACACTTGCAATTTCATGTGCTTAGAGATTAAGGATTGTGGTATTTTGTTTTGAAAAGCAGACGAGAATCATCCACGATGAGTAATTCCCAGCATTCATGTAATTTAAATACCCAAGATAAATCGTTTTGCTGATTATGGAAGTTTATCATCTATTTGTAATTCGAATCTTGAGTAATTTGCCTATTATGGTAACGATTTTTGGTTTTGTGTGTAATTGAATATCACCATGATATCGCTATTTGGAACTGGATCCTCTGGGTGATATTATTCGTATTTTAAATGGAATGAGTGATGTGACTGTAGTGGTGTGATTCATGGTTATGAGCCATCTCGTCTTACACCATGTTTACCCATGTTGTGAATTGAGTAGTTGTGCCGAGAGTTGTATTGTGAAGAGACTTTGGATGATACGTCATTGTGTGTGAGTGCATGTCCACGCTGACGATGGGGAGGTTGAATGGAAGAATGAGAGGATTTTGAAGGGTTCGCTATTGTTGTTAAGGGTATGCATTTCTTCATATCTCCTCCTGTTTGTTTTCAGTCTGAGGAGAGGACCAGGTGCGAATGCCCAAGACTCAAACGGATTTACGGCCCTTCACCATGCCGCCGTCAACAGGCACCGGTAAGGGAGCTCAAAGGGCCATTCTCCCAGGCCGAGATCCCCGCAAACTTCGTCCCGAGATCCCAATCTGTCTCTCGAGTGGGTTTTGGCCGTTTGGGTCCAAGGGCCCTTGAGGGCCAATCAAATCCCCTCTCTCAACACTAATCGACTCCCGTCGAGATGGGAATTACCGGCCCATCCCACCACACCTCTCATCTTCATCCCATTCATTGTCCCTTTGATGGAGAAAGCATTGGTGATGAAGTGATGATGAAGATGGTTCGTTCCAGGTCTGTGGTTGAGCTTCTTCTTTCCTATGATGCCTCCCCGAACGTAGTGGACATTGCGGGGTCGTCGGCCCTTCATTTGGCGGCCTGGAGCGGAGCCGAGGACGTGGTGGGTCTCCTTCTCACCAAGGGCCCTGCCCACCCCAACGTCAACCTCATGGTGAGTCACGTAATCAACAACCCCGAGCGGAAAATTTAGCCAGTTAGGCGGAAATGAAAGGGATTTGGTCTGGGATGGAATTAAGGGGCTAATTCGTCTCTCGGACCATTCAGCCTATTTCCCATTCTGGGACACCCTGCAGGACGTCGCCCCGTCCGCTCCCTCACTTCAAAATATTGGGACTGGAGTCCTAAGGAGCAATTAAAACCGGATTACCCGCCCACTCACGCCTCGCAACTCAATAATGGGGAATAATGTTATTGTTCTCCTCAAGAGTCTTTACTCAATGGATGTTCCATTTTGAACAGAATAAGGAGGGCGAGACGCCCCTGCACATGGCGGCTCAGTTTGGCCACGAAGGAGTCGTGAGATACCTTCTGGGGCATGGTGCTGACCCAGGGCTTCTATCGGCCCGTCAGGAGTCGGCCCTTGACCTCGCTGCCCAGTACGGTCGCATGGAAACTGTTCATCTCCTCCTCACCGCCCATCCGCAATTGCTCGCTCCCTTCATGGGGAATTCGGTTCTGCAGAGAGTTTTCCCGCTCACGCCGCTTCATCTTGCCTCCAGAAATGGTCACAGGTGAAGACAAATTTAAACATTCGCTTTTTCATACATTGCCAGGCATATAAGAAATACTTTTTTCAATTATTTATTGTATAACTTTATGTATTTATAAAAACTCTTTATATAACTACATATAACACGAGCTTTTATTCATCTAAAAATGGTAATATTTATAAAATAATTATGTAGGTAATAGGTACATACCTACTAGGGATATGTATAAATATTAATGTGGATATGTATATTGATAATCTGTTCATAATACAAAATCATACGATATTGATCTGTATATTACTCACCCTATCTTCTTTCTTAAGAGATTCTGACTAAAAGACTAGGTTTAGGTATATACAATCTTTTTTTTATAAAATTATATAGAAAATCTTATTGTTAGTTTAAAGACAGTGAAGCTGAGTGAAAATTGCTACCAAATGATTGTTTTTACTTCATTGAAGGCATTAAATAAATAAATTGAGGTGAATGAATTTGAGAGTTTTTCCTTCGGTTCTTTTCCCACGAGTGGAGTAATGCAAGGTTTTATGATGATGGCAGGAACGTGGTTGAGGCTCTCGTCCGTGCCGGTTTCAATGTCAATTGCCGAACTAGCGGCGGGACAGCCCTGCACGAAGCAGCCCTTATGGGAAAAGTTGACGTGGTGAAAGCTTTGCTCGAGGCTGGAGTCGACGTTTGTGTGGCCGACAGCGCACGACGGACGGCGGTTGACCGCCTGTCTGAAGTTGGCCTCCACACGCCGATCGCTAAAGAAATCGCTGACCAGATCCGATCCGCCTTGAAAAAAAGGAACCAACAAGGCGGGAAGTCGCCGCTGTCCTCTCCGCGCCCCGAGGCCCCGCCAATCAACCCACCTGTCCCCAGAACGTGAGTGACACGGTCGAGTGGACACCCTTCACTCTCCATCCAATGGCCCGACACTCAAACCCCCATTTTCTCCCTCTTTTTTATATGAGAGAATTTTACCAAATTCCTTATTGTCCGCAAGGGTCTGTTTTGAACATGGGAACTTTTCCCTCGACTTGTCAATCTTCTATGATCCCAAGTTTGAAGAGTCTCCTTCTGTTCTAGGGGTCCAAATCACAATGAGCCAGAGCCTGGGCGAGAACGTCAATCTTCCTTCTCTCCCGGTGACCGAAGGAATGAAGAGACGGCCTTTAAGGAAATCACCTCTGTGGCCCCGAAGAAACCTCCAAGGCGGAATTTGTCGGCGTCTCCGACTCACTCAGGTTTGATGGATGCCATTGGGAGTCCTGATGATCGGAATCGAGCCGAGGGCTGGTCCCCGCCGATTCACAATGGCCTAAGTGGGGAAACGAGGGCGAGGGCCATGAGCCAACATGGTGGCCTCGACGACCCCAAATATGTTTCCACCGCACACATTAAATTGAGGGACGCCAAGAGCGAACAGAATGTGGGCCAACTGGGGCTTGTCGAGTTTGACGCAGATGGTCCCATGAAGTCACGAGAGCTTTTGGAAGAATTGCGGTTGAATCTCAATTCGCAAGCTGATCATCATCAGACTGATGGAGTTCGGAAGTTGGGTCCAAAGCCGGCAATTGCTCCGAAACCAACCATTGCCCCTAAGCCCACCAATATCCCAAAGAGTAAGAGCAGACGGAGTGAAGGGCGGACGCCGAAGTCGATCTCAATGTCCGCTCTTTCCCCTGTTGATGTCAACAAGGAGATGGCTTTGATATTCGGAGATCCGCTCAAATCTCCCATTGTCACTCTGCTCGAACCGCTCAGCATGGAGGAATATGCAGATCTTTTAATCACCAATGGATTTGATGACATTGAATTCTTGGTAAGTTTTTCTCATTTCATTCCCATACCTGCTTACTGCTTAAGAAGATCATATCTAGGATACATAATATAATACATACACAGTACATCCATATACATATAGGTATGTAGTTATACTAATAGGTATAACTCCTTCTTCCATTCCCTATTTGCTATACAAAGAATACTTGAGAACATTTGTTGAGGATTTTGAGAAAAACTTCCACGGTCCTTGAGGGATTAAACACTCAACATTAAAAGCATTCGATCTCCACTGATAAGATTTATGCAGATTGTCAATTATTCTCATTTACGCTATTATTTAAATATACTTAAATAAATTAAGTAGGGAATGATGTTTATTGAAACATGTTGGTTGTTAATTCATTAGGGTGATGATATTCTTGACGAGGGGAGTCTTCTTGAAATTGGGATCCTCAACGCTCAGCATCGCAAGGTGGTCGTAGATGGCTGCCGAAATTTGAAAGTGATTTGGCCCACTTGCCTTCACAACAACGTTCCCATCTCCGTCCCAAAATGGCTCAGAGAATTGGGTCTCTCCATGTATGAACCCAATTTTGCAAAGAACTTGTACAGCGATCCTCGGCGGTTACTTAACCTTTGGAACGATGAGCTCCTCACGGTCCTCGAGATTGAGTCTGTCGGTCACCGACGGCGGATCCTTTGTGCTTCTGCTAAGGTTCGGCCTCCGCCTTTAGCAATTGAGGCCGAACCTCCAGAATCCGGACTTCCCATACGAGACCCAACGGACCTCGTGTCTGGCGTGTCTTCTGCATTGAGGACTGCCTGGCGCCACTCACCTGAGACACTCATCGAGGGAAGTGTCACTTACCAAGCATTGGTAATCCTCTCTCACTATTACAATACTACTATTTCAATTAGCGTTTATAAGTACCATCATAGGCATAAAGGTTTCAATTTCAATAGGGTTAAAATAAGTATAACGTGTATATGAACACGCTTCAATTCCATTCTCATCTCATTGGGACTATATAATTTTTATAGTACGTGGGAACAAGTTTCGTTCATGAGACTTCTACAACTGATGCTATTCAAATGGCAATTCAAAGTGTGAGGACGAGAGGACCGAAAGGGACAAGTGTCCTCAACATCCCGGTACTTCTCATCGTCTCTGCTAGCATCGTGAGCTGGTACAACGAGAGGACAAAGGTGAGAATTGGCCCAATGGGGGAATTGAATCGTAAGTGTTTTTTCCTATTCAGAGTTTGGTCCGGGAACAAGAAATTGCTGGAATTCAATGTACTTGCCAAGCCTCGGAAGATCTGCGCTTATTAGCTCTAGTCGCGAGGGGTGCCGAAGGAGTTTCTGCCTCTTGTCACGTTTTTGCCTTGGACTCTGTCGAGTTGGCCACTGAGGCAATTTTGACTCTTGGCCAAGCATTTGAAGTGGCTTATCAATTAGCAAACCGCCGGCCGACCCGAGACGCCCTCAAAACCCACACGAGGTCCAAATCGGCCAATCAACTAAGCCTTCCTCCGGCCAAGTCACGGCGAGAGAAAATGGCAGAAAATGTAGTGACGGCGGGCCTTGTAGCGACCCAACATGGACGAAGTCAATCAGTGGGGGAATTGGGATTCAAAGCGCTTTCAAGAGCTCCCATCGTCTCCAAAGAGGAACTTTAATAGTAATTTTGTATAATTTTAAACTCTTCCGCTGACCGTTTCAAGAGCTCAAAAAGTCTCGTCAACATTCCTCAAATCTTCGTAATAAGTAAGGATTTATTTAGTTGATCGAATATTTCAACTTTATTTATCATTCTCCAAATACTCGTCCAATTAGTTTAAATCAAGTCAGGGGGTTTTTTTCTTGTCGGAACAATACTCTTTTCAAGGGTTGGTATAGGTATATTAAATTCATTGTGAGTATGGAAAAGATGAATTATATAGAAATTATTAATTAGCTGTTAATGTGCGAACCGCTGGGGTCGGAAAAATCCTGAATTTGGCTGTGGATGTATCAACATGTATATTATATGTATACAAGTTATGGAACGTGGGAGATGAAGTGATCGATGAATTATGTGCCTAATGAACTCTCGAGGATGAAAAGGTATTAGAAGGGACGGGGAATGATTTTGCTCAAAAGGGGAACATTTGATTGTTCCAACTCCACACACAAGCCTTTTTCCCATTGGACCCAATGTCCTGACGCGAGTATTTATGATAAAACCCCGGTTCCATACACTGATGTGTATGCTTATATTTATATGATCCATCATCCACAGCTGATCTCTCAATTCCAACTCATCATTTTCCTCGTCATCACGATTTGTAAATTAGGGAAGCATTGAAGAGGAGTCATTCCGACGCGTTTGGTCCAACGACTGGAAGGCGTGTGGTAAAAGGATACAAATTCTAGACATCGATCGAGTCAGGTGTAAAATTAGGGATATGCCTTCAAATTTAACTGTTAAAAGCATGAAGATCATATTTAAGTATATGCTTACCTTCTTTGTGGGATGAAAAGAGATTATGAGTCTATTATGTTTAATATAAAAATTTATATATACTATATATTCTACAGTATATCCTTGTATAAAAATTAATGAAACTCAATTTGAGGAACATAAGTGGTTGGGCCTAATTTCGCTTCAAGGTGCTCCTTCGTTGTGATTAAGGTCCAAAAAATTGTCATTGTGAGTTGGTTAAATGATAAAAAATATATATGAGATAAATGCGCAATGAGATGATATTAAAGTTATATATAATATTAAGCCGAATAATGAAAAAAATGAGAAAAAAACTTACCACTTTTACAACTATTGTAACAATCTTCGTAAATACATTCTGTAGCATAGGATTTTGAATACATTGAATTGTTACATAAAAAGAATTTGTAAATACTTTTAAAAAATATATTAAAATTAAATAGTTTTATCCGATTGTCTTTTATGAGACATTAGATGAGTCAAAGTGAAGATTTTACGAGATTTTCTTGAATCATTTTAACTTTGTTTTATCTTCCTCTTTGTTTAATCTTTTCCACGAGAGAAATTATTTTACATTTTAAGTCACATTTTATCAATGTCAATCAAATCTATTCATGCAACGAGTTCACACTATTTATAGAAGACCAATCAATCATAGTTGTAAATTTTTTCTTTTTAACGCTTTGAAGAATTAATGTAGAATGTAATATTTGGATATTTATAAGTCTGTATGTTTGCAACCAATTCAATTTTAATTTGCAAAATTTTTAATTATTATGGTTCAATTAGTGGAGGAATACGTAAATGCAAGAAGGGTTGTATTTTCTTTAACAATTTAAAATTTACATTACGAGTTTTAATTTGAGCACATTTCTATCATTTCCCTCTTCCAAAGAAGGTGAAATGATTTTAAATCTTTTAAGTATCTTTTAAGTCTTTTAAGGAGTCAGAAAGTAAATAGAGGACAAAGCTTAATCTTAACATACCTACATAATATTCGTATTTACGTATATATTTGTTGAATCAGATAAACTAACTTTCAAATCTTTTTATTAACAATAAGTAGAGTGGGTACTTAACTACATAAATATTTGATAGCAGTTAATAAGTATAGTATATTGTATCCTTTCATACAACTTTAGTAATTTCATGGTAATGGCATCAATAGTAAGTTTAGTTATTAATTAGATTCCCGTGAGTTTAAGTTGAATGAAAAGAAGAAATGGTATAGTCCGTATATTTATATTGGTCGATAAGATTATGTAAGTCATAAGCTCTCGATAAACCCTTTCTTAATCAATTGAGTCGGTTTGGGGAGAGGTCTGGGGTAGAAGGCGAGGTTTGAAATCCACAAACGTTCTTTTCCTCACGGATTAGAGATTCGGAAAGTGGTAAGAGCCGCCAAGAGACTTGCATTTCCCTTTCTCTAGATTATATATTTCAGACATTATATTCGGAAGGAGTGTCTTTTATTACTTGAGGTCCGATATGTATAGTATATCTAAATATGTATAGTATAGTCTGTTTAATGGTGGTGGTCTATGAAGAACATGTGGAGGTATAATAGTGTCGAATCCCCTCATTGTTCGAATATTTCCCGGGGTTTTATGACGCCTTTGGATGGAGATTAACGTAACCTGTTTCCCCTTTGAAAAGAGTTGTGGAGATGAAAGTAATAGGATTGGGGTCCTCTTGAATTTCTCCCATCGTCGAATCATTTCTTGCCGGATGGGTTCTAAGGAACCTTCATAATGATCATAGGTATACTTATAGTCAGCTCTCTTCTTCTGCTTCTTTTATACACGTACCACGTCTAGTCGATCACGGTTTCTCAAACAGACAGAAAAAACAATCGAGTCCTTGTAGTTCCTTCACGACTCGACGTGCTCAACTATTTTAAATTATAAATAATCCTATCAATCCTATGCATGTTCCAATACTATTAATTAAAAAAATGTTATCTGTATATTAAAATATTTACTACTGTTGTGGTGGTTCGAAACTCCCAGAACATCTTTTAAAATTACCTTCTAGACCTATTAATTATTAGGTAATTCGAACACGAGGAAAATATTGTATAACGGTAATATACACAACTAGTAGGATCTGGTGTAATAGAAATTAGTAAATATGATACGATCAACGTTTTTCATAAGATCTTTATAATACCTAATTCTAGTTATGTACTTTAAGTATGTAAATTTCTGAAGGAGCAAATTAATGTGAAAATTATAGATATTCAAATCACAAATTATGTAACTCATCGACTGAGTGACTCGCTCAGGATCAATGTGTCTCATTTCCAATCAGAATGATATTATTATTACTACAATAGGATATTATTAATAATTAGTTAATTATTAAATATATTATAACAAGGTGTGGACTGAGGAACGCCCTTTTAATCAAATCTAATGATCTTGTTTGTCATTCCTTTCGCGATGACGATATTGTACTGACAATGAGTAGTAATAGATTCATTCTACATAAAAATGATATTGTACATAAATATATTGTGTGTAAAAAATAAGTTTTCTCAAATTATTATAATGATTATTATTATTCGGAAACCTAAAATTTTGCCAAAAAAATGTAACAATAAAAATTATTTATTAGAATATGGAAAATGTGAATGTTGATTTATGGACGAGATTTATAAAGAGTTGTACCATTATTAGTGAAAGTGAATTTATTGAATACTTTTAGATGTAACTAGAAAAGAAGTTTGTTCAAAAAGAGTCAATTTGAATGCTCAGTCAATACAATAAAAAAAGCTTTGCAGAAATCCCAAAAACCAGTGATTTTTAAACACATCCTCTGAATTGTTCATTTGTAATAAAAAAAACTTCCATTTGTTTTTCTATCGTCTTTGAACGAGAAAATTAATTTCATCCATGAGAACTTTCCTTTTAAAAATGATATATATATATATATATATATATATAAGTGGTCCATATTTGCATCTAAACATGGATTTGAGATGAAATTGAAGTTTTTCCAAAGGGAGTTTTTCCTTCCCTTTCGGTCTCTTGGAGAGGAAACCGAGGTCTGTTTCCAATTCTGCCATAACTGTCTTGTCATCATAGAAAGGGAAAGTTAAAGTTGAGGGGAGGAAAATAAAAGTTGGAGAAACTTCACCCTCAAATGCTCACTTTGACATCGAGATATTCAACGAGGCTTGTAATATTTGTATCCAACATATATATCATACTTATTCCATATAATAAACCCATAATGCCCTTATATAGACTGCATACAAATATATGAATAGTTATAAAATACATATTTATCCATGATGTTGATTCTTACAAATATAACTATACGTTCAAATTTACTATATTTATGAACATGTATGTATAATACTATAAATCCCACTTCCTATTAATATATTATTCCTTTCAATCTCTCCTCAATTAATTAGCGAAATGATCAATAAAAATTGACTGTAATAAAATGTTCATTTGGGTATTTCATTTCTTTTGGATGAATTAAAGAGTATTTGAAGATGTTTGATATTTATGTATGTTTAGCGTAAAAAGGAAATAGGCACACATGGTTTTTTGCATATAAATTTAAAGTGAGTTGGGTATGGGTGCAGAATGATTCATTTCTCTGAGGATAATTTTTATTTGATGAAAAACATCAAGGGCGTTGTAAGCTATTCGCTGATGGAGAAAAGATAAAAATGATGGCCGTTGTCTGGAAAGATAAAATTTTGGTGGAAGTGTGGCAGGAGCAGTTTGCCGACCTCCAGCCGCTTTGACTGTCCAAGTGTGAGGAAATTGACCTCGACGAGCTGCGCGTCCCTCAATTATCACAAATGGGTGTCGGGGTGATTATACAACCCGAGTCCCAGTCCGAGAGGAAAATTAATGATGGGGGGAAAGTCGACGAATTCCTCCCATGCAAATCTGTGTTCGGCCCATCGAGCCGGAAAACTCTCTCGTGGAATCTGACTCGCACAGCCCTCTCCCCCTTTAATCAAATTTGAAAAGTGGTGGTAGCGGAGGAAGCACCTGCGGAGAACCGCCAGTTTCTTCAATTCCCCCTGGAGAATCCCGCAGCGAGGATTCGGAAGGAGGAAGTCGAACACGGGAGCCCTTGAGCCATGCGAAGGATGCCAAGTGGGTTCTTTGGGCAAGTATATAATAAAGTAGTATATTGTTTATGCGGTGAGTGCCTGGGGTCCCAGCGGGGCTTCTGAATTTTCCAACTGGGTCCGGGAGGAGAATGGGATCGTTCAGGTGTGTGATTCGGTCGGCGGGGCGGCGGGTTCGGGAAGGCTCTGAGCCCTTCGCCCTCAATGGGCCCACTCAGGCGGAAGCTGAGAGATTCCTCGAGGTGGATCCATGTTCGGACGGGAGTGTTTTTGATGGGGCGGCCCGTTTTTGTTCCTTCCTCTGCCACGCGTCTGCATACATTTCAAACTTCTCATTTCCGGGCCGGGTCGACGGGAGCCGGAAAAGAATTCGGGGAAGTGAGAATGTGACACTGAGAAGCACAATGGAGGGGTTCACGGGCGAGCGGAGTTCACCGAGGGATGATCATAATTACGCCCTGTCCCTCTTTTTAATTCTCAATGGAGGGAGTGTCCCATTGTCCTCTCCGACATGGATACGACTCATCATCCCACTCGACCTCTCTCCTTCGCCAGATGAGTCCCTGACCTCCAAAGCCTCTCGCATGTCTGGGCCCATTAAACCCTTGAGCTCGGACGAGGGACACTTGGATCTTGGGACATTTAATCGGGCGGCCGAGGCGCTGACGGAGGAATTTTAATGAAGGGCCGGGCCCTTGACGGAGGCCGGCTCCTGTCTCCCCCAATTTCACGGTTGGTGGGTGTGAGGAGCGGATTAAGGGCTCACCGGTCCCATTCTTCGCCGCCCTGACGATAAGAGGCGGAGGAATGCGGGAATTACCTCCCTTTCCTCCGCCCAATCAACCAGAAAAATCACCCCCTTCACACCATTCCTCATTCCTCCCAGGCACTGGGGCGTGATGGGGAAATTAATTGGATCTCTAATGACGACCCCGAGTGGGGCCCTAATTGCTTACAAGACAGTCCTTTCTTCCGCCCGCCTTCCTCCGGGATCAACCGCTCGCCCACCCAATCGACTGGAAACACCCGGATTTTTTCATCCGCTAATTCCCTCTCTAATGAGAACTGACGTGATGGATGGGGCGACCCGAGGTGTCCTCTCAATTTCGCGAGGAAATTAGGATTCATAATTCGGCCCACCCTCGACCATCAATTACATTCGAGTGAGTTGACAACTCCTCTTCCCCTCCACCCGACCCAACACGAGTTTCCATGCAAATGAGGACCACCATTTTCCCCTTTCGATACAGACACTTATTATTACTCCCTCCATTCTACATCTTTCATCCTTGGTTCATTTTTCAAAACATCCTCAAATAAACCGTTGGTCATATCAACTTAATATAAATAGCATAGATAGCAACTGGATCTTTCAGAGATTCTCAATTCAAAACATCGTGACTTGGTCAAATACTCGAAAATATCTTAATGAGTATTGACACTTTAATGCTACACAGATTTCCCATTATGGAAGGAAGTATTAATATTAGAAATTCCTATTGTTGAGACTCGTGATTGGTTTGATACTGTGTATGAGCGGAAAAGGAGCACAAAGAGAAATGTCGAACAAAAGGTCGAGGGAAGATATAAAGGTGGATTATGAATCGGAATGGGTGAATGGAGATCATCTCGGAAGATTCGCATGTTGGGGAGGAATGAGGACTGCTGTGCGTGTGTGGAGATGTGTCGTTGTTTGGGGCAGGTTGAGCAGTGATCCGGGAAATGGGTCCGCCGCTGAAATATTGATGGGGGCTTGTGGCGGTCCATTAGGGTGGCGGTGAGTTGGTGATTGAGGCGGGTCGGGTGGAAGGGTGCAGCTGGGCTTCTCCCGCTCCGATGCACCCATTCATTCCTCTCCCCTCCTCCCGGATTCCGCCACGGATCCTTGAGAGCCTCGTGACAGGTGAGGGTCGGCCCCTTTGCCTTCGGATTAACGGCAGCTCTCAAAGGGCCGTCTCAAGGAGAACCCAAATATTTACTCCGGTCCTTTGTACGCCCAGAGAGGGACAAACTAGGTCGGTTAATTATCGTCTCCGTTTGAAGTGATGTTCGCGGACACTGTGGCCCTGGGCGGAATCAAAAAGGCCGTCTCCCATGCGGCACCCAAATTGCATTTCTAATCTATTTTCTCTTTTCATTTGCCATGTTGATTGCTTGTGGGCTCTCGTCACCACAGGAGGACAAACTCAAAGGAAATGTGTCCAAACAAGATTTGAAGTTCATTTGCTGCTCCGGCTCACAAGTTAGCGGAGATTCTTTCGGGGAGACCAGGGTGGAGAACATCAACCGGGAACCCATATGAACCCAATTCCCTTCTTCTGTCCAAAACTGTTCTCCAGTTCTCCACGTCACTTGTGAGATGAATGGAGAGGAAAACATCCCTACGTATGTAATGAGTTTAGCTCCAGCCCTGGGTCAATCTCATTCCTCCAATTTGACTCTGCATTACTCCCATTACCATCCTGATCGGAGGATATTATTGCATTTGGGAAGTGGGGCCCTTCAGGCGCCCAATAAAGGAGCCACCTCGGAACCGCGGTTCCACCGTCCGATGAATAATTGAGGGATTCCGGAGGGTTGCGGGGATGAAGCCATTGGAAAGTGTAGCAAAGGCCGGGATTGGCCGGGAATCCCTCCCTCTTTGGAAAGAGAAATACCAGGGGTTTTGAAGAGATAGGGAAGGGGCGAGGCTTTCAACGCATCTTCCTTCACACTCCCCTTGGAGAGAATTCCTCAACCGGAGGAACTCCAAAGAAATTAATGTCTCACACGACGCCGAATTCCTCATCCAAACCCCACAGTTCCTCCATAGCTCCTATCCAATATTATAGCCTCTCTTTGGGGTATACCAAACTACCCGGATTCCTCGAAGTCGACGAAGCTCCGAGGATTATTTCCCTCTTTCCGGATTCCTTCCTCGGATCCCTCGGCGTAATTAATAGGCCTGCTCCGCAATTCTCTCCCTATCCGCCAAACCCACAAACCATTCTCCGCCACACGAAAATTCCCAAATGCCCAAACATGCAATCTATGCGAAGGGGCACGACGATTTAATGCTTAAACATCTATAAGTTGATATCATTTCATTTATTAAAAGTTGGATCCTTGCAATTTCATTCACACCATGCCCAATACACATTTAAATTTAAGCCATGGATTACATTCGTAAAAATCTCTGCAAGACATCTTTTCCCCTTTATGCAACATTTTATCGATATCTATGAACATGTACATAAATATACCTACAAATAGCTTACTAATAAATACGTTCGAGTTTATTAAATTGTCAAATGCAATCTCCTGAGGACATTCACTCGTCTATGACTTGCATTGCAATGACAATATGAATTGAAGTCAAGTGCCAATGGAAATTGTTAAATAAAGATATAATTTGATGATAAATTTGTGGAGTTGTGAGGGCATAATGATCCCTCAATGACGCCTTCTTCCTCCGACAATTGAAGATTGAATGGAGGGAAATGAAGAATACAATGCAAGAATGATATTTGTGTGAAGTTCATGGTCCGACCTTGCTGTGTCGATTCCACGCCGTGTCAACCGCCGACCTTTTTCTCTTCCATAATCAAATCCCTCCCCACATGGACAAAACTTTGAAATGGCTCGCGATGACTTTGGCTTCATCCCATTTGCCCCAGCTCATCGCAGTCCCTATTGTGTCCCGAGTTAAATTAATTTTTGAGTTTGAAGGGACAATGAAAAAGAGAGTTGGGAATGGATCACCCCCAATCTCTCATCGGACAATAATGAACCTTTCATTGAGAAGATCATTTCCAATTGAGCCATCAGTTCTTTTTTATAATTCCCATTTCATTGACTATGTGAACGCGTTGAATTTCATTCAGCTTGCAATCTCAATTCATATCATTTACTGCTATTTAATATCAATCTCGCAAATGTATAGATAAATAGATAAAGAAAATTATTGCGTGAAAACGGAAAGCATTTTCTCGGGTAAACTAAAATAGATTCAAATGTCATCAAAATAATATCTATATTTTAACTGTTTACTTAGCACACCTAAATGATAAATATTAATTAATAAAAATATTTTATACATTATTATTATGTTGATAAATATTAACGTTTATATTTGCTGGATAGCATACCATATAACATGCATAGCATATAGATAAATAGCGATTGAATGTTCTGGTAGCCACAACGCCACCTCTGAACATCTTCCATGCTTATTTTTCAGAAGCGGGATAGATAGAGATTAGAATTTAGAATTCGTTTCAATTTATTAAATTTTATTATGATTTTACAATTGCATAGCTAAATAGATTTGAGTTGATAATTCCGATTCAATTTTGTATTTTTATAGTATTAACTTGTCGATAGATCGATTGCCAACTGAATTGTTGGATTGTCAGGTTGTCAGACCAAGTTGGAATTATCACGTCCTTTAAACACACGGCTTCAGTGGTTCAGCCGTTGGAGTTAAAATTTTAAAATGGTTGAGGAAAAACGAGATTCTGCAATCAAAGTGGCGACCACAATTGGTGAATTCTACCGGGCCATCGTTGGGAAAAACAACGATCTTCTTCTACGCCTCCTTTCTGAAGATTCGAAGTTCATCATTACTCCTTCGGACTCTCCGCCCATTGTCCAGGTCGGATGTCACTATAATGCTTTACATGTCGCCGCCATGCACAACAATGCGACTGCCGTCAAATGCATTCTTGAATTGGCCTCTTGTCGCATATTTATGGAGACCAATTTCCCGGCTGAAGATCCGGAAACTAGAGAGTAAAAAATCATTTACATTTTTAAATATTCTAAAATCATAATCATTTGTAAATATTAATTTATTAAATACTATTATTAAATATTAAATCTATTAATAAAATATTTATTTATTTATTTTTCTAGCCGGCGATCTAAATTTCTTGTTGATCTCTATTTAAATATGCCTGATAAGAAGCTAAACGAAACTCCATTACATTTTGCAACAAAGTTCGGGTCCTTCGACGTTGCTCAACTTTTACTAGTTCATCCTCTTTGTGTTCCCAATCGTCTCAATATTGATGGAAAGACACCCTTTGAAGTAAGTCGATTATTCAAATTAATAATACTAATAATTAAATTCTAGTAATTAATTATTTCCAATTTATAGTTAATTTAATCAAAATTTAATTTTCCCAAGTTAATTGGATCAAGAAACAAAGTGGAAGGAAACGAAAGAATCAAGTTTGATAAACTGTTCAGCCACATTTGGATTGTTCCCATTTGGAGAGATCCAGACAATATGAAATCCTGCCATGGGAAAGTTGGACGTCCAGTACGTCGCGACGATCTCGGAACCAAAGTCCCTTCTTCCTTTTACACTGACCACTATGAGATTCCGGTACTGATTTACAAATAATTCAAATGATTATTAATATAAAAATTTAAAAGAATTTAATAAATTTGTTAAAATCAAATTTAAAGCTTTTGGCTTTACTTAATAAAAATATTTGAAATTGGCATGAAGCTGAATATGTTTGGAGAGGAGACGAGTTCAAAAGACCCAAGGAATGTCATGGCTTGTGATTTAATTATCTCTGCTTACGCTGGTCCTATGAAACGAGACACTGCTGATAAACTCTACAGAGCACTTTCACGTTCATGTGCACTTCGACCTTCTGTGATGTCACCTGCAGTTCGACTTTTCTCTTCACCTGAAGGTTCACGTGTTGGGACACCAGAACCCAATCGCTTGCTTTCGCCAGAGCCTCTTTCATTAATTGGCACACCTGAGATCCCTCCAGGAGTTGTCGGTACACCAGACACCCGAGGACCTTTTGGCACACCGGACACCAGGGGACCTTTTGGAACACCAGAAACCAGGGGACCATTTGGTACACCAGAACCTCGACTAACATTTGGGACTCCTACCAAACGTGGTGGTTTTGGGACACCCTTTAAGCTATCTATGATGGGAACATCAGAGGTACGAAAATCAGATTTAGAATCCAGCATTAGTGCCGACTCGAGTCCATTGCGCCTTCCACTTGGCCCTCCCGACCAAACTTTTAATCGAAGACGAAGCGGTCTGGATGCCCCAGCTAATTCTCCAACTACAGCAGTTTTGGAAGAAATGCGGGTGAGAAGAGAAGATCTCGCCAAGGGAATCGAACGAGTTGGAGCTTCATATGCAATTGAACTCGGCGTTCCTTGGTGTGAAATGGACGAGAACAGGAAATTCACAAAGGTTTCTCTAGATTTCACCAAACCTGTATGGAGTATATGTGTGATTAGCAGGAGCCAGATCAACAAAATTCCGGAACATTCGACCAGGACCTCTGCGGAATTGATAAACAAATATCTAAATGTAATTTAAGTGGTTTATCAATTAAGGGCATTTTAATAATTATGTTTTCCATTACAGTGGCCATTGACGAGACGTCGAGTGAGGACGACTCCGAATCTGAGGATGAATGGTTCACTCCACCCTCGACCCCGGATCTTTGAAGTTGAACCCATTTAAAAAAAATACAGCTCAACCATGCAACGTACCTTCGAAACGGCCCACCTATTGTTCAATTCGACTTTATGGTATAATGTGATATTAAAAATTACTGTAACATGTTATATAATGTGAAACTAATTAGAAAATGAATCGTGATATATATTTTGTCCAAACTCAATTCAATATTTATTGTTGAGGGCAAGTACTTAGGATATAAAATAATGAATTCGTTTACAATAAAATAATTTAAAATTGATTTTTTAAATTAAAATTTAGTTATATGTTATATATGGAATTTTATGTGGAATCTTATTATCTTAGATGTGTATGCATTGCATATTTGCCAGTTTATGTGAATTATGTGTTTATATTTGCGTTCGTGCTATTACCCAAGTTGAAGATGTAAAGTTTACTGAAGTAGAAAAATTGTAAATAAAATTTTGAGAGTCACTTTATTACTCTGTCACTCACATGATGGTTTTTTAAAGAAGTTTAAAAAAGTAATCAGGCAGCATCATGGAATGCAATCGTGAGATTATAATGGGTTTAGAGAAGGCCAAGCTCTTTTTCAAGAGCCATATTCTCAGCGTCAATTTCGTCTACTGGAACGGCGTCAGGAACCCTGTCAAGAACAGCAACAGGCCTCGGCGGGGTAACTTCTCCAGGTTCGCCCTCTTCCTCGGAGTCTGAACCACGATCCAGACCGTCACGGATCCCTTTCTTCTTTTCTGGCTCTTTTTCGAGCATCGGATTGACACTCTTGTTCCCAGAATATTCAATCATGTCACGAACTCCAAGTCGCCATGCCAGAACTTCCGTCGGGAACTCGTCGATGTTTCCCAGCTCGGAAAATCCTATCATTCGACTAAAGATTTCACCGTTTTTGATGAAAATAATGCACGGAAGGACGGAGATGCTCAACCGTTCTAAATAAAATATAAGTATTTAACTTCGATCATCATTACAAATATTTCAATATAATTATGACACATTGTTTTAGCTTTTGTGAGATGTGTAAGGTAAAAATATTTTTTAAATTAATGTTTGCTTACTGGTGAGAAATGGAGATTTCTCCGCATTGATCTTGCAGAATCTCGCTTCAATATGCTTGTTGGCGAGAATGTTCAGGTGCTTGTCGAAAATCTTGCATCGGAAGGAAGAGTCAATGAAAAAGTGACAGATGACCTTTTCCGACTTTTTCCCCGCATCGAAGAAATCCTGCTCCACAGATAACTCACTGTATTCACCATGTCCCTAAAGAAAATTAGAATATGAGTTTAAGAAATTAAAATATGTTAGAATATGAATTGATGGATGAGGAATTTATGAATTGTACCAAGGACTTCCAAATGGCGACTTGTTCTGCCCGCTTCTTCAGTTTAGCGAGTCGTTCATTCCGCATTCTCTCCAAGTCCTCCGTAGAAAGAACTTCGAGTTGAGCGAGATTTTGGTCAATCTGCTCTTCAATCGTCTTCGTAATATGGAGAAGGGCCTCTTCCGCGTTGGAATTCATCTTCACGGAGACTGCCGTTGACGAAAATACAATTTGAGTAGCTTGTGAAACAAATCTGCGAAACTCTCCTCGTCCCCGACTGCGAAAAGCGTCAGCGAAATTCTCTTGCAATGAAGTGATTCAGAGGGAGAGCCGCTCTGTCCTCCCACGTGCATTCAACACGTGAGCTAATGGCGCGATGCGAAATCCAATCAAATGACTGCCATGCTATGCGCCAAATTCCAGGTTTCAGCATGCCTTTTTGCGACAGTGCAAAACTCACTTTCATGTTCAATCGTGTTTGTCCTTGCATTTTTATCACATTCCTTCGCCGATTCGCTGTCGGTTTTCGCTGAAATAATTGACGTTAACAGTGATTAACCCATATACTGTTTAAACCGTTTAAATAAGGTGAATATACTTGTCCGATAATGTGCGGAATTATCGCTTTTATTTCGAGGAATTCGGAAAGCTGTCGTCTTTGCGAAGCGAAGAGCTCTGGAGATGTGAGTTTTAATAATTCTATATCATTCATAATTGGGCGATGTGTTGAAAAAATATATTCATGAACTCATACTGGCATTAATTTTATTAAGGTTGAATTCCTGAGTCTTTTAAAAAGCCGTGGCCCTGACATTTCCCACGAAGTTTGTCTTAAATTGTCGTCAACCTGCTACCTTCACCTTGAAGGGAATGTGCTGTGGACTCAGGGAGATTCTCCAGTTCAACAGCCCATCGTTCTCGAAAATGCATTTCTTCTGTTCAATGGGGACATATATTCTTTCGACAATGGAGCTAAAGAATATTCATCACGTAATAATTCATATATTTATTATTTAATTCATATTTACAAGTATAATATAATATTATATTATTATTCGATTGTTTTAATGAATTATAATATGATTATTTATTGATTCAGTTCCGGATGGGCCAGAGCTTCTTAAACGACTATATCGACTCCAGGGATATGAATATGAAATTCTGCAAACCCTTGCTTCTCTTCATGGCCCTTTTGCCTTTATTTTTGTTAAAGACGGCATAATATGGTTCGGTCGAGATTTTCACGGCAAATCGTCTCTTGTATTCAATGAATTCCAAGACGGTTGTCTTGCAATCAGTTCTTTGGCTACCTGGTCGACGGCTCTAGGCTCTCCTACTTCAGAAGAGATAACTCCAGGGCTTTATCAAATAAATACGGGAACATGGGAAGAAAAAGTCTTTCCTTGGGATTCTGGGCCAATTGATCACCATTTGCCAAAATCTGTACTCGGAAATCAAATAGGAAGAACCATCCCAATGATGAAACTTGACAATAAATTTCGCGAGTTACTCTTTGAGGATTTGTGCGAGGCAAATTTAGAAATTTCCGATCTTTTCGCCAAACTTGCGAAAGAATTTGAAGAGGAATTAGCCAAGTTGGACACTTTGCTCCGAGCATCAATCCAGCGGCGTATTAGAAGCCCACCAATGTGCAAATATTGTATTGACCCTTGTGATCACACAAAAGTTGCAGTTCTCTTCTCTGGAGGAGTCGACTCTGCTATCATTGCATACCTTGTCGCAGATACTCTTGGACCTTCAGTGACCATTGATCTCATCAATCTCGCCTTTAATGGAGCGAATGGGCAAGGAGCTGAAGATGCTTCAGACAGGCAAACGGCTATTACGACTTTTTCTACTCTGAACAAGAAATTTCCCCTATTAAATCTCGTCCTTGTTGATATCGGAGTTGAGGAATTAATTGAAGAGAGAAAGAACGTCATTCGTTACCTCATTGCTCCTCTCAAGACGGTCCTCGACGACTCAATAGGATGCGCTCTGTACTTTGCCGGAAAAGCCAAAGGATATTTATTTAATGTTGATGGCGAAGCCAAAGGTAAATAATTATCCATAAACTCATTTATTTGGTTTTTAATTGTAATTATTACACACATTTTTATTTTTTACTTTTATAGATAAGATTGCTTATGAATCGAAGTCGCGTATTTTATTTCTCGGAAGTGGAGCGGATGAGCTTTTCGGTGGCTACAGCCACAATCGTCACGCATATGATAATAATGGCTGGGCTGGTTTAACAACCTCAATGTACGAAGACATCTTAAGAATCGGAAGTCGGAATCTTGGGAGGGACAACAGAGTAATTTCACACCATGGAGTGAGCCCAAGAATTCCTTTTCTCGATGAGGCTTTTGTGGAGTATATTGTTACACTCCCGGCTTCGTGGCGATCTGCTCCTTGTCTCAATTCCAAGGAGAGAAAAAACTTTGGAGACAAAACGCTCCTTCGACTTTATGCCGTTAAATTATTTGGAAGTTCAATAGCATTATTGCCAAAGAAGGCCCTTCAATTCGGCAGTCGGATTGCACGTCTGGAGAGTCGGTCGGAAAGGGGACACGATATTTGCCCAAGACTCTCCATACCTTGAATATTCCTTGTGACAATCAGTTTTTGCCATTAATTATCATTTGTATTATCTAACTTATCTTTAATCTTATTATTAATATTGTAATTATAAATGAATTTCAAGTTCGGATATGCAGAGTCTATACTCTATTTTGTTATAATAAATTTTAAATAATTCCTATATTTATTTCTCATATGTTTTATAGAGCATAAAGTTAGTGAGTGATCTTTAGTCATATTCTATATATTTGAGTGGTTTTATCTTGTTTTACCTTTTTTACACATGCATATTCAGTATTTCACTTTCATTTATTAATTAAGATGGGTATACCCTTTAATTTCTGTTAGCATATACCGGGTAGCCCTGAGTTAACTGAGTTTTTTCATAGCAACGTATATATTAAAAAAACTCGTTAACTCGGCGCCACCTTGTATATTCTGTAATGGTAATTTTACTGGATATATCACCTAAAGTTTTTTCATACTATATAGCAATAATGGGTTGAATATGAATGAATATATAATAATTTTTATCCCTACATAATTACTTGATTGGAAGAGAATATTTAAATTATGTTAATAATAAATTAATAATAATATAAACGTTATCAAAAAATAATAAGTGAAGTCAAACAATCTAAAATTTATTAAATTAGATTGATTGTATCGTTTTCGTGAGTCTGTTGGTTGGGGTTCGGGGGTTTTTCATTAAAATCTGTGTCTCTAGTGGCATTGGACTAATCAAAGAACTATTTTGCCCCTTTGCCGTCGCGCCCCATTCACTCACGTGAATTTAGCGACGCTGGTCGGGTCTCGTGTGTGGACCGATTATTTCACTTTAAATTTAATTTCCCGTTAACTTGGACGATTTTCGACCACGGCAAAAATGGCAACCAAAAACTGTCCTCATTGTAGCAAGCAGGTGGGTATTTGAAAATACTAATAATAATATAACGACCATTCATTAATTTATTTCCTTTATTCGATTATTTCTCATTCCTTGCCGAAATTATTCTATTCTAATATATTAACTAATTATCACAAGTATTAAAATATTTTGGATATATAATTTAAATCGATGTAATGTATCTTCTTAAGCATTTAGATTTTAAATTTAATTCCTGAGTTTCCTTGATTAACAAAGAAATTTCAATGATTGAGTTCCCTTCTAAATGTAGTGCTGAATAAGTGTTTTAATTCATTTGCAAATTTTATTTTATTCATTGATTAGGTTCCAGTAGCCTGTAAGAAATGTGGTTGTGGGCATACATTTTTTACTGGAAGAAAGAGCAGTTCGTCGTCTACTGGTGCTGGATCGGCTAACTCGGTAGCTGCAACATCAGCGACCAATGCATGGAAGAGCGACGAGGAGGAGTTGGCCCCTTTTCGACGAAGGACAGGACGAGAAAGGGAAAAGCCCCAGTTTTACGATGCTCTTGAGTACGAAAATGAAATCCGAAAGGTAAATTCATAAAATAAAACTAATATCCATCGTTAATAATTACCATAAAACAGAAATATATAATTTTTTGGTTAGTAATTAATTTGCGTTAATTTGATTTTTATAGCAAAAGCAGCGACTCAGGCAAGCTAATAAGCAAGCGGTTAGAACTGAAGACGAACCTCCAGAGCAAGTCGAAGAAGAAGTCCAGCCTAAGAAAAGACGGGGACGTCCACCAGGTCATAGTTTAGCAGTCAAGAAACCTCATACTACACCAAGTGGGAGAATCCAAATCACAGGCCCGAAAAAACCCCCTAAGATCCCCGAAGATGGGGAAAAAGTTCAAGAAGCCGAAGAACTCATGGCTGGGATTAGTCCTGAAAAGGCATTGCAGTACAATATTATATTGGCGGAAATCAATAGGAAACTCGCAACTGCTTCATGGAATTCGACTTAAAAATCTCACAATATAAACTGTTTTTACCCTTTTTATAACTATTACCTATTATAAATACTCGGGAAGATAAATAACATATATTTTATATTACATAATGGAAAAGTGCAGTTGGTGGGTGCAGCTGGCCAAGTGAACATGGGCGTTTTTCTACATCGATATTGATCTTTACGAATCTGATTTATTATTGAAATCAAAAATTAAATTTGAGGAGATAAAGATATTTAAAGTTAGTTATTATATATCTATAATTTTATTATTAAATATTGCTTTACGGAATTTTCTCCTCAATAATTTTCCACCTCTAATAACCATCATATTCGTAATCATCTCAATCGATTTGATTTTAAAATGCTTAAGTAGTACAATAGGCGGCTGGGCCTGCTAACTACTTTTTTATCGAATATCCTAGTAGTTATTTTATATTAAACATAATTTCGCATTAATTATTATTATTTTTGATTGTTTTCATTCATTCAATTCAGAAGTATACAGAAATTGTTATATTTTACAAACCAAAAAATTACAAAATGACGAATTGCTGCCATTAAAATTATAATAAACTTTAAACAATAACATAATACATCATATATAGCACTAAATGTTTAAGATCTATAATACAATCCATTATAATTTTCATTTTCATTATTTAACTTGCTTTCAGTACATAAATGTTTATTTATCTAAACGTCATCTTGGTTGCTGCTGGTAAGAAATAAAAAATAAATCCAGGTTCAACAGAACAGAACATATTACCTACCTAGTGCTATTGTTAAATATACTTAAGATAATTTCATATATAGTTATACTTATTATATATAATTTCATTATTATATAATCCATAACTTTTAACTTTCTAACTCGTTATCAAAGAAGAAATTAGGGCAATTGGCATAAGGAAATTATAGAATAGAAACGGACTACATAAAAATGTAACATGATATGTATTACAACATTATTCTATATTAATCTCTCTTAAGTATGTAGTGCCTATTGCATATTATACTTTTATTGTTGGTAATTCATAATATTAAGAGCATACATATTTGCAAAGTATAGAATAGGGTTAATATGTATTATATAGGTTTTTGGGTGTGCCAGGCGCAGGGCCGTGAGGAATTTCGGATCTGTCAAATCCCGAACTCACGTGAGGTTCACCCCGTCATTTCCTCCGACCTCAACACCCGCCCATCTTCGGTCGTCTACCCTAAACATGTCCCCGTCCATTCAATTAATTTCACTTTTATGTAGAAATATCAATACAAATTTAACATATTTCCAATTTATTTCCCCCAATGTGAGATAGCTAAAGTTAATAGTGAGAAAAAGTGCTCAGGTGTCAATGGTGCTAAATGACATCGAAGTTCACAATTTGTCTAAAACAATGATACATAAAATTATATGTGATATGATTGGGGTGAAAGCTCGCAATCAAAAAAGTCCCTTCTGTGTTACAAGTTCTACAATATTGTAACTTTCATATATACATATATAAGTAGTTCATACATAAATGTACATATAGTAATGTATGTGCATGCGCAAATATGCATAAAACCAAACATATTAAATGCACATGTACAATATAATAATATTCACTATTATTAACAAAAACACAATAAATATAAATTACAATTACAATAATAATTTTTCTTGTCGGCGTTTCAACTCGCATACAAATACGATAAATATATGTATTGATCTACATGTTTGTTATTTGTTACCACTCAATAAAAATATTAAAATTGAAGCGTGTGTGCGGAACGTGCTGGAAAAAATGAACAAAGGTAGCCTCAAATTTCGTTTTAAATTACATCATTCTTCTGGCCTATAAAATAAGTACTATAAAATTTATGCTTTCAAGGAGTTTTTATGACGTCGGAATGAGTGTCTTTAAACGTTCTTTTTATTTAAAACAATTCTTCAAGTTCAAATTACACGTCAATTCATTTTTCCAATTGAACACCATTAAGCATTAAAATTCTTAAATTTAAATTCGTGGCATTTGTGTCTCTTTTGCCATTTGGGGTTTTTGGAACGTTTGTAAAGCTTGTTAATTGAAGCCTTCTGACGAGTTGTTTATTCCATCCAGGCTCATCATTTGAAAGATGTTAGAAAAGAAGATTGTTCGTGAAGAGGAATTTCTTCTTAAGCGAGTTCCCGGTCGAGAGAGCGGGTCATCATCTGGAAGTCGACGAATTCCTGCCGTTGAATTCCCAACATGCCCACAAGACTCCGACTCGGCATTCGAGGAAGAAGTTCTTGACGACCATCATCGACCCAATCGGTCGTCTGATCCAAACCTTGCTTGGCTCCTTGCCCCAGAACCAACCCAGTTTAATTTAGAAGTATCACCTGCAGTCTTCACTGACTCGTGCGAATCAATCGTAAGACAATTTCTATTATTTTTTACTAACGTAAAATCATATTCATCATTTTCATCAGAATGTCTTTTTTTGAACCTCAGAGTAACCAATGTTACTTATTACTTTGTTTACAAATATCAACAAATCAAATTCTTTTCATTTTCATTCTAGTAATAATTTGGGAAATAATTTTCGATCTTTAATCCATAACTATTCCAAGTGATCAATTAAAAATAATTATATTTCGTATAAAGTAACGTTAACCATAGGCATTAAATATTTCTTCTCAATTTATAATTTATATCGGATCAACAAATTAACTCTGTTGTATTAAATTAACGAAATTTTAAGTTTCATTTCCCATTGTATAATTTATTTTTAAATATCCAATTAAATACATTCAATACATTCATGTCAGATACTCCCAACACGGTGAGTTTGCCTTAAATCTCATCATTTTCCATCATGTTTAACTTGCATTCATTATTTTCAGAATGAAAAAGGCGAGTCGGAAGGTCCGCGCGAAGAAACTCCGCCACCACCCAACAATGAAGAAGTTACCAACGAAGACACGGCCATTGCCCTTTGTCCTCACCATCTCCCTTACGACCCCGAAGTGAGCCAAGACACAGAAGTGGAATATGAAGTCATTCTCGAGGCCCCGGACGGCGGTTGGGGCTGGATGGTTTTATTTGGAGCCATTTTGGTCAATATCCTCATTCCGGGGATGATCAAGTCTTTTGGGATTCTGTTTGTTGAATTCATCGAAGTGTTTGAAGCGAGTCCTTCATCTGCTTCATGGATCCCAGCATTTTCTTATTGGCTTTACTCTTCAACGGGACCTTTTGCCGCCGCTCTGGCGGTTAAATGGAGTCATAGAAAAGTGACCATCCTCGGCGGATTCCTCGCATCCCTTGGCCTCATGTCATCTTACTTTGCCAACTCAATTATTTTTTTGTGTATCTCGTAAGTTAAACTTAATAATTAATATTTACATTTGTTAACCATTATTTATTTTTATCTTTTATTTTTTTAGATATGGGATCATATCAGGACTTGGTGCTGGGCTTGCATATCCTATCGGAGTTCTTATGGTAGGAACGTACTTTGACCGTAGACGAGGTTTGGCCAATGGGTTGTGCACATCTGGGAGTGCTCTTGGCAGCGTCCTCATCCCCCCTGTCCTTCGAACTCTATTACAACTTTATGGTTACAGGTGAGTTTATATACAAATCATTAATTTATAGTATTTATGTATATTGAGTCATTTTATTAAAATTTTCGTTTTTCGATGAGCAGAAAGGCGGTGCTCATTTTAGGGATTTCCCTTCTCAACGTCTGTTTAGCAGCCATGTTTTTTGACCCGGTCTCACGCCATCAGAAGAAAGTTCTTGTAAGGAAGGAAACACAAAAGCTTTCCAAAGGAGTTGGTTCGGGATTTCTCACTGTAGCTTCAGATGCAACGGCCATTCAGATACGACCAAAGGTGAGTATTATCATTTTTATGTTACAATTTACCATATTTGTTAAAATATAAATTAAATTTAAATAAATCGAGAAAATCCCTTAAGCTAATAAATCTAGAATAATTCGTTCATTGTTTGAAGCAATTTTTGTTATTAAATTCAGAGTGAGCGGAGTATGGCCGCTTCACTTCCAATTGCAATTCCATTCCATTCTGCAAGGAAATCCCGGAGACCAACGTTTACAATTGGACATGTAATGAAGTCCAAAACTATTTAATTGCTTTATGTTAATTGCTATTAATTTATTGATACTACTCTTACAAATTCATGTTCTAAAATGCTATTTTATGAACTAGGGGGAAAGCCCTGAAAGCTGGCAGTTGGAATCTGAGGAAGGGCCAAGTCCTTTGGCTGTTCGTCTCTCTGAAGAATCCCCAGCCCGAAGTCGACCAACATCTCGTCCAAACCTTAACACTATTCCAGAAGACGATCAAGACTCTGCTCTTGAGAATCCTGGAAGAAAAGGAAAGCTCTCGACCCCTGGGAGGGGAATGTCAAGAACGTTGAGCGCCTCCTCGACCGCCTCCATCTCTTCCTTCAGATACATTTGTAGCATGCCACATGGGGGTCTTGTTTCGCTCCAACTTGGAACTCCCGTCCCTACTGGTCCCACAGGAAGTGAAGTCCCCCCAGCGGAGCCTCCGGTCGAGAAGAAGAAACACTGGATGAAGGACTTGATTGATCTGAGCCTTCTCAAAGACGGCCTTTACCTCGTGATTCTAGCATCGAACATTTGCTCTGCTGTTGGCTACACCAACTTGCTCTTGCTCCTTCCTGCCTATGCAAAAGAACTGGGATTCGGCAAGGGTGAAGCGTCTTATTTCCTCTCGCTCGTCGCAGGAGCGGATTTTTTTGGGAGGATTGGCGGGGCTGCCATGAGCGACATGAAACAACTGGCAGGACGAAGGCAAAGCTTTTACGTTGGGGGACTGTTTGCTTCTGGGGCGATTTTGGCTGCTCTTCCAATAGCAGACTCCTTTGGGCGGCTGGCCGCCTTTTGTTCAGCTTTTGGATTGGCATCGGGGATTTACATCGGTGTGACAGCTGTCATCTTGGCAGATGAACTAGGAGTGGACAAACTTGGCTCATCTTATGGAATTTCCCTTTTTTTCAATGGAATATTTCAATTGGCTGGGCCGCCATTGGCAGGGAACTTAATTGATCGTTTCGGCTACCCGCCGGTAATCCACAGTCTCGGGACTATTTTGATGCTCGGGGCCGCGGCCTGGATTTGTGTGCCGTTCATTGAATGGAGAAGACGGCGGATTGCTGCAAGAGCCGCAGCCGAAGCCAAGAAACGCTATGATGAAAACATGGTCCAGAAAGGAACCGGCTCATTCCTCATCCACTCGACCCTGAATTTATATTAACACCATCAAAATATTTCGTTTTCTCTCTTCTTCCACATTCCACTAAATTTGCAGTCTCCCTGAATATTATTATTAATGATATATAAATATAATCTTAATACGTATTACTAATATACTGAATGTGAGATACAAAAAATTCAATAATGCACTAGAGCTTAACAATTAATTTATCAAGTGTACTTTGACGTCTCCCAATTAAATTTTTATTCTGGGTTAATATTTCAATATCTACTTTATTTACATGTTATGTTATTCTAAATTCTAATGTCTATATTACTGCGATGATAATTAGGTAAAATTCTAAGAAAGCGTCTCATATTATTGTCAGACTACCGATTATATTTATAGTACTACCAACTAAATATAATTACTTAATATACACGTAAAATTATGACTAAATAAATTAAAAAATACCTCTTTTACAAAAATACAAAAATAACATAAAAATATTTAACTAATTTGTTTGCATCTAATAATAATTTCATGCTTATTTCCATATGCATTGTTTGATGCTGGAAAAGACGTAATAAGTATAAAAAAATTCTAATTTGCACAATGTTGGTTTGAAGGCAGGTAAATTGCAAGTCTATTTATTCCACGAGCTGAATATCACAGAAATGAAAAGTACTTTAAGTAATTAAAAGGTAATCGAGTGTGTAAGTGAATTTGTGCCATCCTAGAGCGGGTGAAAAGGGAGTGACTACAAGATCAACTACACTCTTCATCACTCAACCAACCCTTGTCGGATGGTCGTCACCGTAAAAGTAGACTTGTGAGAGAATGGCAAGATCCACTCCGATTTGTAAGCACCCGCAAAGAGAGAATTGAAATGGAGCATCTCTCATGATGAAATAGACCGTTTTGAAGGTATCTCCAGCCATCCACATTAGTACCATCGTAAGACTATGAAAAAAAGAAGATTAAAATCAAATATCATACATATTACATACAAATATTAAAAATTCAAATATATGAAATGGACATTTATTTTGAAATATTAAGTTAATATTTACTTCATTCCACGAGTGGATCCTTTCCTTCGATTCTTGAGAAACTGCGGAACTCCTAACATCGCTTCGACAAACACCGCAGCAAACCCGACGGTCTCAACAAACACGGAGTATTCTTGAAAGGTGTACATCATGAGAGCTCCGACGAATGCAATCACTCCGACGCATTGAACATATGACGGGAAGTCGGTCCAGTCCCAAAAATCCACGGCTCGGAGATCTGTAAAAGGTGAGTGAGGAGAAGAAGGAGAAGAAGCAAAGCGGAAACAGAATTTCATTGCGACAGATTAAATTTAATTGTTAATGAAGCATAAAAGCGAGTTTTGGCAGAGGCGGAAGACTCACCGATGAGCCTCCGCACCCTCGGCGGGTCCCATCCGCCCCCAGCTGTACAGAGTCCCACAAGAAAGTGTTAAGAGAGAGGCATAGTTAATGAGTAATGTTCAATTTGACGTTCAATTTGATCATTACATTTAGATGGTGAATTACCGCTGAGTCGCCGCTCTTTCTTCTTCAGTAGGTCTGTCTTAGCCCTGGTGGTGACACAGAGCCAGATCATGGCCAACATGGTTCCATTCATGAGGATGCTCTGGAGAAGCAGCGGGATCTCAAATGCCCTCCCGAACCAAAACAGAATCCTCAACGTGTTGGCCACCAAAAGGGCGAAACAGACGTAGAGCGAAAACCCTTCGCACGTCTCCGTCCTTCGAATCTCGATCCATTGCGGGATGTAGGGGAACACTCCGCCGAAGACCATGGCTGCTGAAGCAACAAGGCTCACGAGGCCTTCGAGACCCCCTTCCATCCCCGAATTAAGGGTGGGGTCAATCCCGGGTAAATACTCTGTAAAATTTATATTTAAAATCACCACATTTCAATAATACTCTTCGCAATATATAGATTGACTATAACCCTTATTTCCTGTGTTTGTTGACTGTTGTGCATTTTATCGTGCACATTTTAAGACCGTTACGAATGTCATGAATTATGGTCTTTTTAATTCAATATGTAATTGTTAACATATTTTATACAATTATTTAACAATTATTATCATACAAATAATAATTGATATATACAAATTAGTTGTAAGATTCTTTATTTATGTACATTTAAAGAATTTTCAACATTCAATTTAATAATCACAAAAGGTCCTTTTTAATATCCAAAAAAAATTTTTTAATTAAAGATAAGGATAAAATTTGGAAACTCATAAGTCATAAGCAATATACTATAATGGAAGGATCCTTAACTCGATATGAACATACAATGATCCAATTTTGTAAATTGATTGTTTACATTCAGGTTGACACTTTAACGGTCAAGTGCCTTCATTGATTGTTAATTCATCTCATACTTGCCGATGGTTTGGTGGAGAGTGCGGTGAAGATGTTTGAAGATGGTCGAAGAGGAGAAAGTGTCGATGGTCGGCGGAGGACGATGGCAAAGATTTCCTCAAGTTCCGCTGAATGTCTTTGGGATCTTGCAAGAGGGTGAGTGAGAAAGGAAAGTGGCGCAGACGTGTGAAGGCCCCATTTCATTCATACACGTTCTTCCCACTATGGCAGTCTGACACTCTCTCTTAAATTCACCAACTCTCCCTTCAGTCATCCCTCAATTAACCTCCAATTAAGCTCTGGCCCTTCGAAGGGACATTCACTGGTCCCCAACGCTGACCAGGTAAATACACTCATTCCCAGTCTAACCTAACCTAACCTACATTCCAGTTAAAAATTAAAAACAAGGCGTGAATGATCAATTGTTTAATATTATTTTTGTTTTTGTCCATTGGTCCACTCAATTGTTTTCCAGCTAATAACGGAGTTATGAGTTCAAAGGAATGTTTAATTTTTGGAGCAACGACCACATTGATTTTTAAATTTTATTAACTTGACGTGGGCATTTGTTCCCCATTATTTATTGGTGGATTTGAAGTCAATAAATTTGGACGTTGATTGTAAATACTTTCATTCGATGCTGGGAATTTGAGTGAATAACAGGAACGAAGGCCGTCAATTCACTTGTAGCTCGTGAACGATTTCTTGGGAAGTTGAAATTGTATATATTTTTTATTTTTGTATATACTTTTAATAAGCACAATTCTTAGAAAAACTGAAGTTAGTTTTGATTTGAACTCTTGATTTTGCTAAAAAGTATTTTGCAATTCCTTTGCTATAAATATAATTTGTACATTATTAATCGTATAAAATTAATATAATGACCCTTTTAATGTAATAGAACGAGATCAAATTGAGATACCAATTTAATTTGGCGTGATTCCAAAACAGAGGTTTGGACAAGAAAAATTCCATTAGTGAGAATTTCACCTTACTTTTCAAATGACATGGACGAAGTGTAAAAAGGAATAATGCCAATGATACATTCTATTCAAGTATTTTAATTTTAATGAATTCAGCTTGGACATTTCGACCACTCCTTTTGTTTGACACTTGTGAACTTTTAATAGGAGAAGAGTTTAGTAAGGATAGAGACGAGACTCTCCACGAATGCCAATGAAAGTCTTTGTGGAAGTTGACCAAATCGATGGCCAATCGTGGATGTGATGCACCTCAAGAAGTCGTTCGTCAGGGGTATCTGGCCAAACGATCTCAAACGATTAAGAGATTTGCTCCGATTTCATTTAATCTCCGCTGGTTTTGCTTAACCAAGAATTATTTATCCTACTACAATTCTGACGGAGAGGTATCATTTGATTTTTTTATTATTTCATTAACACAATCAACTTTTATTTCATTTATTTTACTTTAATTGACTTTTGCATTTTTACAATTTACCTAACTCTCTTCCGAAACCGCATGGGTATACAAATAATATTAAATACGCTGCTAATGGCCAATACTTAATTTGCCAGACTTGTTAAGTTAACTACAATTTACAAAGCAATTACTTTATTACAAATAATAACAGGGTTAATTAGGAAATGCAAATAAAAATTAAATAGTACTTATAGTAGTAGTTGAGTCTAATTCCCTATTTTTTTATTTAAGCTTATGTCTAACTAGGTATTACAGTTTAATGTTCCATAAGTGTTTGAAGTCTATCTCTATTTTCATATTAAGGATTTGGCATATTTGTCAAATAAACCTCTCTAAAGATCCCAAAGTTTTATGAACTAACAACATGCCAAGAATTGGGAATGTTATCTTTGCCGCATTCCAACAACAGGGCGAGACGAGGGTCCAGAACTTTATTTTCCTCAATTTAGATCTCTCACATCTCAACGTTGATTAAATGAAAAATTAGATTTTAAATTGGCGATTTGTAAATTCTTTTTGTGTATTAAATGAATACCAATTGCCGAATTAAATCCGAATGTCAAGGGACTCAAATTCTTGGCACTCGACTTGTTTATCTCGTACTTTTAAGCTTCTCCAATCCCCCCTTACACCAAAAAAGTATGTAGTTAGCATTAGTCGGAATATTATTAGGTATTATTTATATAACTATATCTATTAGAGAGAGATTTGCTTGACGCGAGCTTTGCTTTTATACCTCTTCCTGGTTATTAATGATCCCTTTAGTGGATTATTTATCGACTCCTCTTTCCACTCCCGAATACTCCACGCTTCCACTCATATTGCTTATCCGATAAGGCTTGTTGGGATCTCAACCTCAATTTCAAATCTGCAATCAATAAATTATCCTTTACCTCTAAATGTTTCATTTGCTATTAAAAAATCACGGTCTTGGTCTTGGGAGTGGAATGACTATTATTTCAGTCGTCGAAGTGAAGTCAGAGAACAACTTTGATATTCCACAACATCTCACCACCACATGTCTTCTAGTAGTGAGCTAAACTAAACTGTGGAAATAGAATCTCATATGTTTATTGCTTAATTACAAAGATCTTTTGGTTAATTTACATTACCCGTTTTTATTCTCTAAAGATTTCTAAAGGTGATTATTCGCTAATTTTTTTAAACATTAAAGTTTTATCCTAATTCCTATCATTTAGTACATAGTTAGTTAATAGGAAACTTTTTTCAAAAAATACTTCTATTAGCATTGTCATTCTTTTGACAAGCGAGGATTTTTTGTTTGGCACATGTTTGTTGTTTTTAAATGATCTGATGTTTTGTGTCTCACTCACAGAATGATTTTACTAAATGTTCATTTACTTGTTAGTATAAGATATCAAGTAACAAGTGAGGAAACCAGAGAGGTCCATTTAAGTTGATACTAAACGTCCTCCCTTTGAGTTATTGTACAATTAGGCTCGGGAGTCTAATTTTGCTAATGCATTGGAACGCAGGGAAGAATCCTCGCATATTTTGAGCTTCTTTGTCTCGAGGTGAAGAATTTATTCAGAGGGAAGAGACAGCCCTCGTCGTCTGTCACTTGTGTCTTTTGACTCGAAAGAGTCAAACATCTCGACCCCACATCTTCATTCCACCAGTGTGAAAAATGTAATTGGCATTGGACTTTGGAATGTTTACACCCGGGTTCTTACTTTCGGAGTTTCTAATTTCTAGATATAAATAATGTGATGGGGAGTCATTTGGACTCTTAAATGGCTCGTCAGCTTAAAATTAGAGTAGAGGCTAACTAATATCACTTCTCTGGCCTTTCGTACATATTTACTCGAAACGATGGATTTGGGACGACGTGATTTGCCTGCTGTCTTTGACACATTATCTTTCTTTCTCATTTGGCAGAAGCAGCGGGAGAAAGGGAGGATCTCCTTAAACGCAATCAAGTGGATTGAAAAGGCAGACTTGGGTGGTGAGCCTCCACCGAGCGAGATCAGATCCCGGCCGTTGGGCTGCCTCAACTTCACCACCCAAAATATTCATAGGCCTAACTCGGGATTTCAAGTAAGGCCCTCGTGGAGAGTCTTTATGGGCTTTTAATACACCTCCCACACTCATGTGTGTGGAATCTATTATTTGCCAACACAGAAATACAATCAATTTCATAAGGTTCAACCTCGGAGTAATATTACTCTCATTTGTCTTTTTTTAGGTGGGCTATACCTTCGAGAATAAACTTCGTACTCTCTACGTTCAAGCTATCGACGAGACTGATCGAGATCTTTGGATTGAATCTATTCGCCTCTGTGAGTTCATCCTTCAATTTGTATCAATGCGAGAATTCATTAGCGAACCGTCTAATCTCGATTAAATATCAATTAATTGGGTGTTTAATTAATCAAAGGGGTAGTTTCTTTAATTGAATTGGTAATTACAATTATTCCTTTCATTGTCCATCACGTATTCAATTGACCAATAAGAAATGGAAAATTGTGATTTGTAATCTTTTAATGTATTTCGATTAATTGTACAATTATACCAACCACGCCAATACGACACGTCATTTAATATTTACAACACGTACTAAAACACGTGCTGTAATAGTCTATTAACTACTTCAAATACATACATGTTTACACAAGAAGAGAAAGAAAATATCGTCTCTTTTTTTTCTTTTTAATTATTCCAATACATTAGAGATAGCAAGGAAACTCACTTGTTACATGAGGACAAGGAGGATAATTAAATACATTTATTATGCGCATAATGGATTGTTAAAGGTAATTTAACATGATTGCCTACTCTCATTAAGCCTCGACATGACTCCCTCAATCAGCTTCTGTGTTTGTTCAAGTATTTGTTTAATCCGATAAAGTAAGCTGGAAAGAAATAGGATTACCTTCATCTTGAGCTGATTTACTACATGTGTATAAATGTCAATGCAGATGCCTTTTTTATCACAGTTGTAAATATTTTTGAATGGTGAAGGGCTTGAAGTAAACTATCTGTATTTAGTTCACCCATAATAGGGAATAAATAGGCTGACAATTGTGAGTTGTTGATCCAAACTTTAGTAAAATTTAACATGAGCAGTGTTACCATTATAATTATTTGGGCTTGTTAATAATGAAAGAAATGGAAATATTATTTGTGATTTTATTTTATAGGTGTCTATGCGAAGGTGAACAATTGCATCGGGTTTTCATCTGGCCATTACCACAAAGGAATTTGGTCAGCTTCAGCTCAAAAGTGGTTATGTTGCGATTCAGTTGACCGGGACTGCCCTGGTTGCGAACCTATCACCCTCGTCACAACTGCCAATCCTCCCTTCACGTCTTCCACTTCTCCGGCAGGGTCAGTGAAGGTCGTCGTGAAGTCGCCCGGCCCTCCGCTCTCTTCCTTTGTCACTCTCACTCCAAGGAGTCCACCGTCGAGTCTTGCCGTCACCAACGGAACCTCGACGGTCCACTTCGCCACTAAGCATCTCAACAGCCAAAACCGGAGTCCGCTCCTCCTCGTTTCCCCCAATACCTCTCCAGGTCATTCTGGTCTCAACGGGGTCATATCGAACAACAACGGGAGCATTTTGACCAGTCCGCAGTCGAACGGAACTTGCTCACCGCTCCTCTCACCCGATTCGACACCGCTCTCCATTTCTGATCATTCCAGTAGTGCCATCGTCGTGGTCACGCGAGAAGAATTCATGAGTAAGTATTTATTTCCACTCGTCTTTTAAAATGTATTTGATTTATTCCACATGTTCCACATATAGAGTACATATATTGGTATACGTATATGACCATAATTAAATGAGAATAATGGCTAATATACTTACATAAAGGCTGCATTTTTGTTAGTCGGATTAAATAGTGGGAAAAAACATGATTAAATGGGATTCTTCTTGAACTTTTTTACGATGAGTGAGTGAGGGAATTAAATAATATAACTATTTTATATGTAGACTCAAGTGTGAAGGCACTTTCTTTTTAATGAGATGTATCAAAGTGAGCAATTTTAGAATTGATCTTGAACCTTGATATTGAGTCAATCATGAGTCTAATCAATGGCACGAAATCTTAATGGGTGAGAAAATGATTGAAATCTCATTCGAACTGTCTCGTCTTTTTCTATCATTGTTAAGGGCGGATCCTTCCAATCCTCATGACATATTCAATCTTCTCATTTGGTTTTTACTCCTTCTCAATTAAGTTTGGAGTAGGAAACTTCGAGTGGCGAGGTTTCACGCGTCATTTTATTTTATCACTTTTCTTTATTCACGTCGCTCACCATCTACGACTTTGAAGTTGGTTTATAGCCAAAGATCGTGAGAAATAATGAAAATTGCGAATACTAATAAGAGGAATGCAGTTTATACGCATGCATATGTATTTAAATAGAGAGAACCACCAAATCGCATTATTCTCATACACACCAGATATTTCTCAATTGTAGAAGCCTTATTTGCTCAAAACAATTTAATTTCCATTTCTTCCACGTCAGAAGCCTCATTTTATAATCCCAATTATTTTTTATTAAAATTAGATCTAAATTGCACATATTAATGCCTTTTAGATTAAAAATCGTGTGATTAAAATCCTAGGTATATTTAATTTTTTTTACCATCCACAGGGTTTTTTCTATTCTTAATGAGATTTTTGAAGGAGCCCAAGTAATGAATTTGAGCTTGTTTTGTATAGGATATAATAGAATTAAATTCCACAGACTTAAATAATACTTTTCCATTATTTTTGGTGGTTAAGTGAAGGTTGGGACGGCGGGTGTTGGAGAAGGTGTAAAAATAATATTTTCCACGCCAACCCTCAGAGTTTGTCCATGGGAGTAAATTTAAATGCAGAGAGAGGGCTTTGTTTCATCACGACGGCCACAATGAAGAGAGGCGAGGCTTCATTAAACTCTCAACTCATTAGTTAAATGAAGACTGTATGTATATTGAAACCCATGGGTGTTATCGGCCGAGAATGATGAGACCTTCACAATTGTTTTGAGGCATCTTCATCCAAGTACTTTCATAAGATGGGGATGGGTTATCAGTATGCTGATCTTGTAGGCGAATGTTGTGGTTTGTGTATCTGTGAGTGAGGAAGATCGAGTTGGGGGCAGAAGGTGAGTCTGTATGAGGTCCAATATAGGACTTCTCCCCATTCATCTCTCAAGGGGACGTCACCAACGTTGTGATCCGAGCTTAGGAGATGCGTAGATTGTGAGAACCTTTGGAAGCTGTCAGTCAGTCGCTGGTCGACCGTAGGACAAGCTCCACGTGCCAATCGTCACTTCCCCATAGTGGGTCTACCAATATGGTCTTCCATAAAATTTGGCCCAACGTGAACATTTTCCAAAAGAAGACTATAGGGAACTCGTCGAAGGCCCTTAAAGCTAGAGCTCGTGCTGAGTGTCCACTTGTTCCTAACCCCACCACTTCACCAGAGACCCACAACAATGCGGAGCCCACTGAAGACCCAGTTACTGGTAATGTCAATAGATAATAGGTCGTTTAAATTCAATCCCTCACTCCGACGTGGGCAGCACAGCCAGCATCCCAATTACCTGACCCTACTCATTTCCGCCAATTGGAACTCCTTAGAATCTTATCAATTGTACTTAAAACTGAAGTCCTGGACTTAAGTTGTTTGTAATTGAAGGGGTTTAAAGGGTCGTTGGAATGTTTTTAAATCGATATGATCTTTACAGGTTCACCAGAAATGGCAGGAGGAAATCCGGGGACTCCGCTCAATAAGCCAAGGGTAAACTTTTTCATTACCTCATTTCAATTCAATTGATCCTGTTAAGGGTATTCGTTTATTAGGTAATTTTTCGATCCGGTACTAGAAATACTTGTTCTATTCATAACCAGATAATACACTCTAGTTGATATAGATGTATCATCCTGGTTTAAGAGCAGTTTTTAATGCTCTTCAACCCTGACCTCGAGTCAGGTGGAACGAGTTTGAATATGAAACATTAAAAGGTTTATATTTTTATACCGCCGGACAGCGACAAGGGGATGAAGTCGTTTTGTGTAAATAGAGGCCGAATTGCCTGTTGGTCTTGTGTGGAAATAGGTGGGTTCTAACCGTTTTGTTCTTTTGTAGGACAAGTCATCAGGTAGGCGTGTTGTGGTGGCCCTGTACCCTTTCAAAGCCATTGAAGCCGGTGACCTCTCTTTGGAAAAGGTTAGTTCATTTCTTTATACTTTTTACACACTCCCGACTTGCCAAGAAAGAGGATGGACCGCAGAGGTTCCATCACTTTCGCGCCACGTTTTCACCAACATCAGCTCGGATCTAATATGTGTAAACATTGATGAAATCCTCACGAGCTAATTTAAGTAATAAATATAGTGTTCTCAAGAAGAGTTTCGAGTACAAATTTATTGTTTAATGCCACTTCGGATCTTCTTGTTATGTCTAAAGCTTTTATCTTTATGTTTTCTCAACTTTATTTTAGCAATATAATACTCTCATAGCAAAACGCTTGTTCAGGCTTATAACTAGTTTATTCAGCAAGTCGCAATTTACATTTACTTGAAGTTTATTTGTGTGGCTTAAGAGATAAAAAGATAATTATTTGAAATAGTAAAATAATAATTATCACGTTATATATAACATACATATTTACGATTATTTCATATTGATAAAGAAAATTTTCGATTCTCACGATCATTTATTACTAATAAGTACATGTCCAAATATCAATTACTGATGATGTTTTGTGTATATTACACTTAAATGTATACCATCTTATGTATGTATTTAAAGTAACTTTACTAAAGTTTATGTAGATATAATATTACCAAATTGCTTAGCTGTCGATTTATTTATCTTTTCTTGTGTTAATAATAGTCACATTGGGCGAATCTAATTGAACGATTTTGTAAACTCATGTTACAAGGCGACAGTATTTTATTACATGATATTTGATTAAAATATTGAATTTGACTCGAAGTTGAGTCAGTACGACTTTAAGTCCGTTCAAGGCATTACAATGGATGATGAGCTGATCTTTCATCTTATTATTTTAGTCATATTGATTTTTCTTAAATTTGGACTTATCAAAATCATTACCCCTTTAGAATCCTACTTATAAGGTTGGTTGTAGGTAATAGAAAAAGGATTTGAGTTTGTGTGTGTGAGTTGGTTACGCAAAGATTGAAAAGCGACAGACGGAAGGCTGAGTCATAAATTAACTTAGTACCTACTTTTGCTCTTGAGGATTAAAGAGGTTTGACGGTGAGTTGGAATAAATAATCGGTTTCTTATGATCATAACAAAACTCCATTTCTGGTGACCCTTTGAGACTAATAATAATAGGGAACAATTTCATGCTTATTTTTATATACCTGCATGAACTCAATATTACTCTCTTGGAAAATGAATATATTAGGATAGGATAATAATATGAGAGTCAATTTGTTCACTTGAAGGACGAAAGCACAAGGAACATGGTCATTTATAAATGGACCCCGTAAATACCTGTACTGTACATGTAGGAACTTTCCTGCCATTCTTCATCAAGTCTGACTGAAGAGTTAGCGCCCGTTTCATAAATAGAGATAGCGTAAATGAACAAATCTATTAATTGTAGGTTTGTATGTCAGAGTTTGTTTAAATACGCCAACAACAAATATGACAACTCTCGTGTTTGTATTTCAAATGTTAAATCCAAATTGCTAAATATTTATTTAAGCATTTTTTAGCTTTTAATCATATAGATATCATACTAAATACATAGTGCATAGGAGTGGAATAATTTTTTTAAACTATTATTACTTTGGAATAACTCCTTTATTCAAATTACTTTATTATAATTAGCATGTTAAATTTACATATTTTGAATCCTTGTTTCAAATGGGATTGTTTTTCTTCTTCCTTCAGTATGAATAACATTGTTTTTGAGGCATTTGGAGTTTTAATTTAAATGTCCTTAAATTTTTGTCCTTTAAAGACCTTTAACGTTAAAGTGTAATAGGTTATTATTGAGATAATCTTTTTAAATAGGGAATTAGTACTGAAAATTGATACTTAAACACTTTTATGGTCACCAAACACAAATGTTTTCTTGGTAAATTCATGATTGAGTGAATGTATGTTTTTATAATACAACCTTTGGACCATTAGAGCCAATTCCCATTTTTAATTGAACAATTTTGCTAATTTTATGGACCATTGTGGATAACCAACATATCTGGAAAATGTTACATTCTTATTTAAATCACCTAATAGTCTTTTCTTCAGTAAAGCTCCGAGTTTTCTGTGCCTATTAGAGGTGTCAGAAAGAGATATAAATTGTTGAATTAAAATTATTTATGGCCACGATGTGTTGAACGGAATTACCCTGGTTTGCCAAAATGTTATAAGTTTTAATTAACAAGCCTGTGGATAAGTTGTTTTTATAATTAATCCCAACTACGTAATTAACAATCAACTTTAGGTAATTAATTTTCTCAATTACTTCAATTCGATCTCTTTTTTTATTTATAGGGAGAAGAATATGAAATTGTTGATGATTCTCAAGAACATTGGTGGCAAGTTCGAGACAAACATGGGTAAGTTTATTATTTGTATAAATATGTATCATTGTAGTAGCATATATATCTTAAAACTATGTTTAGTATACGGATTCGTTTTTTGACTCTATACATCATTCATGTTCACCTGTATGTGGTAGAAATTGATTGGACGTCATCGACAAGATAATGAAAATAATTCACCTGTCCACTATGTAGTAATGAATCACATTGAAATCTCACTTGATCAAAGTAAATTTCTGACCAGAAGGGGAATATTTATTAACTGACCAATCATTAAGGTGGAATGCTGAGAGGGGAAAGATCTTGTACAATACTTCCATATCATAAATAGCCAACCGCTTCCATTCTTTATTATAATGTATGTATGTGTTTTTGTCCAATTGCACCTGTATGTGTATACAGGTGGAAAGTATAGGCATGGCATTATGCATACAAACTCGGCATTTCTTCAGCTCTTTTGATTACCCTCAAATCTGCGCAATATTTTTTATTGTTCCTCCTGTGAGGACGAAGGAGGTTTACATGATTTATTTCTGGTCTTGAGGGACTTGTGATATAAAACATCAATATAAGGTTTATTTTGCTCAGTGGGGAGCTGCAGGCTTCTCCCTTTCATCTTCCTCGAGTTTGACAAGACCTTGAGGAATCTCTTAAACCTCTTCCCCATGCCCCGCACACTCAACCACATCAATTGTACACAACAATTACCATTTTTAATGTTGATTTATGTGGAGTGTAGAGGGAAGGAGATTATCCCTTATAACTTCATGTTAGCCAATCTATAAAGATCATTAACTTTCTTGAAGGTCTCTTTCCATTATGCTTACATATATCTTCTCACATCTTATCTATCAAACATTTGAAGATGATGAGACTCAATTCCATTATTTACATCTCTCATGTGCTCAAGTTGAAGTAATCGCAATGCCACTTTTTTTCAGATCTGTCGGCTACATTCCTAGTAATTATGTGAAAGAGAAGGAACTCCTTGGGCTCCAGAAGTACGAGTAAGTGGACCTTTTATTCTTCTCTTCCTAGAGTTCACATGAATTCATAATTGATTAATTAGCTATTCACTCGACTTACTATTTAATTGACGATTCGTTAAGGTTAAAACATGCACATGGTTACATATATGGAATAAAGTATTTATATAGGCATTATAAATCAAGAATTATTCTGTTACTAGAGATGAGCTTCAGTTGACAACTTTTTTACATTGGTGATTTTATCACGATTCTGCTTTCTGGTTTTTCCTTCAAATATACCAGTATTACTACCTATATATAATCTATGTAGGGAGGCATATAAGTAGGTATACTACTTTATAAACACATTGGAATTACTTAATTTTAATTCATTAATTGAGCTTTTTGTTCTTGATTTCTTTTTGAGGAAGTAGCGTCCTCAGCATGAATTCGAAGGGCGAATTTTTGATCTTTATATTTATATTCTTCTAACATGCTTACTGTACTTTATTACTACAACATTCTATTCTAATGTGCCTTTGTTTTTCCTTCCAATGATCTTCAATATATTTTTAACAGAATAACAAAGTTATTATGTTTATTGTATTGGTATAAAAAGAAGAATGATGGATATTGATAAATTTAACTTTTTCCAGCTGGTATGTCGGTGATATGTCGAGACAAAGAGCTGAAACTCTTCTTCGATATGACGATAAAGAAGGTTGCTTCGTTGTTCGCAATTCGTCAACAAAAGGCCTCTACACCCTCAGCTTATATACGAAAGTGTAAGAAAAAAGCTCATTGATTATAAACTTTATCAAATAATGTTCTACCAAGTACTTTGTTTAGGAATTATATTTTTACAATATTTCATATATGTAATTAGTAATATTAAATTGTTTAATTGTTTAGTCCACATCCTCAAGTGAAGCATTATCACATCAAGCAGAATGCGAGGAATGAATTCTTTTTATCTGAGAAGCATTGCTGCCCCACCATTCCGGATTTGATTACGTATCATCGTCATAACAGTGGAGGTCTCGCTTCTCGGCTAAAGCACCCACCCAGTGCAGAGAGATGCGCCCCTGCTACTGCTGGTCTAAGTCATGGTAATCCACAAAAACCTGTATCTTATATGGACCTAGTAAATATCTGTTGGACGATAGGGCGAGAATAACAATGGGATTTGTTTAGACAAATGGGAAATTGATCCGTCGGAGCTCATGCTTCACGAGGAACTTGGATCAGGCCAATTTGGAGTTGTGAGACGAGGGAAATGGCGAGGATGCACAGATGTGGCTGTGAAGATGATGAAAGAAGGAACAATGTCCGAAGATGATTTTATAGAGGAAGCTAAAGTCATGACGTAAGGACATGTTACTTTTAGACATTTTTTTCATATTAATTACGAGGACAAATGGAATTAATATGATATTTATGATTTCAATAGAAAACTTCAGCACCAGAATCTCGTTCAGTTGTATGGAGTCTGCAGCAAGCATCGACCAATTTACATTGTGACGGAGTATATGAAACACGGGGCCCTTCTCAACTATCTTCGTCGACACGAAACGACGCTTCAATGCAACTTGGACATGCTGCTCGATATGTGTATTCAAGTATGGAAGCAATGAGAGACTTGACTAATTATCTAATTATTTTTAAAACATGGGAAGATGAACATTTCTTATAAGGAGTTTTGATTATTGCTATAATTGGATAATTGTTTTTATTAGGTCTGCAAGGGCATGACTTATTTAGAACGCCATAATTACATTCATCGAGATTTAGCTGCTAGAAATTGCCTAGTTGGAGCTGAAAACGTTGTCAAAGTTGCTGATTTTGGTCTTGCCAGGTGACACTTTTTTGACTTCTTTATCAACTAGTGAAACTTTGTGTAAAAAATATACGTTCTTGTTATGTAACTTTTATAATATATAATATAAATAACATTTTTAAATGTTTATTAAATGATTAATTCAGGTACGTTTTGGATGATCAATATACAAGCTCTGGGGGTACGAAGTTTCCCATCAAATGGGCTCCTCCTGAAGTCCTCAATTATACAAGGTTCTCAAGCAAGTCGGACGTTTGGGCTTATGGTGAGGAAATAAAGATTGTGCCACTATGAAATCCATATGGAGAGTTTTATATTGTTGAATATTTCATTTCCGCCAGGTGTTCTGATGTGGGAAGTGTTTACGTGTGGGAAGATGCCTTATGGGCGTCTGAAGAACACTGAAGTCGTCGAGAGAGTCCAACGAGGGATCGTTCTGGAAAAGCCGAAGAATTGTCCTAAGGAAGTCTATGATCTAATGAAGAAATGTTGGGCTCTGCATCCGGACGAGCGACCTTCGTTTCGTGCATTGAAAGATCAACTTATCCAAGTTGCTCAATTGCTTCTCATAGATTAATTAGGATGGCCCTTTGGCCAATTGATCCTATTAGCCTCCCTAGAGGATCCTACTTAAAATATATTACATACATATAGTTCATAGGTTTTTGAACTGACTGAAACCTCGTGTCCAACGGTCGTCGTTTGGATTCTTCTATAAAGATTTTTCATTGTTACAAGGCCTGATTGTGTGTTTGAGATTGAAGAAACTTTTTTCTCATCCCAAATCACTTTCTTGTTCTGTTAAAATCTCATGTATTAGGAATTGTTAAGAATGGGGGCTTGATTGTATATTTTAACATTGTTGAATGACATTTGATGAACCTTTCATTGATATGGAATGTGAAGATGTTTGGTCGCCAAGTTGAGCAGTTTTAGTGAGTTATTTTTTGTCAATTTACTTGCTAATTTTGTTCCATCATCTCACAACAGTCAATATAAGGCAAAACGACTATTTTAACCATTTAAATATTATTTTACTTAACATACATAACAGTACTAAAATATGTAATATCATTGCGAACTGTGTTTTATATATCTTATTCAAATTGTTTTCATAGCGTGTGGCTATCAAATATTTAAATATTACTACCTATGTGACTTTACTATTTTATTAATTCCTTGTTTGATTGAAACTTGAAAATTACAAGGGCTGTTGTCATTATACACAATGGAAGAAAAACCTCTTTAACTTTGTTTTAGGAGTTTTGAGTATTAAAGCCGTTTCAGATTTTATTATCATTTACGAAAGTTTCTTATAAAATGATTATAAATTTTAATAATTTATTTTTTAACTATTTTATAGTTGAACGATAAATGATATATTATATAACATATATAAATATACTTTTAGTAGATATATTATACGATTGTATTATGTACTAAATAATTTTCCAATTCATGATATATCTTATTTATATACTTATTTTAACGCGAGTTGTGCATTTCATGACTGATTCATTGCATTAAAATGATTATCCTCTTATTTATGTTTTCTTATCCGCACATCCCCTCTTGAAAGTTTATTATAATTATATCTACATATATATAAATCATTAAAAGTCTCTTGTGAATATGTATGGTGAAAACTATTTAGTGTGGAAATACACTCATTAATTTACGTTGAATCAGGGAGGCTCAAGCGGGTCCAATTGTGTATTTATGAAATTATGATTAATAAAATCGTTGGGTGTCTTTTAAATTCTATTTATTTCATTTACCCTTTCGGGAAAAACAAATATCACAATTAACTACATTTAAGACTTCATATATAGGGTATAATGAATAATGTGGCTTTCAAATCGAACAAAAATTAATTTAATTTTGACTGTTTCAAATTAGAGTAGATGACAAACCAATATAATTACTTATTTTTAAATTTACAATTTAAGATATTACTGTATGTATTTTAGTTTAAATCGGCTCAAGTATTTAAATAAACTGAATAATTATAATGAATAATTAGTATTAATTTTTTAACAATAAATAATGATAGATTTATCAAATGAATTCTTATTTGGATGTTTCCGATTCCTGGGGAGATTGATGACGAGACTTGGGGATATGTAGCCTTAGATGTCCATATTGAAGTATTTCTTTTCAGTTATAATTTGGAGAATAATATCTGCCTAAAATATTTGTGTATCCAACATTATTAAAAAAATTAGCAACTCGCAAAATAAGCAGGTATGGATTATGGACTGCATTATATAACAAATTATTAATATTTATTATGTTCTCATACGTAATTTAAAAACATAGAGCACCTACCAACACGGTTTGCTTAAACTGGTGGAAAGGTATTGCTTTTTTCACGAGTTCTTTGCCCAACTTGACATTGGAATGACCACTTTGAGCTTGACCATTTGAGACGGATGATGAGGATTTCAATGGCTCTCTCCTAACCCTAACGACCTTTTTCGGAGGCATTGCAGAACTGAATAAATTGAGAAAAAATGTAAAATATTACTTTACGGTTGCAATATAACTTGTTAACTTTAAGGTGCAATCTGCTGCAACCTGCAAAAGATAAATGAATATGAGTTTAAAGAAAAGTCAGGTTGGGTAAACATAAAAACAGGATAATTAACATAATAATATACTATTTATTTACCTATATAAATATTTAGTAGTGCTTATTGTATTAAAAATGTCTATATCTCCATAAATAAAAAAAAATTCATTTATTCAAAAATCTTATCGAGTTGTAAAATTTCCATTAAAGTTGGCTCTAATCGAATTTCTCAAATTATTTATTATCTTCGATCCATTTTCATTTGAAAAGGTCCCATGGACAAGTATTGATACTAAATTATTTAGTTACATACATTTCATTTTATAGACTCGCTGCATTAATGATTTTCTTATTGAAGTTTTCTTATCCGTACATCCCTTAATTTCCATTGAATCAAGAAGGCTCATTTGAGTCTAATGATAGTAAACAACATTGGGTGTCTTTTAAATTCTCTTTATTTCATTTGCTGACTTGGGAAGTTCAAAGATCACAATAAAGAGCATTATTGTAGCAGCGTAATTATTCCGACTAAATATTATCATGTACGAATGAGGATTAATGGGTAAACTACATAGAATAATTACTTATAAAAAAGTATAATATACACACTTACATTTTGTATTCATAATTTATGTTATATAATGTTTGGTTTATTAGTTATTACGATTTAGAAACTTTAGGAATGGCGTAACTCCATGTTGTTCGCTATCTATTATTTCTTCAGAATTTTGCTCATATCTTTGTTCTGTTGTGCGATTCTAAAATCCACATTTTCCGCTTTGGTTGTAACCCGCTCAATTAAATCTTTTTGATTGTCGAGTTCATCTTTAAGGCCGAGACCGAGACCTTTTAGCCGAGAAATGGCTCCGCTTATTTCATCCAAGTTTTTGTCGAGCACCTCGTCAACGTCTCTTGAAGATTGCATGTTTTGAGATCGAATACGGAAGGCTGGATGGGAATCCACATCGGTTTTTAAATCGCTCTCTTGTCGTGCTTCTAAGATTTGAGAAAGTTCGCTCCTTGTCCTTGGACCTTCGCTATCATCTTCAGAACCCTTGTCCATGGAACTTGCTTTTGGAGCATCTTTAGATCCCGAAAAGTAATTTTTTAAGCTTCCAAATACGCTCTAAAAAGGAAATATTGATTAAAAATCTTTCTAAATGAACACTTGGATTAACTAATTTATTATCTTTTATTTTTGCAAAATTATGTATAATTTAGTTAAAATATATTTAAGTAATTTATAAATAATTAATAATTTTATAATTTTAAGAGAATATAAAAGTTATACTTTAATTCCTTGAATGTGTCTAGCGCTGGTTCTCAATGTGGAGTTGATATCGTCTAGTTTGCTTTCAGTTTTTTCAAGTTGCTCTCGTTGATGATGGAGTTCCTAATAAAAACAAAATTGTAATTTCAAAGTGTTTTATTAATTATTTTGTAATTTCAAAATGTTTATTTAATTTTTCAATTACCTGAGCAGTTGCGGATCCGATTTCTTCTGATTCTCGAAGAAGTGAGATGGAACGAAAAGATGATTGAACTGTTCGTTCTTCAATTTTTCTTCGCTCTTCGAGAAGTTGTTCTCTCCTCTCTTCCAAAGTTGAACTTGAATAAGCAGTCCGAGCATTTTTCAAGAACGCTTTATCGACATCGTCTTCTACAGCAAAAAACGGATTTGACTTGTCGTAGTCAAAATTTGAGGAACCAGCCATCACGATAAATTCCTAAATAAGATTTTATAAAAAATGATCTTATTAAAATGATGATTGCAAATTAAAAAAAGTCCGTTTTAGTTTATTAAACCAATTACTGCATAATTTAACAATTATATAAATTACAATTAAGTTCATATTATATTTAAAAACTTACAACTGACTATTCACAAAGAGACACGAATTAATCTTTTGTTTGATCCAATCGAGTCCTTTATTTAAACTTTTAAACTAATTCTTGGTGACTCTTACAAGTTGAATCTTAAGAATCTTAAGCAATAGAATTATCTTTAGATATAACTTTTTCCAATAATATTAATGTGCCGAATATTAAGACGAGATTGGAAAGTGCCCTAGTTTTGACTTTAAATACGCAGTTTGTTAAATATCACTTGAACAGATGAGTATGTTAGATAAAAGAGAGTATGAAATTGAGTGAATTTTTAAATAAGAAAATTCCCAATTTTCATATGCAGCCGCAATGTGTGTAATCTCAAGTCACATGACGGATGACGAGGCGTTGGCTCAATTTCATACAAATAAACGGCAAACCTTTCCGTATATAAAATCATACAAAAAATACTATGTGTGTAGGTATATACGTATTATTATACCTATTTGTTAAATAATAAAATATGCATATCTACATGTCTATACAACAATTGTTAGGCATTATTACAATTAAAACGTATAAAATAATAATAATTCCTAATAGCATTATAATAACAATATTGTTACGTAAACTGATAATTTTTATACAAAATAAAATTCTACTTTTATATATTGGTAATAATGATATAATTGATATTATGTTTACTTACTGATTGATATGAGATCGTTTGTTAATGGGATCCTTCATTTAAACATTACGAGATTTAGTTACTCCCATGCTAATAAGGAGCATCAATGTTCTGTCTTCCGTTGTACATTTATACTTATATGACCAGTAATGCGAGTTGTGAATAGGGCATGTATACATACATGTAATTACCAGTATTTATGTTGATCTTCATTTCAAATTGTATCTGGTATGGGCCTGGATGTCAAAATGGTTCCATTTTGAGTTTTGGTTGAAATGAGTGAACGGGTCGTTTTACACAATGAAGGTATTTGATGAAGCATTAATTTTATTAATATGTGAATATTAGCCTTAGGACCTTAATGGAACCGGTGGATTCAAGTTTTGGAAAACAAAGTCTATTGTTAATTTTGAAGAAAAGCCCTTTTTTAATTCAATGGTCATAATCTGCTTTAGAGTATAAATCGCATTATTCGAGCTTAACTTCCGCCATCCCTTCTCATTGTATTTGGAAATAAATCTAAATTAATGGGAATACGTGGATTATTTTATATATTGCACAATGGGCTGAGTGCATTATGTATTTATGGTATGTGGTTTCTCGCTGCCACTTATTATTCTCAATTGCCTCTTTCAACCATTTAATTTTTAAAGGAATTTTCAATTTTAATTTATAAATGATCTGCAAACTCGTTGTGAACGACGACTATGACTTGTTGAGCGAGTCTTCCTTATTGAGCGACTCATAAAATGGTCATGGCCATGGGAGTGAGTAATGATGAATAATGTTGATATTCTGAACCATCATCGAATCCAAAGGATCACATTTCGCACGAATCGGAATACCCAAAGTGTTCAATTACACAGTGGATCAATGCAGGAATTCCCAATAAACGAGAAAGCGCCTCGTGCTCAAGACCATCAAATGCCCTCCGGCTATTGGGAATTAATGCGAGTGTCTGGGCATAAAAGTCTCCATGTAGGCATATGATTCATCCGATGAGGATTCAATTGGGTTATGTAACCAGCTAATAGAGGAGATGGACTCCGACGTGCATGAGGGATGTTGAGTGTGATTTGCGATGCCTTATTGGTTTTTTATTCCCTCTCGAAGCAGTCTTCAATCAATTTAGTCCTTTGATCACCATCGCCCTCAACGTGGATGAGGAATAAGAACACATGTCGAGTACTCGTGCGTGTTGAATAATTTTTCTTTTATTGTTACTTTAGAAAAGAGAAGATTTTGGAGAGTCGATGATTGAAAGAGGAAATGGTAAAGGTGGCTAAATAGAAAATGAATGGCTACGCTTAACTTAAGGTAAAAGGTTGAACGAGAATCTGGTTGGTCTCTTTGCACAAAGAGCCCTTCATTGAGTAGTGAATCTCAGGAGTAATCATAATAGTACAATTATACAATAATGTAAGAATTAATTGATTGGCCATCCATACTATGGTAGACTCACACTCTCTCGCAGCACATTCTTCAGTCACTTTCGCACTCCACCATTTAGAGACAATTGTAAAATACTGAGTCAGACTCAAAAATGGAACATTGGAACGAGGACACAACAACGAACGAACAAACACTGAGAGAGAAGTTCCAAAATTGCATGACGCATGATATGGAGGTTGAAATCGTAGCTCAATTGTCTCTAATCTGTTTATAACAAGGAATCATCTTTATATACATACTTATGTACACATAGTTCATAGATAGAGAACCGCGGTATTCACACTTCCGGAAACTCACCCCTTGTAATAAAGAAAGTACGTATGTTTAATAGAACCTACACTTAACAACTCTTAATAAGTATCCGAAGAAGACGTCTCCTTCCATTTGGAACGACTCGAAGTCACACCGACGATTCATCCCTCAACTCCCGCATTCAAATCAAGACTGGTGAGATTCCAAGGGAAATGAACTGATCCTCCAAAGGGACACACCGGTGAGGGGAACAAGCACACACATCCCAGTATTACAACTATGGTGAACAAGTACTCAAAGTTATGGAGGTATGTGGAGATATACCAGGTGATCACTTAGTATCATATTCGACTTGTAAAGGCTACTTATAGATCCTTAGCAAGTTAAATTAAAAGTATTTTAACATATTTATTTATTTTATCGTCAACGCGTCTTGATAACTTATTATTACGTCCGAGATTTAAACACAACAATAATGGTAGTAATAATAGTCAACTGCGCCCCTTAAAATAAATTACATTTGTTCTTCACATTACTCATACGCATTTTAATAGTAATTTAACTAAAGGCTCGGCTTTTTAGGTAAAGAAAAGTAATAAATATGGATAGTAAAAGATAATGTTATGTTGTAGTAAGTAATAGATTTAAGTATTTTATGTATGTACTTTTATATATTTAAGGTAAGTAAATGCATGATTGCCAAAGAGTTTCCCTCTTCGGTTTACTCACTCCTAAATCGCCTACCTTCGTATCTAACTAGCAAAAATAGACTTCGCCCATCCAACTTTTCAAAACTATCAACTTTCAAGAAACCCTCGAAGAAACGAGAGAGAGAGAGAGAGAGAGAAAGAGGAGAACGGAAATACTGACAAGGGGTAATGGTGAGGAGATAGGGATTCTCCGTAATCAATTTAAAACTCGTCCTCGTTTATTTCTTGTAATCGTAGTTCAAAGTCAAGAAGAGGAAGCACTTTTTAAATATTGGAATATCCCGCTCATCAAAATTCCTATTGTTGTACTCAATGAATAATGGAAATGCTCTATTTGTCTCAACCTAATGTATTCGCTGTCTTTCATAAAAAAGGAAAATAATATTGTCCAAAGACCCCTTTAACCAATGTCATTTAATTATCAAAGTTCAAAGTTGCTGTCAATAATAATTTGGTCAGAGGGAATATTTGAAAAATATAATCAGATCTAAATTGAGATAATTGCTAAGGTACGAACCAAACTTCCTACATGTCATTTAAATTCAACGGAACAAAATAGAGAAATGCATACGGTGATTTCGTGTACTAACCATGTAAATCATGGTGAGAAATTAAAAAAAAGCTTTTGAGTACCTTTTGTCAAAATTAAAAAATACCAAAAGTTAAATTCTCAATTCGTTAATTCAATTATCAAAAATAACTCAGAACCCTAACCTCGCTATTATATCAATATTAAATTAATGGGTAATTTGAATTAAAAATTTTAGACGCATTTTTTAACGTTACTTAATAGATCTTAATCGATCTCTAATTATTTAATTTCAAGATGAGCAATGGTAGTAAAGGTTTGATATATAAAAGCCTCTTTCTCTAATATATGCCCTTATTGTAGCTTTTACTTCTTATCATTTTACCTTAATCGAAATTGACAATTTGTGGGAAGCGAAAGAGTGGAAATTAGAAATGGCCGTTCTCGACGTCGAAGACACAATAATTGTAGAATAATTATTCTTGAGAGTCGTCTCAGAGTACATTGTAGATTGAGAGTAAATATGTTCAAAATGTGTATTCGTATAAATATTGACACGAAAGAGATGAATTGGGTTGAAATCTCTTGGGAATCTGCAGGGAGCGTGGAAACAAGTCCTAATGAGTCAAAGTCCCTTTTGCACCTTAATCTCCCGAGTTCACAATAATCCACCAAGGAGAGAAATGAAGTTTAATTGAGTGGATCCTTCGTGAGGAAGAAGTTCCAATTGGAAGTGAATGTGGAGGTGAATAATGTTTGTGTGGGGAAGCTCGCACGCGGGCGAGAACGTGGTCAAAGTTTAAGTCAGACAAATTGGCACGATAATCTCTCCTTATTACTTCACTCGTTGGAGTGGCGGAAGTCCTGAAGACTCTTCTGACTCACACAAATCACCTCCGTAGGAGATGAGTTACTGACCTTAGGTTACATAATATGAGTGAATACATAGGAGGTGGGAATGGGCATGCAAGTACTTATTCCGACGCGTCGTTCCTCCCGATGTCGTTCTCGACGACGAGACCTCTCAAGGGCCGCCCAGGGCGCCCACAGGGTAACTTCAATTGTATACAATCGGTTTGGGTTTCCTTAGCCTACTAATAATGCTCACTACATAAGTAAATATTTCTTAAATATCTTAATCGCTAATATTGTGTGTTTCGTAGAGGTTGTGTGCTCGACGTAGTCTTAATAAATTCCTTATTACCAGCCTTATTCTACTACTCGCGGGCCTTTGGGCCGAATCTCACTTGATTCATATTTGTAACATGATTTAATTAGGAGTTTAAGGTCTTTCGCTTGTCAATTGACTCCGGCCGACGTTGAGTCGACCGGGCCCTGTACATTTACAACGAGGACGCGGCTCGTAGTTCATATGTGACTCCTTTCGGGCCCAAGAGGCTGATCGTCATTGGGCCACTGACACCGAACTACTAAACCCCGTCCAGAAACTTAACAGAGATGCGTGTGGAGGCAAGTTTAACATTGGCAAGGACCTGGGTCCTGCACTCATTTACACAACAATTATATTAGGTGGCCGAGGACTGGGCGTCCATCGAAATAGTAAACTAATCGTATAACAAAAGTTAGATAACAGAAAGAATTATATAACACTTCCTACCTACTGGTTTCATTGGTTCCTGCTCTCTAGGTTCGCTTTACATGGTTGCTTCATATATTACAAGTAAATGTCTTAAATAAGTTGTAAGTATATTCGGTATTAAAACAACTTAACTAGTTGTGGGTAAAGTCATCAAATATCACAAAAATCAGACCCTGTCCAGATTGCAAGCAAGTCTGGAGTGTCTGGGAAATGAAGATTCGCAAATGAAAGTAAGGACACAATGGTGTACACGTGTTTTGTAAAGCTATCCCCTGTCTTAACTGCTAACATCTTATTAGAAGTCAATTAATTGGGCAGAGCGTGAGAAAGGCTCCGAAAACCGTTGAGATTAAACTACCCCCAAAGTGAATAGGTACAGTATGTACAGACCGGCGTGGGCCGAGGAGATCTCTTTGCAGTCGGAGGCTCCTCGACCCCCGCGACGGAAGAGGGAACTGGCCATGGTGAAGAACCTCCTCGGCGTCATACCCTATGAGACCCAATGGAGTTCCTCGTGAGAACAGTGGAAAGAACAGTCTTGGAGCTTCATTCCGTGTCCGTCGACTCGACCTTGATCCTCGGCTTTTCCTCCTCTGGCCTCGACTCCGAAGGCGGCTGGTCCTCCTCCCCGCCCTCGTCCCCCGACTCGGCCTCGGTCTTAATTGTCTTTTCCTGCCGCTTCCCGCCCTCGCCCTTCCCGGCCATCAGCCCCAGCGGGTTGTTCATCACACACACGCCATTGATGAGGACTTCTTCGTCGTCCGAGTCGTCGTGCCAGGATGGGTTGAACCACTGGGGGGCCACGGGCTTCCTTCGCGAAGATCCAGAGCTCGAGCTGCAACCTCCAAATCCTTTCCCTACGCAGAATCATTCATATTATTCACCATGCCTCTCACGCTGCGGTCGCCTCATCTCCAATTTCATCATCCGGTCAAAGAAATGTGTCCATATGCCCACAACCATATAAGAGATCCTGGTCATAGCGGCCAATTCGCTCTGCTTAAATCTTCTTACTCTGCGACCGGGCTTATTCCAATAAACTAACGTCTGGTTCGCTCCGGGAGAGTATTATAATAAAAATATTTGATGAAGGGTAACATGAGAAAAGTCACCTTGTCCTAATCGGAGCTCGTGGGAAGAAATGGATTTGGGCGGAGATTTCCTCCGTCTTCTGTGGTTTTTGCTTCCAATGGATGCCCCAGAGTCATCACTCGCCAGACTCCCCTGCAAGAACAGTCGTTGTTGGGAAGGAGTTCAACACCCGCGCTGGGGCTCACCTGGTCATTGTCGTCATCCTCTTCGTCGCAGTCCTCGAAGTAGTCGTCGTCGTTGTCGGAGTGGATCCGCGAGGCCGTGTTGCTCACCGTCAGATCCAGCCCTTCTTCGAACCCGTGGGCATTCGCGTGTTGGCCCATGAAGGGAAGCACCGGGTATTTGTCCTTGTGGATGTCGAGGAGTCTTTGGTGAAGGAGGAGCCGGAACTGGACCGGGTCGAACGGTTGAGAGGAGAGGGAAGGATCTAAACATATACATGGGAATATTATGGAATGCATCCACCTCGCCACTCCAATCTCGTCCATCTCTCTCCTCCATTTACCTGCAATGAGGGGCGATGAGGTCTGTTGCTTCAATCGCATCCGATGATTGTGAAACCAATTCGTGATGGTCCGAGAAGACAACCCCAGTTCCCTTGCGAGAAACTCAATAGCGGACACGTTGGGGTAAGGGTCGAGGGCGAAGGCGAGCCGCAAGGCCTCTTTCTGCTCTTCCGAGAACAAGACCTGAACGGAAAGATGAACTTCAATTCCCCGTGACTCGGATAAAAACCATGTCGTGTTTAAAGGCCGTAAACTCAACACATGCCATCCATACATTATACACACAGGAGAAGCTGAAAGAGTGTTGGAAAGGGAAATGAAATTTTTGATTTCTTCTCCGTTCAAAATCTATTTGGGATGTCGTCTTTCATTTGCTCCGCGGACATTGTTTTGCATTGGCTATGGGAGTTATGTACATATAATATGTGGATTGTGCAAGCTCACCCTTTGTTTTTTGTTTGGTGGGGCTGCTGCAGAGCTTCCGGGGCTGTAGGACTCATTGGGGGAATCGTTGGAAGCATCGGATGAACCCTGAGCTCCTGACCCGTACGCTTCGAGCGGGGACTGGGTATGGGGAAGACCACGCTTCCGTTTGTTCGCTTCTCTTCTCTCGTTCTTGAGGTGCTGGAGACGTTCGACGTTGAGGGGATCGGCGAGCCAAAGCTGCATTCGAATGAACGGCTCTCGCCCCTTGATTGACAACATGTGCCAGGGCTTTGGTTTGGACAGGAGCTCGCTCACGCTGCCTTGTGAGAGCCCCAACACGACCTCTCCAAATATCTGCAAACAAAAGGAACATCTTATCTCTCACCGTTTCCCAATTAATGGAGCCGTTGAGGAAGTAGGGAAATTTATTTATAAGACTTTACCGTGTCCATCGACATCTAATCTCGAATTGAGTTTTATATGGCTTGATTGTGAAATTGTCTAATTAAAAGAGGTAGATAGCAGAAGCGATTTCTTCCCATATCCCATCGTGTACATGTGGGTTGATATGGGAAGTTTCAATTGAGAGATATTATTTGAGAGGGAATGTGTGTGTAAGTGGGCCTGTTTCCTATCCGCGTTTTTTGCGAAATGAGTTATTTAAAAATACGTGAATCAGATCGGTGTGGTTGAAAAGAGTCGTAAAAAGAGGGGGAGTTTTATCTGCGGAATCCCAAGTCTAGGAGTGGAAGTGAATGAGATGGAAAAATGTCACTGAATGACGGAGAGCTATTAGTGCCGGAAGCCCATAATGATTGGTATGAGAAGATGATAGGAATCATAGACATCTCCCAATTGAATGGATCGGCGAGCCAAGGTTTTTGTTTCTACCCTCTGCCCAATGGAGGATATTGTGAGGAATACTATTATTACAATACGTGGTCTATTCATCTTCTTCCCATGGCCAAACATACGTACATGAGCGCAATAACTCATCTGCGGTGAGGGAGAGAATGGAGATAAGAGGCATTGTGGGCCTCCTCTCACGACGTCACAACTCCCTGACTATGACTTATAGATTTATTCCTTCGCACTCGCGATGAATTTTCAATCCATTGAATAGCCAATCCTCGCGGAATTCCGAGAGCGTGGAAAGGGGTGAGGAGCTCAGTCCCCACTATACATCATTTTTGTAAGTTTAGTAGAGATATGCTGCGCAGGTTGGGAGGAAAAAACCTTTCTTGATACAATAAAAGAAATTGAGAAAGTGGGTAGTTTTATTGAAGCTCCTCAAAGCCACCAGAGCTTCTTCTGCCATTTGAATGAAATTTATTAAAGGTAATCTCAGGATGGAGAATAAATATCTCGACTGGAGTCGTGGCTACCTGCGCTCACCGACCCTCACGAGCCTAAGTAGAGCATAAATATTTGTCTGCATGTTCGAGGATTGAAATTGATCTATAGTTTGAAGGGTCGTGTATGATAGCCCCTCGAGTAATTTTCGTATTAGTATTCACTTCGTGGCGAGGAAGGAGTTTAAGAATGGGAGGATCCCACCAAGCCCGGCCTCATACCTTTTGCCCAATGTTGTTCGCCAGCAGGGCCTCCTTGATCTTCGTCGTGATGAGCTGAGTGTCCAAGTCCTGGGTGAGGGCGGCCATTTCGTAGACGCTGGGCTGCTGAGGAAGCCCGCCGCCGCCTCCTTGGGACCCCCGGTTGGTAAGCACAGGGCTGGCCGAGCTCTGGGATGAACTCGACTTCTTCACGAGGTCGTGGGCGAGCGGAAGGGGTGTTTGGGGAGCGGAGACGACGGGCGGGGGCGGGGGCGGCAACGGCGATGTCTCCAAACTTTTCGGCAGCTCTACCTTGATGGCCTTCGCCGCTGCGACCGGTGCTGGAATTGAAGGGACGCATAGAGGCAAATGCAAATAGTCACCTCCAATGCAAATAGTGAGTACAAGAGGGGCGAGGGCGAGGAAATGGTTTAATGGAGAGAGACTTACAGGGATTGCCGGCGTACCCGCCGGTTCGCATCAGCTTCTCGGGGGCGATCTTGTACTGAGAGGCCACGAGCTTGTGGACGGCATTTTCGTCCTCCAAGAACATCTTCATCCGGATGAAGGGCTCTCGCCCCTTCTGGGTGAGCATGTGCCAGGGCTTGGGCCGCGCTAGCAGATCGCTCACGGACCCTTGCGATAAGCCGAGAACGGACTCTCCAAAGAGCCGTTGCGAGATCGAGTATTGACTCAACTGCTCCTTCACCTGTTGAATTTCAGAGTTGTGGCGGAGTGAGCGAGGGACGCGCTTCCTCACCTTTCGCACGATCTCCTCCGTATTCAGGTTGTTGTATTGGTCAAACTGCTGCTGGGTGATGGGAGGAAGAACCGCCTTGAGAGGACGCTGGTTCGGGGATGACACCGATGGAGTGGTCGGCTGCAAGAAAAATCTCAGTCCCTGTCTCTCCCCTTCCGGACCCACCTGTGAGATGAGCGAGTTGGTGATGGAGGCCATTCGCTGGAGCGGCGAGGCGTTCGAGGAGTCGTCTCCTCCAGAAGGCGGTAAAATGGAGTTGAGGGGTGACGGGGCTCCAGAGCTGCTCTCGCCCTTTGGCCTCACAAGGGAAAAGGCTGATCCGACATGGCGGAGCACGTCGCTGCTGTTCCCTTCATCCTTCTCCGCCTTCAAATCATACAATTGCGGTTCACTCATTTCATCAATAACTTTTTGCTCGTCATGGTATGAGTGTGAAGGGCACGTCCATTCATTGTGGATCGTAACCTTGTGGTCGGACTACCGGTCTAGCTTATAAATGGAGTGTAAATATATAGGGATGAAGCTCACCTTGTCGGTCGGGTCGTTGGAAGACTCGGGCGAGAGGCGCTTGGGCATGGAGAGGTCCTGAGCACCGCCGAGGCCGTTTGGAACCGGAGTCCCTGGGTGGAAGAGGGAATGGGGCGGGAAGTGGGGTGAGGAGGAATTGACGGCCAATTTTGCCAGCTCGCGGTGGTAGGCGTCGAGGGCCATGCGGATGTCTTCACGCTCCAGCAGCGAGCCGCCGAAGAGGTGCGGGAAGAGGAGTGATTGGATGTGTTCATTTCGAGGAAAGCGCGGGTCGTTCTCGGCCCCGTGAGGGAGCCGAATTCCCACCAGCTTGGCCAATTCCTCCTGGTAGATCCGGGCCACCTGTTCCTGGGAGATGTCGTCGTTCTCGTATTTCCGCAAACGGCGGTCGCGCGAGGACGTGCTCGAGGGCGATTGAGGCCCGTTATTGTTGCACCCGTTGTTGTTTGAGAAGGGCGACTTGGACCCGCCGTCGTCCTCGTTCGACCCGCTGTTGTTGAGGTTGTGGTTCCTCACCAGGGCCTGATTGGCCTCGGAGAGTATGTGGGCGATTCGGTCGTCCGCGGCCCCGTCGTCGCACCGGAAGGAGGCCGACAAAGTCCCCGACCCCTCTTTCCCTGCAATGACCGAGAGGTGAGGGTGAGCAGGGGGCGGTCATAGTGGACGAACGCAGGGGAATTGATAACAGTTTTTGCTCTTGCGGAGCTTTGGAATTATTACACAGGATTTCCGTTCTGGCTCGAACGTAACCGATTTACCTAATCAAGATATATCCAAGAGATAATGAGAAGAAAAAACTGATTTGCAGCTAGGAGGAAATGAACCTCGACGAATGTGGGTCCGCCATTTCCACTTGGCCGACCGGGGGAGCGAGCGGAGTGAGAAGGAGTCTTTTAATTAGTGCTCCTGATTACCAAATCTCTCCCAATCTCAAGATCGTGGCGGCGGAGCTGCTTGGTGGAACTCTCTCAGGAGCTCGGAGAACTCTTGGCCAATGGCCAACCCCGCCGGCCCTCTTTCCCATAACAATGAGAATTAAGCTGGTGGTGGTGGCAGTGGGAGCGAGCTGTGTCCGGCCGGATTGGCAATTCAAATCCACGTACTCGACTCCGCATATTAATCTTATGATAATGGCACTTGGATCGAGGAGCACATTGGTTGTCTTAAAAGGAAAGTGTCGGTTCGCATTCACCTTTTCCATGTAAGCCCACAACTTATGGCTCTCATAATGTCAAATGTTATTACTCTCATATGAATATTATTATGACACAATAATGGCTCTATAGTTTCTTCCCTTCCTTTGGTCAGGGGCTCTCTGGGCTCTGGGCACAAAAACCGTGTTTCCCAGAGGGTCTCCGAGTTCTTTCCAAGTCGTTAAGTTAGGTCATAACCATCCTCTTTATGACCATGCTCTCTGTCCACCTATAACTACCAAATTTACATTCTCAAGCCTTTGTCAAGCTCTTCAACTTATGGCCAACAAGTACAAGCTGGGTCCTCCGGAAAGAACCCAGCTCGCCTCCCATTCCAATAAATAACGATTATGGCATCAGAATCCCTCATGGAAATTACCCTTGATTGTACAATCCTCCGCAGACGTCAGTCACATACCTGGGCAGGTACTAATGAGCCGCCAGAGCCCATCCACTGCCCCTAATGTCCCACAATCTCCTCAAATACTACCAGCGATTAGCCGCACATTCCCTCGTCCCACCCTGATTAATTGCGGGGGCGGAGGCCCCCGAGCCTCCCCCGGAGAGACAAAGCCCAGATGGTTCCAATAACTTCAAACCGAATATGTCCCATTAACTGCCAAACACGGGGCTATTAATACTTCTAATTCCCCGTCGTCAATCCTTCGAGTCCGGAAATTGATTGTGAGACGGTTAATTGAGGCGGCTCTCATTGTTCCTCATCCCCTGCCAACCGTCTGGATTGATCATTTCCTCCAGAGGAATCCGGAGCAAAATGGTTTCAAATCTATAAATACGGAGGATGTCTATATCAAATCGTGAATCGGAAGATCCCCAACATCTGGAAGGGGATCGAAAAATAGAGTGGAGGATAATAATTGTGGAGTGCCGACACCAGAACTACTTTAACTTGACTGTGTCGGAGCTCCTCTCGCTCTCACTTAATTGGCATACCAACTCGGAGTTCGAATCCTCTCAGATGATCTCTCTCTACATCTCCCCTTTACATATGTGTCAATCGACTGTAAATTTTGGCGACTGTCTCCACTAATTTGTTCCACACCAAAAATATCCACCACCAATCAGGAGTATCTCTCTCTCTTGGAATCCAACCAGTTCATCAAATACCTCCAGAGCCCCACTTACAAGACTCCCGCTCCCCTACTAAACGTTCCATTAAGACCCATCCGATCCACTCTCGTGGATTCATCCACAGGCTCCTTGAACCTATAAATACAAACCCACTTCCTCCTCTGCCCTGTCGGATGTGGACCCTAATTACCCGTCCACGCAGCTCCAATCAAGTATTGACAGGGGCTCGGATCGCCCCCCTCTGCACCCTTCTTCCATCGAAGGGCGATTAAAGGGTTCGTTGTAGATTATAAATACCCTCGTAAAAATGGGAGAACTTTTATATCTCTTGACGTAATTTCCGTTTGGCATTAGGAGCCATAAATTTTTCAAGGGCGACTGATTTTCTCCAGCTCGTCTCTCCCAGAGAACAAAACAACCTCGATCTCATCTGCTCTGATCACTCGCTATGCGTAATGACAGGGTGTCTCCCTAAGGTCGCTACTGACAATTAGCACTGCTCCGTCCCCAAGTCCACCTCCGACGACTCTCATCATCGCGACGGATGAGGAGACTATATTATCATCATTCATCAAGAAACGGAAACTTTTTCTCTCTCTTCGTTGCTCACACACACATCAAATCATTTACGTCCGTCCCGCATGAGACGTAAGGCAACTTGGAGCCGTTCTTCCCTCCATCCCCAAAAAAATAAACAAGAGAGAGCCATTAATGTATTTTTGATGAGGTATAAAGAAATGATGATCTCTCTCCTATAACTTTTTCTTTCCTCGGTCACGGACCAAAAACCCACCGCCGGTCTCTCACAGCCAACACACCAAAAGATCCCTCGTTTCGAAGACGACCAACCGCTCCCGGCCTCACCCTCCTCTTCCTCTTGGGTCAATCTGGGAAGCACATTAGGCCCTTGTGAAGAAGCATTAACCCCCCCTCCAATAATCTGCCACAATGAGAGGGAAAAACTCCTCAATATTCCACTCCGCTGCTCTTCACGAACCAACATTCACTCTCGACACACTCAAATTGATCTCCGCTTATCTCGTAATAAGAACACAAAGGAACCTTTTCCTCCGCACTTCCCCACATAATACACGGATCCCACCTCATTAATTAGGAATTCCCCCCGTCTGTAAAAACCCTTCGCGAGGGGCACCTTACCTTTCTTAGGGATGAGTGACTTGAGGAGGAGAACCGAGGCTTCGTCCGCCGCCCACGCGTGCATCTTCCGGTAGGAATCTCTGCCCTTCTCCGTCAGCTTATCCCACGGCTTGGGCTTCGACAACAACTCGCTCACTGTTCCCTGCGACAGTCCGAGCACGTACTTGGCGAACAACCGTTGCCCGATGTTGTGTATGGAAAGGAGCTCCCGGACCCGGCGTGCGATCTGAAGCGTGTCGAGACACTGCGACCCGAACTTGTCCATATTGTAGCGGAGCATTTCTTGGAGCCGGGCCTCCATGGGGTCGCTCTTCGGGATGAGGGAGTCTTCGAACCGGAATGGAAGCCGCTCGTTTGGCCCCGGCGTCGTCCCGTTCAGGAGCGACGAGTTGTCCGCATTTGCATTCGAGTCGTTGAAGGACTCGGAGGGCGAGGAGCCTCTGGGCGGCGACGAGGACTCGTTCATGTCTCGCTGGCTCATTGAGGGGATGTTGGCCGAGAGGTGATGGGGTGGAGAGGAAGCGAGGAGGCTCCGTTCCAGCGAACGTCTCCAAGTGGCCACGATTTCCTCGCCCAGCAGAGAACCGAAGGCCTCAACCGGGAGAGCCGCTGGGCCAAGGAGAAACCGTGGAGGAAGTCCGCTCATCGGGGATGCTAAACCGATTTCAAAAACCGTGTCATTATGAATCACCCCAATCCAACGGGGGAACTTGTCTCGCACGAGGAGCACAAGTGTCAAAATAGGCTTATGGGTGCCGTTGGATGGACAATGCGTTGCGTCCTTCAAAGGGGGATAACATTGTTCTACAATCAATGATCCCCATTAATAATAACCAGAGATACGGAGGCGTAATTTGCTGGATTGAATCTCGTTGGGTGTGAGCACACGCGGACTGGAGAGGGAGGGAGATAAGATACATAGAAAGAAGTTCTCACTTGGCCTCTTCTCTTTGGGGTCCTTGATGTCGAGTCCGTTGAGGGCGTCTGGGACGGGGGAGCCTTTGAGGAGCCCCAGCTCCCTTTTAAGGTCTTCGTAGTCTCTCTGCGAGTCCAGGCGGGCCTCGAGCCTCAGGATGACCTCCTGCTTCTGGTCGAGCTGCTCCTCAAGGAGGTGGATCTGGCTCGCGCTGCTCTCTCGGATTTGATTGAGCGAAGTTTGGAGTCTTTGAACATCTTCGACTAAACTGGCAATCTAGAAAGATTCCCTTATTGGTGGTGGGCAAAGGGGAGGAAGGACAATGCATGACATTAAAAAATGGCTCTTCGACATTAGGGAATTATTTTGGGGGCTCGTGGTAATTTATAGGGATGAAATGGGGAGAAGTGGAATGGGAATGATCAGTGCTCGAGTGTCAAGGCATTGGGATGGGAAAGAAGGCGGACAACAGATGCATGGAAATGGCCAATTATGTCAGCAGGGGGCACTGTAACCCCCTCACTTATTTCCCGTGAGGTCACGGCGAGGTCACTTGGCGGGGTAAAGAAGGGCCGAGAGCCAGTCCACTTCTCCCTCGGCCTCCTCTCCCTCGCTCCTCCCTCAGAGCTGTTCGAGCCATCAATCCCAGCGTGAAATTGGGAACTCTCGTTCCGTCCGCAGCCCCGATAAATCCTCTCATGATATTAAATCAAGTCTGGGTCTCCATAAGTCATATCGCTCGGCCGAGGTTCGCACCCCGAGCTCCCACTGCCCCAGGTCATCCCCAGCACCCACCTCCTTCGATAGGCTCAGCCCACACGGGAAATCAATTGGCATCTTTCCCTCCTACCTCCTTGCCCCTTCGCACTCCCAATCGCCTTTCCTAATTGCGCCATCAATGGGGCTGTCTCTTGGCCATCCTGCAATGAATGGGTTCGTGGGCGTGAGGCTCACCTCTTTGTCTTTGGCAGCGAGCTCGAAGTCGAGAGACTTGTGATGTGAAGTGGAGATGACGGGGTCGTCTCGGTCTGGCGGCGGCGGGGCCATGGCGCCTCCGGAGGATGAGCCACCACTGTGGTTCGCAATTTGCTCCTTCAATGATGTCACCTCCTTCTCCGCCAGCGTGGCTCTCTGTCCAAACAAAGGGCATTATGACTAGGGCTCAATTAGCAAATCGAGGAAACATCTGACAAGGCGAGTCGCGGCTGGGTGAGTGTGATAGTGCAAAGTGCAAGCGATTAAGAGGTGGATGGAGTTATTTCGCATTCCGGAGGAAGGCAAATTATGTTTCCTTCGACTGATCCCAATCTCACCGGCTCGCGAGGCTCTCATCATCAGGAAATTTTATCGGCCGTGTGGATTATGAAAGAGGGAAGGAAGGGCTTGGTGGTTTTTGAGAGAGGGTGATGCAAGAGGGTGGGAGAGATACACAGACCCACACAACCCTTCAGCTTTTTACGACCCAATAAAAATTTATGACTTTCCGATATGCCGTGATTAGTGTGGGAGAGGACCAAGGTGTGAGCCGGACAACCGACGTTTGAGGCTTTGGGGCGATAATAGATTATTTATTGGTCATTGGCTCATTGGGTCGCAGACGTGGTCCTGTGTATTTGCTCCGAGAGCCCAAATGTCACATCCGAAGGGCCATGAATTCAATTCTCTCGCCTCCCTCCCTCCTCGTCGACGAAGGGGGAAGAGCTATGGGGCGAGGGGTTCTTATCTCTCAAATACATATTTCGGTCCTCGATCGCAATAAATCTCTGAAGAAGATGTTCCGCTCCACAGGTAGAACCTTCTGCCAGCCCCATCCACCTCGCCTTATCCGCCTCTGAGGATGGACAACTCGTCCCACAACTTTTCCTGTCAATACGAGATGTTGAGGTGGGTCTCTTCCTCACGTCATGCCTAGCCACGATGCGGAAGGAGATGCGGCGGGAGAGAAGCCCCTGGTTGGGGACGTCTGGACCATCACCACCCACCAAGGAGCCCCCTGGAGTCGATGGAGGCGGGGCTGGATGATTGGCACTTTGACACTTTGGGTGCCTCAGCTCAATCAAAGTCCGGGAAAACGGTTGAAGTTAATTTCCAATGTCAAGGAGAGGTTCGTCAGAAAGTGGGAGTTATTTCCCAATCTCCAACCTCACCCTTTGATTACCCTGAGTCCAATTTTGGTGAGAGATTATTTCTTGTTTCCTGGAGCCTCATCAACCACTTGCAAGTTTCCTTTCGATGGCCCATTCCAATCTTCGAGTGGTTGCTTAAACGACAGTCAATAAAATCCAAACCACCGATCCAAAAGTGTAATAGTGAGTAAACAAGCAAAGGCTGGCACGCGGCGGATGACACTTATATATATGTGTGTATGTAAACATGGTCGTATATCTTCTCTCCATATGTACCATATACCTAGTAGGCATGTATGTATTTATATGAGGGAGGGAAAGATGCGGAGAGTGGAGGAGAAAGATTGCCACAGATGGTGCCGGGGCCGTTTCTTCGGATCCCCCGATCCGAGAAAGAATGCCCCGACTCTTTCTCTTCACCGCATCCTAATCCGACCACAATAGAGGGATCATTTGGGCTGAGGCTTTCGGAGGCGACGAGCCTCCCTCAATACCTCAATGCTCCCCTTTGTCTCGCCCGACTTGAGAGCTTCGAACCTCTCAATCAAAATGACAGAGTTACACACATAGCGGCTCAATGGCCATCTCAAAAGAGGATTATGCCCTTATGGAGACGGAGACTATAAAGAGTCATTATTACTTGTTGCCAGAACTGAGCGAGGAGGAAGATTCGCTCTTTTTTCAGGATCCAATCGACAGGTGGTGGATTGGGTGACGAAGAGTGCAACGGAGGCCCAGGCGGCGGAGGCGAAGAAGTCCCGAGCGAAGGGGAAAGTGCTTCCATGGGCATAAGGTGACAATAGTCTACTCCCAGCGTCCGATTCTTGTGACCGTACATTGTACAGGGAACTCACTCACTGACGCTACCACATTTATCTCTTTCGCGGGGAGACCGAAATATTAATCTTTGGGTGGAACTTGGAAAAGTATTTGGCACACAATTGAACGGCGGTCTTGAGGAGTTGGAAGTTCCGGAGCGGCTAGTCAAAGATTATACAATTTAGCATTTTGTAGCGAATTCGACGATGGTCCCTCTCGAGGTGACGAGGAGGGAGGATTGGGACAGAGAGGCTAACTCTGATTTATTTCTCCTTGCCGGAGATTACGGGAGGAGAGAGATACAGGGATTTCACAGTTGATTATTTCATTATGCCTAGATATGAAGGGGTTTATAACGGGGAAACAGGCAATTGCCGCATTTATCAAAGGTGGTCTCCAAGAGAGAGAGAGAGGACGTAATCCATTTTTGTGAAATGAACCCTTACTCTCTCCTATTGATGGATAATGAGCGGTAATCAATCAATAAACACGGTGAACATAAAAACGATCCGGCCTTAATGGCTTAGCCGCTATCTCCAATTTAGTGATTAGAGGAAATTCCTATCTCCCTCGCCCACCGCCCGTTCAAACAGTCGCGATGAGGCGGATTAAAATTTTTAGCTTAGTGGGATTTGGGAAAGCCGATAGTCAATAATGAAAAAGTAATCAATATCGAGGGAGCAATAAGCTATTTATCACCTCCAGTGGAATATAATACAATGTGAAGGATATTAAAAGCGAGATAGTCGGCGGATTAATTCAGCGTGTGGTGGTTCCCGTGTGTGTGTGAGTGTGTGTATGTGTCAATTTATTGTCAGCCCAAACCGAGTCAATTCGCTACAGAATGCTAGAATTAGTCCGACTCGCCCCCGGAAACCATCCGGAGGTGAGTTTCGGCCTCCACCGAATTACCTCAAAAGGTCGGAGGAGTTCCTCTCGAACCCGCCACCATGGCTGGTTTCCACAGAGGTAAAGGGACACTCACTGATCGAGGAACGAGTTCGGGCTTGTCCGCACTGTCACTTGGGGTATGAGGGCCGAGTGGAGGGAAGCACCTGATCCGACGAGGGAGGAAGGCGAGGGACGGCGACGAGGTTCGCCGGGGAGAGCAGAGCAAGGATCTGCATCGTGCCAGTTCCGAGGGTAGTTGAGAACTGAGCTCCGAGGGTATTTGGGGCTGTCGATAGGGCAAGAGTCGGTGGTGAGCACCCAAGAAGGCTCGACCCCCAGGCCCCCTCCTCAATAGCGAGCGATACAGATGCAGGGGGCCGATCATTCAATTCGATCAGGAATTGTCTATAGGAAATAAGAACCCGGCGCATGTCTTGGCTCCGGATTGATTCCCGGATTGGAGAATCGGTCCGACCCAAAGGGTGGAGGATTGGAAAGCAAAGCCAGACGACGGTGAGGAACTCCTTGAGCATCCCCAACAACAACCCCTTGCCACCAGCAGCTCGGCTCACATCTTCACCTCGCTCTCAAGACACCGGACCTCCCGACCCAATACAGATCACATTACCACCCATCGCTCCAACAATGTGATGCATCCCGGCCCTCATTAGCCCCATGTGCAAATTGGAGGTGAACTTCTCTCTAATGCCGTCCCGGAGGAAGAAAAACAGGGAAATGTTTATTCAAGACCAATTTCCCAGAGATCCGCAGGAGAGGCGGATGATGAAAATGTAATTGAAATTCGGGCGAGTTTCATTATGGAGCAATTAAGATTTTGGAGAGGCGGAAAAAATTGCTCGAATTCTCCTTGGCTCGTGCTCTGAGGAAGAATCGCTCAGAGGTACACTCCCAGCCCTTAATTAGAATTAATTGGAAGTTTAAGTTTTAATTAGGGGGAAAAGAGTTTGGCGGAGAGGTCGGCTTTTATCGCCAGCCCTCATCTCATTGTCGTCTGTCGTTCCGTGCGTTCCAGGATGCACACGGCATCTCGAATGAGGCATATATGTCTGAAGAAGGAGATTGCCTCATTGAGCTGGCAGGTACCATGAATATTGCCTCAACCTATCTCCTTCCTCCTCCCTCACTTGTCACATCGTCGGCTTCCGAGGACCAATCCAAGCCTCATCCACCGCCGTCCAAGTCCACTGAACTCCTCAGCTCCCAATTTGAGGAATAAATCATTTCCCACGGACGAATCATCGTCCCACTCTCGAGATTACCCTTCCCAATCCGCTCCCGCAAAAACTCGGCTAAATCCACAATTTATGGTATTTCCAGGATTTCTTACCAAATTTCTCACCGGATCAAAATACCTTGGGCTGAGCGGCTCTTAAGTCGTCTTAACAACTCCCTCATTCTCGGGATGAGCAGAGGAGAGGGTCAGGAGACGAGAAAAAATCTCTCTGCAGCTCAAGCCTTTATGAGTGAATTGCGTGCCACTAAGAAGATTGCTTCCCGCTCCCTCCCTTATCCCGCTCTCACCCACAATTTATTGGCCATGTAATACATAATGACGGGGAGACAGGGAAGGATTCGTCTCCTCACAGGTGAGTGTCTCATCATCAGTCCCCACACGTGACCGGGACGAGGTTCATTAAGTGAAATGTTCGATCACCCAATTCCGGGAGCCTGTTCGATCCCACCCAGCGGCGAGCACGTTCAATGGGACATGTCAACACTCATGAAGAGGTGGTGATGACCATGGTCAATCCATTGTAGGTCGCGGGCCCTTCAGAGCCCAAACACATTAATCACCCATTTGTGGTCCTCTCACTGAGAACCTCAATGGAACTTGGGCGTCAATGGGGCAGGAATGAAACTGTGTATGTTTATTGCTGCTCCTTCAATGGTCTTAATGCACTCCGTCTGCGGCTCAGAGAAGTGGAAGAGCGGATATAGCGAGATTCGATTTTGGCTCTCGGATGAGCTCCGACTTCATCTCAATATTGCAGAATCTTATTCCACTAGAGAGTCCTTTCGACTCTTGAGTCCCATATGCGCCGAAGAGGAACGGCTCATTGCTTCACTCCCTCAATCAAATCCAATACAGATAACGATCCTCATTTCCCCCTCTAATTCTAATCCCTTTGTCTTGGCTGTGTGAGGCCCGTGGAGGCGGAGGAGGAAATTAAATGGCTCAATTAACTCGAGTTACACTCTTTGGTCATCATCATTCTCAAATGGGAACCTTCGGAGAGTCGCAGGGGAAGGTGCGGAATGCGAGAGGAGGCCTCACATAGGTTTCTTCCACGTTCCCCTTCGGCCTCGCAATGTCAAATCTGGACGGCCCAGCACGGGTGCAGAACCCCATACATAATATCATACATATAATGGCATGTATATCCACTCATGTTGCTACTTAAGCAGTTGGCAAAAGGAGGGAAAGACATAAGCCTCACGACGGCCCCGTTGGAATTGAATGGAATTGGGAGGAAGAAATGATCCGTCGGAGAGAAAAAGTGAAATGTCATAAATTCATAATAGAGGTAAAGGAGAGCTTTGAAGGGGATTCCGGGAGGGGCGGAAGAAGAGCGGGTAATATGCAAAGTGTATGACAGGAAATATTATGAGATCGTTTTGGGACGATTGGGAATTTTGAATAGGACGAGACGCGGGCCCCCTTCACTTGTGTGCAAAATGTGACGTCAAGTGAGGAGAAAAACGGAGTTTATAAATAGGAGAAATATAGATCGAAACATATAAAGCGGAGAGAAAAAGGAAGGCAAACATAAAGCAAGAGAAAAATTGGAAAGCTCCACGAGTCTAATGAAATGATACATTATTCAGAAAGCTCTGCATGTACTGGGACAGGAGAGCAGCGCAGGAGAATGGCGAGGACCGAAGATCTGCCCGCTATACAATAATGCTCGAGTCGTAATACCGCAATACCCTGGTCATAACACATGCAATGCAGCTCGGTCCTCCGTCCATCTCACCTCTCATTACTGCTCTCATTAGATGTGAGGGAGATGCGTAATGGTAGTGGTTCCGAAGGGCCGGAAAGTTTTTATTCGGAGACAATGGGACCGGCCACCCCGGCCCCACTCTATGATGGGATAATTAAATGTAATTAATTCTCTTTTTAATTGTCCTCTTTCCTCGGGTTTCGCCGGGGATCTCCGCCGCTCTCAATGGGCCCGAGCCCGTAACTCCTAATGTATTCCTCCGAAAGTCTTTCTTCACCGGGCGGAGAAGTCCATGAGAGGATATTTATTTCCTATAGCCCACTTCCGACGCGGGCCTCTCTCTCTACCTCATCACATTGCCATCTCGCCCCAGAGACTTCTCGCCAGCTCTACGCATCGAATCATAAGTACTTACTTGTGTTCTCCCTTCTCCTTATATTTAATACATACACCATCATGACTATTTCCTCACTGGATTTGGGAACTACTCCACGTGAATACAGAAGATCTATATATGCATGTATGAGCATTTTCACCTGCTGGCCCCACCTTCCTCCTTGACGGTTCACGTCACGGGCTGTAAATTGGATTTCTGTCAAAACGCCATATTTTGAGTCTCTCCTCCCCGCTCCCAATCAAGTCTGCGTATATGAATGTGGAGATTGAGAGAAACTGTCAGAGCCACTTTGACCCAAATCCCCGTCTTCCATCGAGCCTGGATGGGCCTTAAAATTTCTTAGATTGAGTGGGAGAGCTCGGAGGTTCCCCGGGTCCCGGGTCCACAATGAGGAAATTTATAACCCTTCGCCAGCCTGAAGTTGTCTCTGGCTCTCGGGTCCCCCAAAATTAATTTGTAAAAGAACAAGGAAGACCTGTTCTTAGTCTCACATTACACTCAAATCCAAGAGCAGAGGGAATAAATTACTCCGAGTTCCCTGATTCTCTCTCGCCTACCTCCGCCCTCCTCTGCCTTCCGTCTATGAAAAAATGGTGCAGCATAAAATTTGACAAACCAATTTCCAAGGAGTGAAAAAAAGTTATTGTGCGACAAAAGCAATTTAGCAAAAGGTCTTTCCTTTCTATTTCTCCCTCATCTTCCACTCGTTACAGAGGACAATCAGAATATGGGGATTATAAAGATTCAGCCTTTTCATATTTTTATGACTTTCTTCTTATTTTATGACTTATTGTGCCGAAATGACTTTTCCTCACCTTCCCATCCCCATTTATTTCCCCTCCCAGTGGCGATCCAATCAATGGATGAATTCCTCAGGTGAGCCATCTCGGCCGCAAACCACACATGAGCCCTCATTACGCCCAATTTATTGGCCATTAACTTGCGGCCCGGACCGCCCGGGCGAGGTGTCGAGTGGAGTTCGGCAGGTGCAGGTCTCTTGTCACTCTCACCATGTGAAATGGTCTTGCGGGAGGGAGGCTAAGCTGATGCTCATAAACCCCTCCCGGCCCTAGTTACTCCTCGATTCCGCACATTGGGCCGGGGTGGATGATACGAGAGTAACGAGCCTGGGCCCGGGCCTAGAGCCGCATAAAAATCCTGGGCTATTATTCATACAAATATGAAGATGAAGGAGTCTTGGAGGATTGAGAGGAAGGGGAACGCCGACTCTTTCAAATCAATGGACTGTAAACAATAAACAAAAATACTCGAAACAGTTGGGCTTTTCCCTTCCACCCTCTGAGCTGGCTGTCAAGTGTTGTCATTTGAGTACGACCACCCTCGCGAGATCATCCGCATCGGAATATTGATGTGGCGAGGGTGGCGATCGGGAGCGGCCAAGACGAGAAGAAGATGGATGACGGAGACAAATGGATGGGCGATGAAGGGTAGAGCCGTGCTAGACTTTCCGAACACATTAGAAAAAAGGGTAGTGGTGAGGACTATGAGAAAAGAAGTAGGAGGAGAGGTGATGCGCAAAAATGAGGCGGTGTGATTGGAAAGTACGAAATCGCATGCCCAATCGATTTCGGTCACTTTCCAATCGAAAGGTTCGATCATGAGCCTGGGCGAAACCCCTTTGAGGCTCAAAAAAGGAATCGACGAATCTCTCTGGCTGCCGAAAAAATCGATCTACTATATCTTGGTTGATCGACTTCCTCACCATGCGCTGAAGACGTTCACCGGAGGATTTCTTCAGCGCAGACTGCACCAGGACTCAACTCTTCTCCATCGATTTTATCCTATAAGACCCAAGACCGGGAAGGAGGAGACAGATGCATGTATTGCCTGCCCTACTTGAGGAGATCTTAAAGCAATCCATGTAGGAGATTTTTGCGAGCCGGGCGGGTGGCCGGACTCTCACGCACAACCAACTGGGTCAGGGATCTCCTCCGGAGAAAGCCCTCATGCATATCTCACCAGCTGTTTCCCTGGTCTGCCCACGAGAGAGATGAGGGATGATTCTGCACTGTCACGGCAGACTTCCGGTCTCGGACCTCCGTCGACTTCACCCATCCAGAGACACGAAGGAAATCAAAGGATGAGAGGCAAAAAATGGCATCTTGGCTCAAAAACGATCTGAGAAGAAGTGATCACGAAATCGGAGGAAATAAGAGCCTCCCTTCATGCCTCACGACATATGGCCATCTTAATTGTGATGAGCAACAAATTTTTGGATTTGTCATCCTTTCCCTCGCGAAGCCCATTGGTTTTCAATTGAGTGGTTCATGATCGAAGGAGGCCGGAGCGGTCCCACGGCCCGGTAATGTCTGCGACTCGACACCGGCCCATTAAGGCTCCACAGTAAGTGGAGTTCGAGATAAGTGCTGTCTAGATCCGAATGGCTCGAGGAGACGGAATAATAGGATGATTCCTCCCTGGCCCGTAATTGAAGGTCCCCTGATTGAGTTCATTTGGGCGTCATTATTGAAATTATTGGAGGTGAGGTGCTAATTATTGGAGGAAAAATGAAATCTCAGCCCTCGCACTGCAACCCTCACATCCATTATCGTCCGGTCTTGGTAAAAAGTGCACAACGTGACAGAACGATTAGTTTTGACCAAAGTCGGCGAGCCTCCTCGATTACAAAGATGCAGAACAATGAATTATACTCTTGGTTGTGTCCGCAGAGGTTTTTTGGGAGCCTGATGGGATGCTCATGATGATCTCAGTACATTAGGCCCGTCCGCCCTCACTCTCATTATTATTGAGCTCTGGTGAGGAAATTTAATTTCAATTAACCACACTCCATAATGTCTCTATCAATGCGGAGTCATTCACTCCTTTTACGAGGGCCGTTAATACCCTCTCCAATATCCCCAATTAGCCTCAAGAGTCCATTGGAGGGGGATTAGCGGGGGAGAGCAGGTAAGGAATATTTCCACAACGGCCAGGATGGCATATAATTGTTCTCAATATTATTGAGATGGGAACGAACCCCACTCAATTAAAATCGGAGAAAGGATATTCATTAGAATGATAGATATCTCATTTTTACAGCCACCGGAAGCTGTCTCGAATTCTCCTTACTCACTCCTCCCTCATTGTGTGTGGAGAAGGAGGTGGGAGACATCCGGCCCCCAGCTCCTTCTGCCTGCATGAATGAGCCAGGGTGGCGCACTTGACACTCACCTCACGCGAAAGGTCGTCGAGGGCCATGCGGGGGCTGTCGGAGGAACCACTTGACTCTCGCATCCGTCAATAGCCGTCAATAGCGGCAATAGGTCGCCGGCGGGTCATCGGGGGTTGTGGGCGGCGGGCCTTCCTCATGTGCATCTGGGAGTGCAAAAAAGAAATGTGAGGTTCTTTCAACTTACATGATCATAATGATGATATGACAAAGATGACAAAAATATGAGGGCAAAAAATTACTTTTCCCACGAATAAAATTTCCAAGGCAATCACATCTCACCCTGCCTACCAGAACTGCCTCTTTCTCAGGTTGGAGGGATTGGGAAGACGCTCTACGACGTCCATGTCAGTCCATCAAGAACATTTTACAATCATTAATAAAGGGAAAAAAGAGCGCTCTTCAACTCCACCGACCAAATGAACAAATTGATGTCACTCATAAAAAATCAATAGCCTCTCGGCTCCCCTCTGCTTCCTCCACAGCCCCACAAATCAACATTTCTCTACTTTCGGCCACTTTTATTCATTGGGGTATTTGAGGCGCATTCCGGGGTTGACTTTGATTGAAACTGAGGCGGCGTGTCAGAGGGTCCGGCGGGTCTCTGGATTTATCGGCCATTGGGCACTCGCGGCCGACAGCTCCTGATACAATATTCATTGTGGTGGTGGGAGTCAGCAGGTTGCCTTTCAGGTTTTCCTTTATGGGATCATAATTTCAGGTTATTTTGCGTGAACAGATAGCGATCGAATGGGAATTGAAAGCAAATCAGTTAAGTCGGGGGAGCGAGGGGGTCCACTTCCGCTCACCCGTCAATTCCCTGGTTCATCATATCTCCCCAATGGGTAGTTGGAACGAGTTGGCTTTTTTACCCCTTCGATTGTTTGAGCTCAGTCGGGTGTGACTGATTCCTTTCCGTTTCCTTGGATTATTCCCAATTCCCTCCTTGTAGCCTGGGGCACCTGGCTCCCTCGCCTTAATAAGCCAACGACACCGGGCAGCCTCCCGATCGCCGCTGACCTTCGACACGCCGTTCCCTTTTGCTGGAAGAGCTGGAGGAACATACATAAGTAGTATGCACAACGGAGGGGAATTTACGCTCCTATGCATGGGCTAAATGTTCGCGTTCCGGCTAATGGACACAATAAATTTATGTATGCGCGAGCTATAGGTGACTGCGGCACAATGAGTATATGATCCTCTCTCACGCTGATTGAAGATTTCGGGGGAATAAGAAAGAGAGGAGACGGAGATGAGATGATGAGCGCAAAAACCGCTTTTGTGCTTTTTGCGTTTTTGCCTTTTACCCCGTACAATGTGGAGCAATCATGCTATTTTTCGTGCAGGCAACCTATTACCCACTTCCGCTAAGGATTTCTGAAGCGTACACCTCGGAAGTGATGCATTTATTGGCCAAAAACCTTCATCTGCTCCTTAGTCCATCGCATGTGATGTCTATCTCGGCATCACACACTCCATTCACCACAGCGACTCCCCCATCCCCAATTACTGCCCTCCCTGTCATCCCTCCGCCGACAATGGCATGTTTGATAGGGGATGATGAGGCTGAGGTAGGAGCGGGCCCCCCACGGGGCGCCCAGTTCCGGTTGGTCACCTCTCGATGAATTCGAGGAGCTTCCCTTTCTAAACGCGCATCCCCAATGACCTTCAATGGGCAGAGGGGAGGCGATCGTGATTTCGGAATTAACCTCTCCAGGGCTGGGGCCTGGGCGTCTTGAGAAACCGGACGCTTTGTTTCTCGTGGATTGGATCGATCGACGACGGTTTTGTTCCATCTGCTTTACTTTCCCAAGAGGAGGAGAGTGAGAAGTGGAAAAGAAGATAAAGAAATTCATTCGTCATGTGAGAATGGCGTTAATTTGTTTAAATCTTTTGAGGCTGAGCATTTTGGGTGGCATTGCTCCTTGAGGAGGGAGGGAGACGGGACAAATCTTCATTGGACGCATTCCCACTAAACCGTGGACGTGGAGGAGAGACAATGAGTGGCTTCTGAACTGGAGTGGAGTCCGCAAAGCCACACAGCCACAGGTACCTCCACGGATGTATGCAGACAAAGAGAGTGATGGAGGCTGGAGACAGTGGGAGAGGTACCTGGGAGAGAGCCAAGGTGCCAGAAAGACAGCCTTTTGATTCATCATCTCATCTCAAGGGGAGAGAAGAACATGAATGATTTTTTATCCCCGTCTCACTTCTTTGATTTGGGAATTTACCTATCTTGACTCTCAAAACCATCAATTGATCAAACATTTTGTCGCCTTTTTTTGTTGTTCACTATTCCACTGAACAAGTTAGTGTATTATTAAGAGGAAATTTCAATTGAGGAAATTCGCTGATTCACCCCCAGAACTACCCTCCTTGTTATCTCACACTAACTCTTATAAAGACTTCAAATTTGTAACCCTCGGAGCTGCCTCTCACCGCTCCTCCATCAATACCCCTTCCACCCACATTCCAGCCCACTTCACCTGATCCGGATCTTCCGGCCCTCCGGCGGCCCTCAATCAATAACCGATCGCATTCCCCACACTCATCCCAGATGCTCCTAATCCAATTAACGCCATCCACCCATATGGCCTCTCGTGTGGACACATGCATGCGAGCCCGTCCCGCTCGACATCCCGAGGAGGAAAAAAGATTTTGATGGCTATCTTGATCCGGCCCTTCATTTCACATTGACTGCTCCCCAATCCGCAGCCGAATGTCGTCCGGCAAAAAAAGATGCCATTTTTTCACCAAACCAAAACGACAAAATAAACGAACCATTCACAATAAAATTACGACTTCTCCCCATTAATTCATTAGGGCTATTGCTCTCCCGTTTTTTCTCCCAAGACGTCCCCAAGGTTCGGCTCCAGCTCGCCATAATTGCTCCTCTCTGTCTTAGCGGAGCAGATGGGATCGATGGGAGCTGGACGCTGCGGAATGGGGGGGACAATTAGGACGTAACAGTGAGCGGGATGGGGGCATAATAGGGAGCAATCACACTTTCTTCCAATGATGAACGAACTCAGGCTGAATGGAATATTCATACACAGATCTGGGCAGTGAGGGGAGCCAGCTGGGGAGATACGGTCGGTCTTCTATGGACAATTTCCAATACAAATATTAATGGCGCAGGAGAATGGTTCCCAAGACTTTAAAAGCCCGGACTGTTTAATATGCATGCATAAATTATGGGAAAGCCCTTAGATATGCAGATTCGGGCCTGGTAGCGAGTATTTGAGAGATTGAGGAGAAAGGGATAAATCGATCCTCGCCCTCCACGCTCTCTTAAGGCCTCAATGGAAGGAGAGATGGAAAGGAGATGCAAATAAGACCAATCTATTACCTCCCCATTTCACCTGTTGTGTGTTTGGAAAAAGTTGGTCAAAGGGGTGAACGTGATTTGCATCCCCTTCCCTTCCCCTTTGTGCACTCTCTTAATCGGTTCGGAAGCGGAGGCTGCTTAAAGCCCGTGAGAAATAATTTTTGCTTCTTTCACTCGCTCTCATTTGGAAGGCCATGCAAATGAGGCTGTGGAATATGCAAAGAGGTCTTTGATTGAATTTCAATAATATTCTCCCTCCTCATTATGTTTCGCCTGCATGGGTAATGAGGGAAGGGAGCGAGTGACTCAGGCCCCGCCGCCAAAACCCCCATTTCACATGTCCAATTAATACTTGATAGAGAAATAAATGAAGGATTATGGAAATGCTCAAGTGCGGCGGTTGACAGTGGATGAAGAGATGGACGTGAACTGGGGCTGGCTTTGTTTACCATGGCTCTTGGCTATTAATTTCATTCCATTCTTTGAAAGGCCGTAAAATATAGATGGGATGGAAATCCGAGTTTTAACGTTCCCTTGCTATATTGACAGGATGAGCTCAGAATGTTAATAACATTTTTTACCCAAAATGACTCTGGAAGGAGCAATCATCACGTAAAGAGCCCCGCTCAGAACGCCGCATTCCTCCACCGGCCATCAGAGCATTAACGCTACCCGCCCTCGACTCCCTCATTCACACTTACTCTCTAAAAAAGTCGACCTCAAAAGGTGGGGAGCTTTTCCCTGTTTCTGGAGATGCCATTTGTATTAAAATGTCAAAATACGTCTATAAAGAATAATGCCCCTGCACCTCGGTCGAATTCTAATACATTCATTTGGGCCCCATGACTCAAGCTCCTCCGGCCTCTACCATGTATGATAATTATATCTTTTGTAATGAAAGAGTTATGAACCGCCCATTACCATGAGCCATTAGCAGTTAAAATACTTTTGACGAATCTCGCAGGATCTCTCCGTTCCGGCAGCGACGAGATGTGAGGCGGAGGGAGACGTGGTCAGCGCCTCCACGAATAGAACACACATATAATAATCATCATCTCGACGTGCTCAGGTAGCGTCTCCCCGTCCTCCGAGGCCGGAAATGTTCACAACACGAACTCCACTGTCGCGCGGAATATTCTCTCAAAAATGATAATTGGTTCGGGCCCATTACAATAATTCCTCCCCTAATGGCGGGCCCGGCAATTTGCAAATATTAGTGCCAACTCCGTTGGCCCTTGAGCTCAAGAGGTCATCGCGGCTCGATGAGATATATCTCTTATATAAGCCCCTTCATTTACGCCCTCCCCGAGAAATCCATTCTTGTAGTTTATTTTTATGGTCATTTCTCTCTGGCTCTCTCCCACACACTTAACTTCTCCCGAGAAATTTATACGCGGGAAAAGTGAGGAGAAATGACCTGGACCCTAAGGGTCACAACGGCCTGCCTCTCCACTACCACATTACTTATACGGACCCAAGTCCGAGCCGAGGGAGAATCTCTTACATTTTATCATCTCCTAATGGAGTTATAAGCCATCATAATGTAGTACGGAGCCGCAGCCTCCTCCACACCGAATTTTGTTTCTTCCCCTGTCTCGCATCACTTCTGCCCATTGATTTATTCCTCAAATCTCGTTTGTCCATTAGCCGGGGCCTCCGCCTCCGCGGAGTGGGAAGTTAACTTTCCCATGCCCGAGTTTTATGATACGATCTATCAACACCCGCCTAATTAATGACCAATATAGAGGAGGGAGGGGAAGTGATTGGGCGGGGGTCCGAAACCTGGTCCTGTCATATAAACATTGATTTGCCATAAAGAGGAAAGCCGAGAGAATTAAGAGGTCCGAGGAATCGCGAGATATCGGAATATGGGTCTGTGGTGTCCGATAAACGCAGGCCAATACCAGGATGGGGAGGAAGACATTAGGAAAGTGAGGAAACTAATAGCTTTGGGATTTAAGTTTTTCTCCTCCAAGATCGTCTGAGCGGGGGTTTTATGGCCTCGGTGGCATCGGATTGTTGCCGCACCTGCATTATTGGCCTCCCCTCCCTCCTTCCCACCTCCTCCTCTGTTTATTGGCAATTGTGGGGCGAGTTTAAGGCTCCGCGGAAGACCGTCGGCTCAGAGGCGGAAATCAAAACGTTATTTCCCTCAAAATGCCTTTCGCATTTTACGATCGCTCAAAGACTGTGATCACACATCCCCCACACCGGCCAATTAGGGCCCATCCCATGTACATATGGCAGTGGATGTAGGGGCTCCCTCTGACCGAATTACGATTTCAGAGGGATTGAGCCGAAATGAATGATGAGGATGAAAAATGCAAGGAATAAGTTGGGAGGAGGACGAAAGCGAGCTGAGTGGGGCTTCGGAATGAAGAATAAATCAAGGGGAGTATAGGGAACGAGAGCTCATGGGTCCCTGATATAAAAGATTAATGTGTCAAGTTGAACCAACAGATATCCAAAGTTTTATGAATATTTTTCGAGCAATGGGATCCTTGGCTTGCCAATGTTTGAAGCAATAAAAGAAAGGCATTCTTTTCCACTCTTTCTATTACTTCCAACGATGGGAGTGCAAAATCATTTTTTCCTTCCGAAAATAATTATACACACAACAGGGACTCGATGGCTCTGTGGGTTGGGTTCGGGAAGCTTTATGCATTATTTAATGCATGATGTATTGGAAAGGGAGAGGAGATTGTGAGGCGAACTGGGAATTTGGAGAGTGAAAATTCGGCTCGCTCTTCTCCACATCCCTCCGCTCATACCGCGAGTATTTATGGGGTTACAAGTACATAAAATAGATATAAGCCCAGGAACAAAAGGAAAAAATTCATCGAAATCGTCAATGAGGAACTTTAGTCCTCTCGTGGGGAACCCGGTGGGCAGAGGGGCTCAATTCCCGATCCGCACACAACTCTCCTTTACGACTCGCGAAATACAATTTAAAGGAAATCGAGAGGAGTCCATCATTCGAATTATCCCTCCAGCAGGTAGTTGGGGGAATCGTAAACCGCCGAGAAACTTTGTGGGACAAAAAAGCATAAGTTCCCGACGCCATGCTGGCCCTCCTTAATTCCCACCAATATCTCATCGATTAGTTCCGATACAGTGGGGCGGGGAAGGGACAGCGGATGGACAGCGAGGAATGTGGAATGCAATTTCATGCAAATCAAATGGGCTGACCTCGGCGGGCGCGGGAGAGATATGGGATCGGATGTGCGAGGGAGGTTGTCGCGGCCATCAGCCCACGTCCCCCACAAATCATGGGGAAACGAGTTGAGGAAACGAGAGGGAAATAGAAATATAAGGATTTTTGTTCAATAAGATCCTTGTCAAGATTCCTCCTCCGGTTGCGTCCTCTCCAAAGCCCTCGTCTCACATTTCCTCTGTAGGAAGGAGTATAAAATGATCAGCGGGGGTGTCCTTCTCTCCGCTCGGAAATCTCTCGTGAAATGGTAGATGAGGGAGTCTGGGCTCAGAAATGTCCACCTGTACCAGAAATTTTGGTCGTAATGTCACCGGATAAATATCAGCTCAACCATCATCCACCCTTTCTTCTCCTCCACTACAATTATTACAGGGACATCAAAGAGTGAGACGCATCAACCATCGTCCAAGTGGTTTTGCATTCCAGCCGGGCCTCCTCGACGCTCCACATTCATCTCCTACCATCTTCCCAACTCGGCGGCGAGAGGAAAAGGGCAGAAATGCCAAGGATGATTACCGCACAGACCCAATTATGAGCAATTACGTTTTTTCCCCAGAGCCGTAATAAAGGCGAATCTTCCGTGATTAGGAGATCCGACCGCGGTGACAGAGGATCCAACATGTTTTTAATTATCCACGGATCGTCGGGGAATCAATGAAAGAAAGTCTTTGATTGTGGAAGGGGCTCTTCGCTCCGCCAGACTCCGTCCGGTCTCCTTTTCGCGACGGCCCTCAATGAGCCCAAAGAAAACCAGAGGAACAGACGGAGAATCGAATGAGGCGATGTCAGATCCTGTGACTGATGGCTTCCTATGCAATCATTCACTTTTTTCCTTATTAAAACTACATTGCCTACAGCCTCCGCTTCTGCCTTTCCTCAACCCTTCTTGCTGCCCTCACGACAATCAATCCCACACAGCCAGACCCTTTCTTACAACTCGATTACCATTCATCAATAAAGGACTCCCGGCCACTCGCTCGCATTTTATCTATCAGCATCACTAAGTGTGATTTGTAGAGCTAATTAAAACGTAGGCTCTTGGACGACGCCATCCATCAAACCCATCGCTCCATTTCCTCCATCTTCCAAATGTCAATCCCCTTCCCTCCAAGAAGAATAAAAATTTATGGGCCAATCATTTGCCCATTGTCTGACGAGGGGGATCTATCCTCTCAATATTATCTGTGTCCGGTGTCTGTGCTCCCGGAGCCATATAGGAAACCCCTTCTCTAATCCAGGGCTCTCCATGGAATCCTCACCGGCCCTCCAAATTATACGCTTCCCACAATATACGCTCGTAATAAATATTTATTGAGAGACAATTAAGCTCTTTTTACTCTCCGTTTTGATTTCTAACGTTCTTTTTTCAACACATATGAAAGGGCCAAGTCCGGACATAATCATTGCCTAAGCACTAATTATCATTAGAGAGCCTTTTGGGGAAATAAAAAAGGTTCTTTTATAAAATAAACATCCCTCGTCGCAAAGGAACAAAACAAGCCAATCAAACAAATTACGTCTGTGAGGAAGCCTGCTCATGCCACTTGCCCCATACACCACCAGAGATCCTTCAGACATATGTCTTCCCATGTATATTAATATCCATCATTTGCAGAAAAACCTCGGTCGGGCTCTAATGTCCCAATTCATATTGAAAACCATCATTACTCCTCGCTATTTCCCTAACAGCCCCTCCACCCTATGGTCGCATTAGGGCCCTCATCAGCATTGAATGAACGTCTTCTGATAGCCCGTTCGATCCCCATATAAATACTACACAGACGGTTCTCACCTAAACAACTCGGATGCTCGGAATGGAGCGAGGATTCCTTCCCCACTCCAACTAAACTTCTCTTTCAAGGGCTGATAGATAAAAGAGAGAGGAAAAATGGGGGAAATGGCAGAGGAGCGATCTGGAAATTAGATCTTTCTAATATTTCGTCCATGGTAATTAAAAGTAATCGCGAGTACCTAATCCGGCATAGTTGAAAGAAATGAGTCGCTATTAGTAAAAATGTCCTTCCACAGGGTTCCGAAATTAAAATGTTTAATTACAGCCTCCAGATTCAGAGGCTGATTAAAAATACGGCAGAGGAGCCGCCTTTGGGTGAAGACATCCTCGTCGAGCAGAGCGAGTCGAGAATGAGATCAAATGGGGTCGGAAGCCCATCGGGCACGGACGATTTTCGGCATAATGAAAGTGGGGGCTCGGATCGGATTTAGAAAAAGGGAAGTCTCATAATTGGGATGTGATGAGGAGAAAGGAGCCCTCATTCCATATTACATTTAATTTCATAGGACCACCATCCGAGTGCCATCGTTTGACTATTGATGCCCCCATGGTCCTCGGAGGAATAATTGATAGCGGAGATTTGTTTATCAGATTAATGAGTCGGGGAAAGTCGTTAGGAAATACTGGGAAATGGCATCGGAGAAAGGGTTTTTTCCTCGGATCTCCTCCGACGTGTGTATGAGTGTGTGCTGGGCTGGGTATGTAAATGGAAACGAACTCGTCTTTTGATCTTTCACGGAGCTCAGCCCTCTTGACTCCTTTTTCCAGAGGCATCACGACCCTCTGATCTCTCCTCTTTCAAGATGAGGAAAATTCATTAAAATAAAAAGATATATCTTTTGATTACAATCCTTCCTTCCGTCCTTTTAATTCCTAATTCCTCCAGCCTCCATTCCTGTTTTTAAAAACTTCATCACTTTGGCTCCTTCAAATCCGAGCTCGTATCCCTCCGCTCCCGACTAATCAAATTATCCGTTTAGCTCATTTTCCCCTTTCCTCATTCCGCGACTGGGCGGGCCTCTAATCAGAACACACGGGTCACTCAGCAGACGAGCAATTCATTAAAAGCCCCTCGGATCTCCTTCCTCTGGGAATGCCGTCTTTGGATTCAGTGCTGGGAGCGGAATTGACGGCCAATGATTGTTTTTAAATAGAGAGCGAATCCAAGAGGGTGGTCATTTGACGGGTGGAGAGAGGGGAAATGAAATTAGTGCTTGGAGTGAGTGAGGGAGAAAAAATGGGGGTAGGAATTAATTCGAGAAGGAAATTCCATTGTCAATCACATTGTATAGGGAGGGGGATTGAGGAAGCCGAGTCGTTTCTTCTCCTGTCATGCAATGCAAAGCGAGCGATTAGAAACAAATCGTTTCTCCTATTAGCCTTGTGAATAAGAAGATCCCATCCCCATCGACTCAGAGCGGATGAGTGATGGAGCGAGGAATGACCGAACGAGCGGCCGTGGGAACTGCGAGGAAGGAAAACACAAGAGCTTATTAGTTATTGTTTCCAACAGCCTCCATTGCATAATTTGTCACAAATAGGAGAGAGACGGATGGTTGAGAAAAGTGTAGCAGAAAAAGGCGGCGGAGATTGAAACTCGATGTGGAGCTCCTGGGCTCTCTCACCCGACCGTCTTACTACGGCCCTTCCTTAAGGTGTAAGGGAGGAAGGACGTAAAAACAAAGAGTGGCGGCGGAAAAAATGGGGGAGCTCAAAAGAAAAATTAATTGCTCACGTCATCCATCTTATTTGGAGAATTCGTCTTTGGGGTCGGTGTCATTTTTTGAGTGATAACTACACACATTTCTCTCTTTGATCTTTCCCAGGGCTCTGAGGGCCATTGGCGGACCGCGCGGATCGACAGCGAGAATGCCAGAAATGCTGGCAAACGGAGGAGGATGGGAATCATCGAGCAGAATGGCGGAGTGAAAGGAAGAACCGCAGCGAAGAATATGAATCACGAAGGAGGATGATTTTCCAAATCAAGTGAGTCTGAGAAAAGGTGAGTGGGAATGAATGGGGACTATGGGGAGTAGCCATTAGTGTGAATACATTTTCCCATGAAGTCTCACGTAAATAAACGATAGCATTAGGACCAGAGCATGCTACCTGTAGTCAGGAGGAAACCACGGCTATCTATGAGAAACCTAATGGCACTGATTATCATTTCCCTGATAATGATTTATTACGCCTGATTTTCACAAGTTTCGGAATTTTTTTGTCCTCGCCTAATCACACCTCGATCATTAAGATCTCTCGGCCAGGAGCCGGGGAGATTGATGGGGGTTTGGAGTTCTCCTCAGCGCCTCAGTGGCAGAACATGAGCAACGATCTCTTTGAGATGACGTTGGAGCCGGTTCCTCCGGAGAAGAAAGTGGAAGAAAGGGAGCCGATGGGCTCGAATTAGTCGGCGGATATCATCCTCCTCATTCCCTCTGGATGAGGAACCGGGAGGAACTCGCGGAAATCAAAGATTAGGATTGAGGGAGAGCGTATATATATATATATATATATATTAAGGAATATATCATGGAGGGGAAAAAGAGAAACCTCATGATCATCTCTGCCGAAAAAGACCCGCCGCTTCACAAGTTTGGAAAATATATGAATATTCATGGACTCTAATGCTCAGCCTCGGATCCGTTAGTCGGTCCCAGAGCAGCAGCTCCTCTCGGAAATGAGGCAATCGTTGCATATCCCGATGTGACTCCCAGCTCCTATCATCTTTGATATTCCCTCTTTTGTCCTCCCCCATTTACATTATTCATTTGGTCCGCATCTTATACTCCGACCAAAAACTATTCTAATTCTTACTTATTGATTTAATCCCACCACTCATTACTCGAGCGCCAGCGTCTCCCCTTCAACAGTCCCATTCTTCTCCCTATCACTCCGCATTATCCTCCTTCAAATGTTCTCTTATTTACATTTGAGGGAAATAAAGCTCCGTCGCCCTTCCGCGCCCATTTCACCACTCCTCCTTATCTCCCCAAATTATGCCCTTAATTAGAAAATGGCTTGATTCCTTTTATTTCTTCCAATGGCCAATTGGTCGCCTCCTACGCCGAGACCTGGAGCTCCCATAATTAATTCCCAACCACCTCGGCCAAGAGCCTCCCTCTTAATTGCCAGAAAGGGAGTAAATCAATGGAATAAATTACCGTTTTGATTCATGGCATTTGCATATTCGATCTTTTCCCTTCATCGGGGAAACTCATCATCTCTATTTGGATTTGTTGATAAGCAGAGGTTCTCCGCGGATGTCAAACCTGATTCTCCCTCCTTAATGAGCCTCGTGGAAGAAATGATACGAGGGCCGATTTTGGGCCCAAGAGGAAATGGAATTAATTGAGAGTGAGGAAATGGCTTACCTCTACCACCACGGCTCATTTATGGGAAGCGGACAGTCGAGGTCATCCTCCTCTCCGCCCCTCACTCGCATCTGGAAGAGAAGGCATGAAGTTTGGAACAAGACGTGACATCGTCACACTCATGTGCGGACCCAATGAGCCAGATAAATTAGCATAAAATGGGAAAATGGAAAGACGAGGGATGATTGATCGGAAATTAAATTTACTATGCACGGATGATTGGTGGAGGTGAGTAATGAGGGACGGAGGGCCAAAAAAGAGACTCCATTACACTCCCTTGATTGTGGAGAGTACGCGGGATAATGGGCCGTCATTACATCGACATATCGAAGGTCAAATTATTGATCTGTACCCAATAATTATCGACTCCTTTTGACTCGTGTCGATGTGGGTCTCGAGAGATCTGTCCAAATTGGCTCTCCCTCGTCCTCACGAACGTGTCATTACCCGGCCGTGTTGATAGTGAGAGAGCGGCCGACCGGGCGTCCCTATAATCTTCCCATTCCCCAACCTTGCCATTGAGCAGTGCGGCGGGATAGACAGACTCCCACGTCGACCTCCTCACTCATTCATTGGAATCCGAGCCGAACCGTGGGGCTTTTACCAACTCATCATTCCATCTCTCCCTCGATGCCGAAATTAGCATCAAGAGGACGAGGGCGAGTGGAAACCTGTTGTCGTGCGCTCGGTTCGAGACGAGCGAGGAGGACAGGTCTTCTTTCATTCCCCTTCGTTAATTGCTCAGCCCCATCCTCATATGGTGGCAATATTTCCTCCGCGTCCCCTCTCTATTACTATATTAAAAATGTGTGCAGAGGACTCCTTGTCTCATAACAATAAACTTGGACCAGACATCTGTCCCGATAAGAGTCGAGATTATGGGGCTAAAAAAGATTTTCGGGCCCAAATCTATAAATCAACTGAAGGGGGTTGGTTGGGTCAAAAAATGTCCACCTGACCCTGGCTTAATCCCCATTTCCCTTGGAGGTGTTTACGTCAAAGCAATTCGATTTCTGGTCGATGGATCACTTTGGGAACGAGCCGACGGTGAGCCACTTAGGACATCCTTCTTTGTGTCGAAGGGTCCTTCCGCGATCCTCGCAGACCCACTTACGCTCGGATCGAGTTACTTGAGGGGGAATCACCTGGAGAACGCAACAGTTTGGCGGAGAGCGATCGGAGTGGGCGTATGACCCGACACTATCGTGCCTCATCACCAACCCCCATTAAATTGACATGGATCGAAGGGGACACGCGTCATCGCCTCACGACCTCCTAATACGACTCATTTGTTTGGATGTGAGGAGCCCATACAGCCCACCCGCGTACGTCTCCACCAACCTCGCCAATACCGGTTCTCGGCCAATAACTACGGAGGTGTCGGCCGTGTGGCACCTTTCATTCTTGCTCAATCATCGCGGCCGTCACTCTGGTTCGGGCCGTTCGGGCCGCTCCAGGCCCAATTCCTACTAGACTAGGTCGCTGCATGGCGGAGGAGGGCGAGGGGTGGTTTATTAATTCCCTTGTCGGAATTTGAGGAAACGAACAAATCTGGTGGTCAAGAGGAAAATTTATAGGCAAGGTGGCATGAATAATCGAAACGAGATAAAGGTAAGGACGAGTTTAGGATAAAGGAGATTGTTGGAATAAAAGTGGAGAGCGTTAAACGATAGAATATGGTCATTGGTCTTTACAATGCGAAGAGAGAGGAGCTCAGACACATGGTGGATCCTTTTATACGAAATAAATCAATGGGGATTTATTTTAAAAAAACGCAATCTGTATTGTTAATCAGTGGATGGGGAACGATAAATCTGCCAAATGGATGTTGGAATGCCGTACTTTTGTAAGCTGATACAGACTAGGGAGATGCATCTCGAAAAAAGTATCCCTGACAAGGGTCAACTCTACGGGATGTCGCCGTGGATAAAAAAACACATGAGGGCTATCCTCCTACATTTTCCCACCTACCCCTGAACACCTCAAGCCCACCCTTCCTTGCCCTTTTTTATCGAGCGGCCAATAGTTCTAATTGCATTCATATTTATCCCAAAATTAACTCTGCATTCTTCCCTGGGCGGACCCCTTCCGTCGCCACCCCTCGTAGGCATAATGGTTAATCACTCTTCACAGATAGACTTGGGAGTCATTGGAATAACTTCCACACTTCTCAGCCTGTGAAGAACTTTTCTCACCCTCGGAATTCACATGGAGGAATTAGCATAAGTTGCCGACTTGGAATTATTAAATGTTTCTGCGTTTCCTTTTTTCTCAGCTTTTTTGTGTTCCGTCCACGGAGCTAATCGTTGAGACAAAGAGGTATGGGCGAGTGAGTGGTTTATAGCTACGTGTGGAATGGAACACGTCATGGAGGGAGCTGGAAGGGATATGTAAGGAGTCAGTTCCTGCTCTCCACTGCGATTACCAATTAGCTCGTTCACATTGGAGAACAAACAGTATTGGGGGTTGGGAGGAAATCGGCATAATCAAATTACGGAGGAAATGATTGACGATAATAAATAATAATTAAGGGAGGAATTGACGGGGAGACACAAAAGAGGAAATTGAGGACTTTATCCATTCAAACGGCCCAAGTGGAGAAGAATTGGAAGACGAATCTAAGGCGGGGTTGGTCATGCTTCGCTCGAGAAGGATGTGGAGGGTGGAAAAAATGACCTTCACAATTTCGCATTCGAGTGTCAATTGATGGTCGGCTGGAGCCTGACCCATCGATGTTATTTTATTACTCTCCGAGGGAGGAGGGCTAGGAGTTGAAAGTGTGAAATCGATAGTCAAAATAGTGTGAGAGAGGGTTCCAAGAGCTCAATGAATATTTCCCTTTCATCTCTCCAAAGAGACTCGGGCTGAGAAAATACAAAAAATTGATGTCAACCTATTTATCAGGATTATATGGTACAGTTTGAGAAATCCTGGGTGGAGAAGAGCCTTTGGAAAGAAAGGGGAAGCTTAAGGGGGGGAGGGGAATAAAAAATATAAAGAAATGAAAAAGGCAATATAATCCCTTTTTTCCTCCTCTCCAGTGTAAATGTGTGGTCGGATTTCAATATCTATATTGTCGTGCCTCCGTCCCAAAGAAAGTTTTGATAAATCATTATAATGCTGTCGTCGATTTGGAAGGATTTGTGATTTCCAGCCGCAGATCGGCCCATTCTTCCTCGCTCGCCTTCCCCAAGCCCGAAATCGGAAGGAGCTCCGCAGAGCACAAATCTCTTGATGCACTCTCCCCGCCAATACCGTCGGGCTCATCTGATAGATTTATAATCGGGAGAGCTCCAAGGTGCATGCCGCGCCTCCGTCTCCACTCACACTCGCAGATATTTCTTCTCCGAATGGAGCGGTCCATTAATGGTTCCTTTCTTTTAAAAGCATTTGACTATTTGGGAAACACTATCGACTTTTACCCTATTCTTCTCTTCCCTCGGAACATGCATCACGGCCTGAGTCGCGGATCCAGCCCCCTCCTCCTTTGTCCTCTCTCATCTTCCCCAACAACAATAAACAAGAAGGAGAGTGCGAAATACAAATAAAGGCCGCTCCCCTCCCTGGCCGCCCAAACTCCGCCGAGACGGCAATTAATACGGGAGAGAGGAAAACCCCGCGGATTCGCAATAAGTCTCTTCATTTATTCACGGCCTCCTCGGCTCCTTCCAATACACACTCCAGACTTGGTTATGACTTATTAACAACGGCTGCCGGTTCCGATGAAGGGGCAAATGCACACGACGCAAGAGCATTTGAGGAGATCTCCCGGGACTGCCACACATGGCCCCACGTCACGGCCCTTGGAGGAATAACGGCCCATCCTTGACCGACTGGAGCGGATTAGCCAGAGGATTAATTACCAACCGTCTCGAACCTCAATTGGATCAAATGAGGAACGAGTTAATTGAAACATCAGAAGGAACGGAAGGAGAGTCGGAACGGAGATAAGGATTTCATTTATACCCCCAGATGAATGAGATATTGTCTCTTCGTTAAAAATGGGGGCTGTGAGAGCCTCCCTCAAATTCTTTAACTTTTCAAGTATGAAATTAAGGCTTAGATCTAACCAAGAAATGAACTAACTTTCCTCGGTTCCTTATCTCGGATCGAGAAGAATGAACGAGCTCATCCCATCAGCTCTTGATCCTGTTTGCGTACACTGCCACATGGCTCTTTGAGAGAGGCCATCATCAGACTTCAAAAGAATACTTTTTTCCCTTTCTTCTCGGCCCCTTTGAGAGGAGAGTCGAGAGGAATCACAACAATCTCTGACATCTAACCATTCGATAAGGAATGTGTAAGAAATCTTCCCTCACCCAACTACCACATACTTATTAGATGATCCTCGAGACAATGCGCCCTTCCCCCTCCACCACCCAATAATAGGAACAAACACCAGACAGACATATGTACACATCCCCTACTTCTCAAATGGATGCAATTAAAAGGCTTCGGCTTCCCCACGTACCGCTCCATTGATTTTTGCATCAAGGAGCTCGAGCTGAACCTAAGTAAATCATCGTTTTCTAATCCGCCGCATTAAGGACCTTCCCCTCCTTGGAGTAGATTAACCGTCTCTCATCCGCTCCCTCATCTTTCCCAACTACTCCAATCAAATGAGAAATCAAATTTACAAATTTCCCACAAAACTCACCCACACAATCCCATTCATATTCATCCCATGTCGATATCTGCGTAGTATTTTTATATTGGTATTGTTCATAGAGAAAAACCATCAACGTCACTTTAAGGGGAATTTAATAACCAATTACATATCCGTGATTGATAAAAGGATGAGTGGAAATGAGTCAAAGCTTATCTGTGTTCAACATGTGTATGAGACCTTGAAATGGATTTAAACAACGTGAAATAATGTCATGTCTTTATAAGGTTAGTAGTTGTGGGTCCGCAAGTAAATCGAATTTGGATTAGTGAGGTGAAAATGAGATTGAGATCCTTCATTTTTTCCAGTGAGGAAATCCAATTGTTTCAATGTGGTATCAATAGAGGAGTCGCCCAGGGAGTGGCCGCCTCACCTCGCCCGTGGAATGAATAAGAGAGAGAGATTGAGAGGGACTCGAAACAGATTGATGACTAAAAAGGGAAGAATGACGGAGGAATGTCGTGGTTTTGTGGTTCGGAATTCGAGAACGGTCCATACGAACCTCGAGCCGATGGACAAGATTACCGAAACAAATTACAAATCAAAAGAATCTGGTCCACAGCGGTTCATTGGGCCCGGTGACAGGGAGATTGGGCCGGTTTGGTCTGATGGGACAGTCCGCCACGGTATGCTTCGGAGGCCAAGGTGGGCATTGGGAGATTAAAATATTTCCCAAGGACTTTGGCCCAACTCATTTGTTTGATTTTGATTGGGGAAGACCACACGCGTGTAATGTCAAATGAATAATTCATTGAGAGAGGCCGGCAAGTATCATTGGAATGAGCAGTAAGTAGGAGCGGGCCATTGGGGATCTCGTATTGACGGCGGAAAGCGATCCAAAACTGGTTGTAGGGAGGAGGTCAATGGGGCCCTTTGTGATTGATCCTTCCCAAATGAAGGAATCAAAGGGGGAAATCGAGGAAGTTTGAGAGAGCGGTCGGGGAAATGTGGGAGGACCGGGATTTGATGAGAAATGTCAGACTCGTTTGAAATCCAAGGGAAAGGAGCCTGAAGAGGATCATGTCAGCCTGTGTGAATGCTCCAAAGTCGGTCTATATGTCGAGAAGAGGATGTCTAAAGGTCCCAGGTTAGCTGTCAATCAAACGCGAAAGCGAAACCCCCCTTGGGTTTTTTGTCTAATCAGCTGTCATGAATATTTGACAAGCGAGGATCTCAAACAGATATGATTCTTGCTCTCTGAGCCCACCACAGCCCCTGCCGCGAAGTAGGGAAGTTGAAGGGCCCGGCCCTCGCACCTTCCCGCCGAGGTGTACGCGGGGGTGTCGCTTTCTCCCTCTTTCTCCTTCAAAGGCGGAGGGAGGGGAAGATGCACGAGTCTCTAATTCAAACTAGGTGAAATGAGAACCGCGGCCGGCCCTGGAAGAATAAAAATGAGGCGGCGGAATCATTTCCGACTCCCAATTCCCATCACATTAAAAGAGATCAAACGGGAGGGGCTCGGCGCTCCCATTAACCTCATTGAGTATGGGAAACCTCGAGGAGGTTCGGGCAAAATTGAGAATATAATATTCCGTTAATTGAAATGAGGTTGAGGGAGAAAAATCCGCTCGAGAGGAGCACTTGAGGGAAGAGCCGGGCTAAATTGGATATTTGATTTGATTGGAGAATTTAATAATAAGATGAGCTGGTGGGTGGCAAGGAACAATATCCTCACCCCGTTCCTCGTTCGGATGGAGTGATGGATGAGAAAATGAGGGAAAAAAGACCTTGGCATTTCGGAATTCCCCTCTTCAACTTCTGTTATGGCGATACAATTACAGTCGTACATACACATATGTATCATCATGTAGATATTTCTCTATGGATTGAAGGTTAAACTAGGAGTTGAAGAGGCCGGATCGAATTTCAACGGCCGGGAAAGGGGAAATATACTTTCTCTCACAATTTGATGCTCAAAGGACATTTTTGGAAACGGAGCGTGGAAGTTATACCAAGTGACATAATCGGTTTGAGGACTCAAGAGGCAGAGATATATCAACAAAGCCACAAATTTCATTTTCATACCTAGATGAGCTCGAACAATGGTTTCTCCTATTCCTCCCTCTCTAATCTCTCCAGTTGGAATGTTCCCCCCTTTGGAGACTCCTTGAAATTAGTTTAATATTCCATCTGGATATTATTCGGCCCTTTGATCTGCTCAAACACTCTCTGTACATGGGATGATTCTTTCGCCCGATCGTCAAACTCGTCAAATTGCTACTCAACAGTTTAATGAGACTTTTTCCAAAGTGGCTCCGAAGCCTCGGAGCGGTCCCACCCAGAAAGTCCGGACCGGGAATAAATCCGACTCAGGTTCCCTCAGAGCTTCCTCTCAACTTCAACTCACAATTTCAAAGAACTTTTCAAGTTGACATCGGGAATTTGAGCATATTCCGATTATACGTAGGAGGAAATTTATCCTCTCGCATCAAAGATGCTTATATATACGGAATCTCTGGACCCAACGGAGCTTGGCGAGCCAGGCCGACAGATTCTTCCACAAGAAGAGAAAGGTCCTCCTCGGAACAGCGAGATTCCCAACGACCCAGTCGTAAAATCTTTTGTTACCGCTCACCCAACCGTCCTCAAAAAGTTTAAAATTTATAATAAAGCCCTCGACTCAAAATTGATTCTTCCAGAAAGTTGATCAATAGGAATAGGAATCATCCTCACCATGAACCTCAAAACATCCTACGCATAATAGTGAATGAAGGCAATAAAACCCTTCTCCACTTATTTTATCCCCATTTTGTTTTTTATTCACAATTCAACCTGCTCTCACCCCTTCTACATTCAAATAATCTACTTCGGGGGCTGTTACAAAAACATTTACATCCCCACTATGTGATTTTCAACTTCCAGTATTTATAGCTCACTCAACATTCAATTCCGTTCCCAATTCCTTTACAAAAAATCCCACACCAAATATTTGATCGCTTGGGAAAGACCAATAAAAAATGATCTATTTCAATATACATTTCCTTGCCTAATTTTCAGATTCTCTGAACTATCCATAATAAGAAAATGTATATATTATAAATATATTCATATCTGTATATTTGAACAATTCCAAATAAAGACGTGATCAAAATTTAAAAAAAGAACCCTTTGGTTAAAATAAAAATTCATTGGGTTTTAATATTTATAAACGCATTTTCCAGCAAAGACATTGTTAAACGAAGGTAATTAAAATGATCCCAAAAATGCCCAATGCGATTATATTTATAACACGATGAAGAGTATTATTGTAGTATAGTGTGTATATTAATTATGATTATATATATTTTGTCTTGTGTAGTAGTTGAATAATAAATAGAATTTTCGAAGAGAGAAAGTTGAAAAAGTAACTTAATAGAAAGCGAGATAAAAGGGGAAAATGAGTATTAAGAGAATGAATAAAGAAGAAGGTGACGGGGGAGGGTGGGTTTGGGAATCTGAGAAATGGGGAGGCAGAGACGACGCTCAAAGGCTCTCCTCCATAAATGATGCAACGGAGAGTTTTTTCATCTTCTAATTGAATTAGACCAGAGAGAGATCATTACAGATTAAAATAGGAGAAAAAGTGATCAAAGCGGCTGGCAGTAAAAGAGAAAAGAAATTAAAGCAAATCCTAGGAGTAAATCACTGTGTCGTAGGGAACGTCGGAAGACGTAATGCTCTCGAATGAGGCTTCGGAACCCTCGGCGCCTCCGCCTCCTCCTCCGACTCTTAGAATTAGAAACAATGAATCTCGGGGCATAAAAATATATAAATCAGTGAATTATCACAGAAGAGACCCGAGACCGGAGAGTTGGAGAGATAACCATCCATAATTTGAGGAGAGTGGTTGAAAAGGATCTTTGGAGCAGAGCGAGCCGGGTCATGCTGCCGCCTTCCCCTCCCACTCATACATATAGCCCATATATACCGTCAGAGGAACTTGTCTAAAAATTAAATGACTTTAGTTGTAGCAGCTCCAAAAATGGCTCCGCATAACTCATCTCCCCTGAATTCTCCCACATCGAGGGGAAATTGGTCGAATCTCCGAGCGAGGAGTATGAATTTCTTAGGAGCTCCGAATTCCACGTGGATGGGTCTCAGGGCATCAGGTATGTGGGGGAATCTCATCATATTGGGACTGATCTCGAGTTGCATAATGGAAGCGGAGTTCATAAAGTGGACCGCAGAGGGATAGGGAATTTGGTCAAATGATATCTGAGGTGGAATGAGGAGCCCGGAGGAGAGTTGAGAAAGTATTAATTACAAAGGGAATTGCGGAAGAATTTAATAAAATAGGGTCGGGAAAGTGGGGAAAGGGAGGTGAGAGCAGGCCGTGGTAAATATGTATAAGGGAAGATGTGCTCGGTTGACAGTTGCCTCTCGCCACAAACCAGGAGAAATGGTATGCGGAGGATCACCAACACGAGCGGGAATTCCCAACTTTGGCGAAGACTCTTTAGCTCTCAAATTAATTAGAAAAAAGGAGAGATAAGGGAAGGAAGATTTGACGGTGGTTTTTGGAGACTTTTGTAATTGGAGGAGTGGCGGCAGGGCTCCCTGCGCTCCCAACCCTTTCCGAAAAACGAAGTAATTAGATAAGACGGGACATAAAAATCGACTAATTATCAACCGGAGGGCCATCGAATATTAATGAAAAAGACTCGACATCATGAGGAGGAGGGAGCGGCGGAGAGATAAGATAAAAACACGCTGTTCCCTTCCTTCCCTCCCTCATCTGAGGAGCTCCATATATTTTTTGAATTTTTAATTGCGCCCAACTTCGGATCGTTCATTTTCCCGTCGAGCTCCCAAGTGTGTTGATAGCCGGCGGGTGGAGGAGCAAACTCCGAAATCATCATTAGACGGGAGAGGGGTTTAAATATCAAGTGGTCGGAAGTCTCTCCCAGTCTCTCGGCGACTCTCATCAGAGATGATACTGAATTAATGATAGGTACATGGATAGGTAGAGCCCTCCTCATTATGGCATTCTGAGCCGAAGAGGATATGAGACGTTTAAATATTCATTTCCCGCTCCCACTTTCCGCTCCCATCCATCTTTCCCTCTCCTCTGAATAATCGATTGGAATTAACCACATTGAATTAATCTCTCGTCTGAAGGCCCTCATTAATTATACACTCCTTGGCCCGCGTTGATCAGATCTCATCATCTTGAGTTGCTCATTCCGTGGGGAAGTGAGGGAGAAAAATCCGCTGATTGCCCGGGATTCCCTCTTCACACCCGGGTGGGTTGCAGGGAGGTGTGACCGCAGCGTTTAATTTCCTATATCCTAATTAAAATCCATCGAGGCAAGGTGATGAGGACCCGAGGGGAGCACCTCTGCCCGGGACATGACAAATGTGCACTCTCCCGGGACCCGCCTGACAATCTCCAAAAAGTTAAGAGTCCGTGAAAGAGGGAAAAGGTGGTTCGTTTGAGGAATCTGCGACGGGAACCTCCGTCGCTGTCACTCTCGCCCATTATTTCCGCGATCCTCATTTATCAGGGAGGGTGACGGGCGGGCCAACCTGTTTACGCCGTCACCTCCTCATTAGCCCTTCCGCCCCACCTCCGAACCACCTCTTGAGGAGCCGCAGCTGAGGAGATGCCTCGAGATGATTTAATCATTAGCTCGCAATCCGCCCTCATAGATCACCGCAGCCGGGTGAGAGAAAGTTTATTAACTACCCTCCCCAACCATGATGGAGATAATGAACCCCGCGCGCCTATCTTGACACCCTGGCGAGAAATATATTTTTCTAATTGCAATATTAATTAACCCCGGCTCCAACGAGGAGCATAATATTTGGGGAAACCAAATATGCGGAACAAAATGAGAGATAGGAGAGTAATCTGGGGGCAGGGAGAATCGGGAGAATGGCAAAAGTTTTTTTCTCCTTTCTTGAGATAAGCAATTATTTATATTCCCTGAGATAAGTGTGACTTTGAGAGACCCGGGCCCCGGCACAGGTCTCACTCAAACCCTTTGATAACAAAGCCAACCAATTCATTTCAAAAGTTATACACTTACGAAAAACTTGAAGGAATTACCCAAACTCTTTTCGACCTATCTCCAATTTGTGAGAAGGAGGCTCCCAATTCATAAACGAGACAATTTGTAAAAATTAGAATCCACGACGGGTTCCCCCCAAACTCGCCTCCTCCAACTTTCTCCATTCACTCACAAATGAAAGATAACAAAAGAAATGTGAACGGATCCGAGCCCTCATCTCTCCTCCTGTGTAATCAAAGTTTACCATCTCTGAGACTCACTCAATGACGCAATTACCCTCTCCCCATTACTGTTCAAAATAAACAAGATAATGCTCGAATTACCCAGAGACGTCTTTCCTTCAAATGGAATATTCCAACCCTCTCACCACCACCATCATTTATGAATACGGAGATCCTTATGAATATAAAACTCACAATCTTCCTGCTAATTACTACTCCCATATTATATACCAACTCACACACTTGGACCACATTCTCACAGTCAACCTAATATATATTCTTATCCGATCCTTCCACGCAGAAACACTATGATTTATTATAACCATACTACACTCACAGTATTGATTAAGATGCCTCACTTCAGATTGTGGCAATAATATTACCATTATGGATTTCTCGCTGAAGAAAATCGGTCTTGAAATTACTATGATTCAATTACTTCTTCCAATAATATTTTCCCACATCCCATTATTTAATTAAACTCTTAATTGAAAAATTGCTTATCCTTAATTTGATATTTTTAAATTATTTTTTGAAAAAACAACCTCCAAAATCAAAACAACCTGATGGCTAACAATTTGTATTTACACAAGAAAATCATAAAGGAATTTCCCCTTGTTTACCCACTCAATTTTATTTATTCATGATAAGGCTTTACACATGAACTCCCTACCCGTATATACGTCCAATTATTGATTTTGTAATATGAATAAATATTTTAATTTGGCATGTTTATGCAGTAAGAATGCGGTTCGAATGCGTTGGCCAATCTACGAATTTAGATTTGAAGCGAGAGAAATCAAATACCTAAATTCTCTTAGCCCACACTATTCACGCTCACTTACATTCAGAGACAAAGACAGCAATGAAGTTACCCAAGCCGATTAGTTCTTCATTCATTGTTACGTCTTTGGGGTTGCTAAATAGATTCCGGAAATTTGAAAAAGAAATTTGAAAGAAGTAATTTAATAATGCGTGAGGTGAAGGATGAAACAATGGGGTTTGGGGATCGGATCATTGTTCTTCCTCACCAACACGAGGGTGAAAATCTCTCACCGTTCTCGACGAGAGCGTGAACGAGAACGTGAGTGATGAAGAGAATAATGGAGCGGGATTTTGTTCTCCGCGCCACCTCTGAGCAGCGGGGAGGAAGTGGAGAAAGTTAGCAATTCTCCCTGATGAGGAAAGTTTGGAGTGAAGGGACGTGCGATTAATTTCCTAAGGTGAACAATGAAGTGTAATGGAGAATGATAGACACGGGGAAGAGTCATGAATAGGTAAGGAGACCCTCGACATGGATTCCTCAATGGCAGCTTATGAATCTCATAGATGGATGAATTATGAAGGAGAGCCGGAGCGTAATCGTGAAAGTTCGGGACGGAAGAAGGCACTTTGCCGTGCGAGAACCTCAGCGACGATGTAGGTTCTTAAGAAGGAGGGCTGGGAGTGAAGGAGCCGAGGGAGAAGGAGCAGATGAGAGAGTAATTGGACGGAAGGAATGAGCAACAACATGGATATGTAGATACATCATGAGGGCCTACATGAGATTCTCTTTGTTTTTGAGAGATCTCGGGGAGTTGATGTGTTGTATGTAAAGGCATGAGTCAGAGAGGAATATTGTCAATAATTGAGGAGGAGCGGAGGAAGGCTGGGTGGCTCAGGCCGTCGCTCTCTTCTGCATAGAGAATCAATGGCTAATATGAGAGAGAGAGGAGCGAGAAAGATGCAAATGTTCGTAATGGATCTCTGACTCCGCTCCGACTGTCTCTTCATTTTTTGTTAATAGAAGCTTCGGAGGGTTCGCACTCCCGGGTCTCCCCATCCCGCCTGTCTCTGCCTACTTACCACTCTCGATAAATCACCTCATTAGGAAGAGCCTCCGTCCACTCCCTGCTCCCCCGATGGAGCCGAAACATATTCGCACATTGCCCCAACCCTCCAATCAATTCCTCCTCATCAAACATTCATGGCGACATGGCCGTATTTTTATCTCTCAATTGACTCCTTCTATTCACACACCCATTCCCCTAGTTCCTCACGACTTTCTCATGTTCTCACATCAGAATACTACAATAGCCACCTGTCTCCCTCCTTTTTACAAATAATAAAATCCCATTTTCCATCGATTCACAACCTTTCCCTCACCGCCTCCATGGATGTTCCTTCTTCCATTGAGGAATGAACATGGGGATTAGAAAGTTAGGAAGAAAATAATCGGTGTATTGGGACGAGAGGGAGGATTTAGCTTGGAGGAGACGGGCAGGAATTGTCATTTTGACTTTTGATCCGGACGAGTTTAAAAGGGGCGCGGGAGGGGGACGAGGGTCCGTGGGAAGCGGGGCCGAGTGACAAAGAGGGCTTTTGAAGGGGCCATTTTGGTGAAGAGGAATGCTATTTAATGGACTCGGTCGAGAAACAAAGGCAGGCCGAGGGAGTGTGGAGGATTGAAAAGGAGCGGTGGGGAGAACGGTGGGGGTATCAATAAAAACTAACGAGATGGGTAATAGAAAAGGCAGGCGGGGTGAGGCGGGCAGAGAGAAAGTTCCCTGAGAGGAATGGATGATGGCTCCGTATCTGTGTTGTACAATATTTGAATACGAAATTCGACAGATGAATTATCTGAGGAGCGATCATGGGCGGGCAGGAGTGATTCGAGGAGGGAAGCTCGGTTGAGGGGGCTATCCCACAGGATTATGACAAAGGGATCATAATAATAGGAGGAGAAGCCGGGGAGAGCGGAAGGAGGGATAACAGTTAAGAAAAGTCCGTGAGTGTGGATCTGTAAAGATTTGGGAATGAAGGAAGAAAAGTCATATTTCATGGCCCCACTGCATACTTGAATATCAAACTGGGGATATGAGCAATCCGTACGGAGGTGCACAGAGAGAAAAGATAGATTAGGGAGGCATGAAGTAGACAAGATGATTCCGGGACCGGATTGTGCCAAAACGCAAGAGGCATTACGGTCTATTGACTAACAATATGCAAATGCGGATTGTCCTGAGCGGCTCGTGATCCCCCTGCTTGTCGGCCTCATCTCCGGATCGATCCCCCTCAAACTCCTCCTAAGGTTCGATCAGCAATCTCAAGTTCCCGGCTACCTGTTAGCATCCCAACCTGTTCGGAAAAAGGCGTAATTGCGGCCGAGCTGGCACGTCGCACCATATGCACGAGGGCCCCGTGGGGACGGAGAGAGAGCTGGAAATGAATGGCGGAGGAGGGTCTTTGGCCAAAGACTATATGTCAGCCGGGGTTCTACTTGTCAAAAGCGAAGCCCCGCGAAAGGAAACTTTTATTCCCGAAATTTATCTGTGTAAATCTTATTCCTGATTATAATTCCATAAGCGAATAAAGGAGAGGAAGGAGAGTCCCGCAAAGAGATATCCTCTTTGATCTTGATAAATCTCTCTGGAAAAGTCTCCCACTTCCTCTGTGTTCTCCTCCACATATTTCCTTCTCAAATGATGACATTCCTCTCGAGCCAGACGTCACGTATTTTGGGAGCTCCCCACCCTCCACTCATCCATACGTATCAATCTTGGGGTCCCCCGCCACCCCGCCAGCCTCCTAATGCCCGGGCCTAAACAACTGCCCAATATACTCCAAACTTTCTCGGCCAGGGTGAAAAGTTGGAGCTCGTGGCTCAATTAACAAGTCGCCCAGGCTCTCTCTAATCCAACCACTGTCGTTACTCACTCCCGACTCGAGAGTCGGGGACATCCCTGACCGAACCATTCATTTGTCGCTGGTTTTATCATTAAGGGAGAGACCTCGCGGCTATATCAAATCTCGGCCGTGATCAATGTTCACCTTTTTTTCTATCCAAGCCGAGTTGGGGAGCACATGGGGGAAACGCGGGGTGCCCTCGAGTTGTAAATAGGAGTAATTAGGGTCGCCGCGGAAAGGCGCAAGGGAAGGAAAACAAGGGAAAAAATGATTTAATTTTCTGGCCCTCAGCAATTGGACCCATCGATCTTTCCCTCCAATTACAACTCCTGCTTTCTCCAATGCCAATGGCAGGGAAATAAATCCCGCGAATCATCCTGTCGTGCTGTCCCCAGGTCGGTGGTGGAGGGGCAATGAGGTAACAGGGGCAATGAGAGGAATCGCCCAAGACGGCACCGCTTGATTCATGAGGGCCTGAGGAGTGAGGGACATCTAATGCAAGGATGGATGAAGAGGAGAGCCATCCGGTTATTTTGAAAGAGCAGGGGCCGGGAGAGACTCGCGGAGGAGGCGGGCAGAGTGAAAAAATTGTGGATTTTTTCCTCGCTTTTTCTCTCCACACGAGTTCAACAGGTTAACATGGGCCACACTTTCCCACATTTCGCATGCCGCATCTCCCGTGTGTGCCAAGGGATCTCCACGAGGGAGCGGGAAGACTTACCTCGATGGTCGGTGTCCGGCGGGTTGCTGCTAATGAGCGGCGGCAGCTAATGAGGCCCTCGGAGCCCGCAACGTTCTTCTTCACTCCGACTGCGAGCAGAGAGTGGAGAAAAGAGTTGTAAAATAAACAGGGACTGTGCGAATCTGACGCAGTTTGCTGTGTGTGCTGTCTCTGATAACTCTCTCCTCATCTCAAACTAATCAATAATACGCTGAATACTATTGATTGCCGATACCAATCAATCGCGCAAGTCTGCGGCTCTCTCTCTCCGACCCCACACAACTCACCCTTCCCGGATCCCTCCGTCAAAAAATGAGGGAAGGGCGAGTCAATCAAGCTCCGATCATCAATTGCCCGCTGACCTATGACGGCTGGAAAGGGCGTCTCGCGACATATGCGGGATCGGCCGCCGCTCTCATCGATCCCTTAATTACGAGTGACAATCGGAGATGAGGGGAAGATGCAGCCGGGAACAAAGGCGGATTAAAAGGGTTGGTGGAGCGGGCAGCCCGAGGACCCTTCTCATATCAAGAAGAATAATCGATAATTGTAAGCAGAGAGATAAGTCCGGGGATTGTCATTTCTCACACGGAGCCCGGCCGGCTCATCTCCAGCTCCCTCATTTGTATATTGGTTTGGGGGTGTTGTGGAGCTGCCATGATCGACATCCTATTGATTTATCGACCCCATCGCTCCAATACCTGCCCATCATCATCCCGGCTAATGCAGGGAATATCTCATCTCTAATCCTCGCCCGCCAGCCCCCAATTACCCGCCCTTCCCCCATCGATTCCCAAATCAAAGGGATCGCCCGAGCGAGGGGGGCCAAATTAAAAAATCTCCCCTCGCCCACGGATCCATGGGAAAGAGCAATTAAGCTAATATAGTTTTTCGGATATTTGCATATTTCGCACCCGAGCACTGTTGCCAACCGTTGTGTACCAAACACTCCCTCACGCACGTCCCCATATGGCTCACAAGGCGCCCACCTCCAATCGATAGTTTATCAACAGCCGACGAGTCGTGAGGCCACTCTGATTGACAGGTATTAACCTTAATGCTCGCCTCGCGTGACCCTCCGGTGTAATTAAACAGTTTGGCACAGTGGTGTGGATGAAGAGATATTGCGCGTCCATCAGCCTACCTGCCCCAGCATCCGATATCCACAATAATAATAATTGGGAGGTTTTGGCCAACGGCCCATTCTGATACCTCGTCCTGGATTCGATCAGCTCCCGTTTTAGCATTATCAGGGCTATTTCGGGCCTCTGTCGCCGATCGCCAATTCCGCGACAAATGATCCCAATTATCCCACAAGACACTTCTGTCATTCCATACAACCATAGTTGCATGGTGGGAATGGGAGACACTTCCCATCATGAGGCTGCTGATGATGTCAACACGTCGTGCCAGATCTGCGTAACTCAAAACGCTTTTTATTGCTTTCCTTGGAGTTTCCGGCTGAGTCGGCGGACCTCCGCGTCTCCCACGGCCCCATTGATTCATCACCACTTGGCCCTCATATTGATTGATAGGTTATAGACAGAGATGTCTCCCCGGCGGCCCCTATATTGATCGGGGGATTGACAAAGGCCTTCCGGTCAGACTCCCCCCATATCTCCCCTCTCTTAATGAGCGGGGGCGGGGAGGGCTCGCAATTAAAAATGAGATATTGGATATCGCTGAGGAATAAATTTTAAATTCGTGGAAAGCCTGACTCCGCTAAGTGTTTGATTACATGAGATCCAGGAGCCGTTGGATTGTACATATATATAATTTCAGCTGCTCTGGCTTCACAATGTGCCCACTGTAGTCTCAACAACCACTCGCACCAAATTTGACACAAAAATCGATCGATTGGTGTTTAACATGCACGAAACAAATTTATCGATTCCGAGTCTGAATCAGAACTTATCTACTAAACATGGTACATGCATAACTACAACAACTCAAGCCCCCTCAATGTTTGACCTTTGCGGAGCTCATCGAAGCCTCGACGTGGCGGCGTGTTCTTCCAGGCTCTCGCGGGAGGACTAAAGGAGAAGTGGACGACGATCCCCTCCACATCCTCCCGAGCTAACCATCCTATTTTTATTACAACTCCACTGGGAGAGGGCCCGATTAAAGTTTGCATAGAAACAAGATAGGAAATTAAAGGCAGAGTTTTTGGCCTTCTATCAAGAAACGATAGCTCTTCGGGGATTTCGAGGCCTTTCCAATTTATGAACTATGAAGATATAATATGGATATAACCATAGTGGGACATTCTTCTCCGAGAACGCCCCTGCTCTGAGATCTCCGACCTCATCAATGAGCCCCATCATGCTCCTCATCTCGATACTCCCGCTAATCTCCGCTCCACCCTCTCAGCCCGCGTTCCCACACCAGACACTGCTTCTGCATTAGCCTCATTAAATCATTTCCCCGATACGTTCCCTTGTGAAATATTTAATAAAACTCTCCCTCCTCATTACCATGGGCAAAAAAACCGAGGCTAATTAGTAGTCCAATTACTCGCCCAAGACCATCTACCTCGCCCGATCCGGGAAATGAGTTCCCCCGTCCCCAGAGATGGCCCCGGGAAGAGCAAGGCGCGGGAGAAAAATACACTCGTTCCGATTAATTGCCGTAATTAATTAATAAGTGATTCATGCCAAGGACCAGAAGGGGCTTGGGAGGATGAGACAGGAGGAGGAGAGGCAGAGCCGGAGGAACTTCCCTGGCTGCCCGGGAAAGCTACGACCCACGTGGTGAGTGGGAAAGTGAGAAACCCTTCGGGCACCCTTACCTTGCCGTCCACGTGACGAAGAGGTCAAAGGGGAGCGACGAACGACTCTGCTCACTACAATGCCCCGATGTCGAATGTGAGTGGGTCGTGTTTGTGGGAAGTGAGGGAAGTGAAATCCACCCTATGCCTCCTCGTCTCCCTGCTCCCGTGTGTGCACCCTCTCTCCCTGACCACTAACGAGGACCGAAGTACTTTCCTCCACCGTGTCGATGACTGCAACCAAACCTCAGCCCTTTTATCTTTCCTAATTTCATTCGCTCGGACCCTCCACCTTTCCCTCATCTAAATACGCCCACGAGCTACCTGTCCCAATAAGCCAAACCCATCTCCTTTCTCCAAGCCCTTTCAACAAGTACAACCCGAGATTACACACATATACACAAGCTCCATTACAACCCGGGCATTGGATGAACTTTCACAAAAGTCGAGATTCTAATACATAGAAACCACCTTCCCGTCTGGCCTCACATTCCCATATACAAATAGTACCATAATAGTACCATATACATATATTATAAATAAAAAGTAATACATACATAATATAATATTCCTATATGCCTAAATATTTTTTCAATTATGATACAGGTGGTGAGTTATTGGTTTAAAAAACTCACTAGATGTAATGAATTATTACATTGTTGTGGTCAGTTGAAAATAATTTATCTAATGTATAATTAAACTATATTAATTAAAAGATTTTAATGGAAATCTATAATACCTATGCGTATTTGCATACACGCATAGAAAAATCAAAGCATTGATAAAATGGTTTTTATCAGGGTTCTATATTTAATAGAGATATTTACTAATATTACAATGTGCACATTCTGCACATCATCCCATCCACGTTCATTGCTCGGCAAACATTCTCGTTTGCATGCGTATCAGAAAGTAGATTTGTAAAGTGTCTATAGGTATAGGCAAAGTAAATGTACAATGCATTTTTCTATTTAGGTTCGTACCTATTATGTTGTTTGAAGGGCGAGGCAATGTGAGACTATGCCAACTAAGCATCATATAAACTGCCCTTCTGGTGCGAAAATGATTTTCTGACTTAAACTGAAGTCGATAGAAAACAGAAATTCAGGAATTCAATCTTTTAATCAGACATTAAATAGATTCTTTTTTCGCTAATAGTTTTCCATATTTTAAACAATTTCTTTCTTAATCGTTTTAAACCAAGTGTTCATTTATAATCCATTAAAATGGATTTCGAGAATTCAGCAATGAAGTCTATTATCGACATTGCCGACAATGTTTGCTACTATTGGAATACTGCCCGACAGAGACTCATTAGAATTGACTTAGCAAGCCAAGACATTCCTCTTAATGGCAAATTCAATCTTGAATATCTCATAAACCAAGAGGTAATATTATTTACTTATATTCTTTTAATCCCTAAATTAGTAATATATTAATAAAGGTGGCGTTTATCAATTGATAAAAGATTGAAATTGATAAATAAATTCAAAATACCGTTATCGTTCGAAAGAGAGCCCGGGCTCTCTTTAAATTATTTGGGTTCAAAGGGAGGTTCCCTTTCGAGCAGGGCTCTCTTTCGAGCATGGGCTTTCATTAAAAAATTCAGAAATATTGTTCATTTAAATTTATTTATTTGGCGAATTAACAAAATATTTAATTTTGATCATTCATTATTGAATTAAATTTCACTTTTAGATTAATAATTTTATATCCATACCTAATTCAAATTTTAGTTTTTCTATTCCCTGGCATGTTTTCGGTCAATACCAAATGCTCTACAGTTTTAGTTATACATTAATTTTCAGAATATTTAATAGTATAGAGTTTTAAAGAAATGGTTTAGAAATTTTAGTACTTTTAAAGAAAGTTAATTAATAATTAAAATTTAGGTATTTAGAGACGTATTTAATTAATATATCGTAATTTTGAATAAATTTATGAGTAGAGGGGTGGACTTTTTTTCGAGCAGGGCTCCCTTTCGAACGATAACGGCACATTTCCTTGAATTGACCCATTTTTATTACCTACAACTTCGTGGTGTTATACAATGGATAATGATTTATTAAATCATCAAAATACAAGTGGAATAAAGGTAGAATGCATAATAGTTAGAATACACCAGAATATTTTTATCTCTAAGTTCTAAGGATAAATTAACGATTTTTTATCTTTTAAATAGAGGTAATACAGAATATTAATTGAATTTTGAGCTTGGATTAAAATTTTAATCTAAATTCCCAGTTGTTTGGGAGGCCTTTAAATGTCTCCCAGATATGAGATTAATGTTAGAAAAACTGTAGGGCCATGTCTTGCCATACATACGCTTAAATGTATACATAGGTGCATAACAGCATAACTATTAGATGACATTGTGTTTTTGAAAGTCTGTAGGTATGTCATCTTTTAGACCTGAAACAAGTTGATATTCAAGTTCCTATTTTGGTAACTTATAATGAGAAATATTTATATGTTAATGAGATTAGAGAAATTTAGTTGAATGTAAATTGTTTTAAAAGTAATTTATTTATTTCATTCAGTTTAACTTTATTATTTGAATAGTGTATTTTGCGAGGATTGTGGCATGGGGGATGTGATGATTTGGGCAGGGGCGGTCGTGGAGAGAGGTGAGGAATTGAGGAAGGAAGTGATTAAAAGGAATCTCCCTCTGTCCGTGGGGAGGCCGCTCCCGATTCGGATGAAAAATTAACTCACTTCGTCTCCTCATGCATTCCATTATTGGGGCAAGATTTGCATATTTTTTGAAAAGAGGGGCGATCGATGAGTTCGAGTAGAAAACGCTAATGGCTCGTACGAAACATTACAGCGTAATGACTCTCCCTTACTCGGCTCATCCCTCTGGTCTCCGGGAGTGGGGAGTCGTAAGCGATGTTTTTCCCTCCCGATCCGACGAGCCTCTTATGTCTGCCCTATTTGAGCCGTAGGAAAATTTCTCGGGTTTTGGTTGCCTCTTTAAATTTTCGCTTCATTTGAGTGGCTCCATTTCCATTATCGACAGTCATCATTTACATTTGAATATTGTGGAGAGTCAGCGGAGGTAGGCTGGGTTTCGGAGCGGAGTCATTTGCCGAACGCATTTAAATTCCCTGCATCATTACGGCCTACGACATGTCTAATTCCAAGCATGAGGGTGCGGGAGTTATGGACGGCTCACTCTCCCCATTATCAGACGCATTCCGTCAAAATACTCCCCCATTATTTTATTATTTCATCGATACACATGTCGAGGATGGGGGGCTGTTGTTGTTGGCTTAATGGCCCTCGTTGGAGGGAGTTGATCAAAGACGTTTTCAATTCCATGTCATTAGGATGAGGCTCCAGAGCCCGTCATTTTTCTCCGGTCTGAGCCGCCATAACTTACGGCTTCGAATTTATCCCCCCGTCTCCTTCCGCTCGCCCCATTGTGGGAAAGGGAAGAAAGCAGGGCAAATATTTAAAATAGGGCCGATCTGCGGAGGGAAAAAAAAGAGACAAGTTATAGGGAATGACAGCTTATTTCTGTTATCGAATAGGTTGAATTTCATGGGCGATTTAGGATTTCCTTCTCCTCCCGAGTCTGTTGTAAAAAAGGCCATCCATCCGCGTCTCATTCCGCTTCTTGACTATCAATCAATGTGATCGCAGAGGGAGCGGCGACTTCTTCCCCGATACATAAGTAAGCGGGGCTCATTTGTCATTCAGCCTGTTACCCTTTCCGCAGCCTCCGCCGCCTCCTCGGTCTTAATTATTGAGTGGGATCATGCATGTTCGAAGGTAGGAAATGATTCATGGACCTGCGTCCGCGCCTATTAACCTTCTCCAATGACTCAATTGTAAATTAGCAATGAGCTATTGTTGAGGGGGAACAGCGCGGCTCTCTCGGGTTCATATTTGTCAGTTTATTTATTTCCTTGGGAATATGATTCCGGGCGAGATCCGTCTTCCCTCTCCGTCTCCCACCCCATGAACAATAGATCTCCTTTTGAAAAATCGGACTCTATTTTTCCCTCTCCCTTCCCCGACTCGTTGACTCTCTAGTGATTTTCTTCTCGTTTGCGGCTCCAATTTCCAAGTCAGTGAAAAATCGTCAATTTGGGCCGGGAAATAAAATAAAAGGGAGGCGGTGGAGGAGAGCGGAAAGTTTTGAAGAGAAATGTAATTTTCCTGACGCCTTGAGAAATGTTCGATTCCATCTGGGTGTTGGGAGCATTTTTATCCATCTGGAGGACTCGAAGGCTCCCCCTCCTCTGGAACAACAAGGGAATGTTCCTTCATTGCCGTCACTCCGACCGATCAAAGTGATCCCTCTGGTCCTTCCGTCTTCCGCGCTCGACGACGACGAGCCAGAGATGATCTCCCTTAATCTCCGGCTAACCCAATTAAAGTCGATTCAATTTCCTCCCATTCAATTACGCGGTGGTGGTGGGAATTTAAGGAGATCCAATCTCTCACTCTCCCGAGCTGTTGAGAAAGTGTGTAATCTCCGCGTGGAAGGACGTCCTGTGTCCACCGTGGTCTGAATGGGGATCTCCGGGATTTTCACTACTATTTAACTTCCCATTTATTTGCTTTATGTCTCATCTCCGTTCCCGTTGATCCAAAGAGCCGGCCCTCCCCCTCGCCCACGAGGAAAATAAACAATTACTTCGGACCGGCCTCTCCTGGCAGCCATAAAGATAGCCATCTCTCAATTTTTCCGCCGGGATTAAGTAATTTTTGTAGCGGCAGATAAATGGTCCGGTGGAATTGGAAGGACTTCGGTGCGGTCGGCGGACTTGGCGGCGGCTCGGGATAATGGGTGATGAGGAGGAGTCAATTGGCTGGAAGGAGCCGTCTCTCCCGCCCAACTAATGTGGATAAAGGAGACGATAAAAATGGTAAAAAGGGAGGAAGAGGAAGGCGGAGATATAGATGGGATAAGAGTCGTAAAAATCAAAAAGGGAATTCGGGGGCATTCTTTTCTCGGCGAGTAATGGGAGCAAATGATATCTGTGCATATTCGGAGGGGATTCTCCTTCTTTGTCAATGAGCGACGTGGACGGAGGGGGGGAGGAGAAGAGTCGTAAATTCCTTTCCTAATTTTTATCTCGAGTCCCTCTATAGAAGGGATAAATATCCGGGAAATATGAGTCATTTGGAAATTAATAATTTTGTGAATAAAAGCACCGGGTCTTTCTCATCGCCCGCTTTTTAAAACCCATTCTCATTTTTCTCTCGCCGAGACTCTGTAATCCATTCCGCTGAGCCCGCACTCCCATTTGTATCTCGCCTACACTTATCGCCTGACGTGACATTATCACTCTCACTAATTGATTTCGCATCTCCCCCCTCCTAAGTACCTGATTATTATTACGGAGCTCTTTTTACCGGGCCGCCGCCGCCGGCCGCCGATGCATATTCAGATGCATATTGAGATGGATATTCAGATGCGGGAGCCGAGGGCTGGTATGATGGGACCCCGGGGAGAGAGAAAACTCCTCGCTCGAATCCGGTCGGAATGGACCGATCTGATCCTCCTCCACCCCCTGATGAGCCTCGAATGTATATCTGCCAAAGTTCTTAATTAAAGCTTTTCCAATTTCAACTCTCGCACCATCCGACTCATCTTCGCCCCGATCATGAATCCTCTGGGTTAATAAAGAGGACGGGCTCATATTTGATATCTTAACAGGGCTTCATTACGGCCCCTCGCCTCCCAACACTCCCCAATTGTTTTAATTTTAATGTCCCGGCATTCCTCTTCTTTCACGCTCTCGAGGAAATGACCCAATATTTGAATTCCTCCTCTCTTCGACAAATAAATCCGCTCTGTTTACCAACTTCCTCGGCTCTAAATTAAATATTTCTCTCTAATGCCCCCTCTGCTCATTTCTTAATCCGAACGGCCCCGAGTTCCTTTGATGATTAATTCAATGAATAAGTAAATAGCAGGCTCATCCGGCCGCCCTGAATTCTTAAATGGTCATCATGCCGCCCAGTTGGTTCTAATCAAAACAAGGTGTTGGCCGAGGTTCCTCCCTCGGAGTAATGAGGACGTCGGAATGGGGAAGGAACACGCAACTCTGCCGGCCGGCCGGAACAATTGCCCCCATGGAGAGCCGCCGATGAGGGCTTTTGTTCCGCCTGAGAACCGGCCGGGCCGCCATTGTGGGTGACACTTGGGTGGTAATTGGGGACGCTCACGGGATGGCGAGATCTTCTAATGGATTCTCCATTAAGGCCGTAATGGACCAGGAGGGGAAGGAATTGTCGAACAGTCTCCCAACAATTTGTCCATACATCTCGGGAGAAATTAACTCCTTGGGTCCCGAGCCGTTGTGGCCATTGAATAATGTTCATTTATGCCCACATAAATTTCCCCTTATTAGCAAATTGCAAATGCCTCCTCGTGTGTGGTGGGGAGAGTCGGAGGGCAGCCGGCTCCGACTTCCTTATTCTTCCATAAATATCCTGCTCCCTTTCTCCCTTTATTGTGATGCATAAATATGTCCCAAGTTTACCAATAAGTCCCATTACAACTATTCTCGAGCACCGACATCCGCCTTCAACAGGGATGATTTAGAGCGGAGGAGGGAATGGAATCCTCAGCCGCTCAATGGGCCCAAGGTGTGAGGAATCATCCAAGAACCAACAGCGGCCCATCATCAACGGCTTTGAGCCGCAAGAGAGGGAAGAGCAATTTTTTACACTTAATGAAAAGCCATTAGATCGCGACGGTCTCGGGCATATATACCCCTTTCGGAAATAAATACATTTTCCCATTCATTCCCCTCCCGGCCGCAGGATTATATAATCATATGCGAAATGAAAAATAATCATAAATCGAGCTCCTTTCTTCCTTCCCTCATTCCCTTCCTCCCATTTCCTTCAAGCCCTAAACAGCCTTTTTATTGATTAAATGATATTTTCTTCATCTATTCTTCTCCCCACTCGCTCCCCTTCCGCCTCCATGTTAATGATCCTCCGCGGATAAAAGGGCAAAGACAATGACAATTGAATCCAATTTTAATCCAAACATTCATTTTTTTAATTTTGATTCCATCTCGAATGGAATTTCCTCAGCGGCACTTCCCGTTTTAATTAAAACAAAGGAAAGATCCCCTTTATCGCTCCCACGATCCTCCCTCGCCCGAGAGAGGAGTCGGGGCGAAGGGAAAACTCTCATGAGCTTTCTCTCCTTCTTCCTCATCACTTAAACCCAAGGATGTGCCATGGTCTGGTTGTTCCTCCTTGTTATGCTAATGCCTCCTCGCACTCCGACAATCAATCCCTGGTTATTTAGATATTCAAGCTCCACCCGCACCCGGCCTTCGACGTCACACACATCTCAGTCAAGATAGAGGCGGACATCAAGTGTCTCATTTGGGGGGCGTATGGACTAGCCCTCGTCACTCTCCCGCCCTCGTCCAACAACACGGAAGAAGAAGGAGCGGAGATAGTGGCCAGGTCGGTATAGCACCCAACCCACAAGTCCATTAACTTCCTCTTCCTTCTATAGTTGCATGCTCGTCGAGGAGAAGACGTTTGCCTACAATCCGAATCTCCTTGTTCTGCAGGCCAAATGGGTCGGCTCATCAGCTCCTAATGTCCTCTGTGTCCTGAACAATGACGGATTTATTCGGTGAGTGGTTCGGGAATTAATGTTCCCGAATTCCCTCCTTTTAATACCTCAATTTCGGGTGATAAATTAGGAATTTATAACAATGTCCGCTCCTTAATTGAGCAATAATGTTGGCTTAATTGGGCTCTCTTGATGATGGTTCACAAAATGATATATCTGGATGGTATATATATTAGGTTCTATCAGAATCGGAGGGTTGTGGGGACGGTGAGAGTTTATCGACAGCCGCTTCCACCTCGACGCCCAGCCCTATTTTTCGAGAAAAAAGAACGGGAGTTGGGGGAAACCCTCGCACCTGTAGATTTTGACTTTGGTCCAAGGATCGGGAAAAGAAGAATGATGAGCCTTTTCATCATCGGAGGAACTGGAAACATCAGCTATGTTATCATAAAACCTCTCGAGGAGTCTAAAAGGTAATTTTACGCCTTTTCCCCATGGCGCCCTGCCAACAACCTTCCCCTTTCACCAACATTTTATTCCTTTCACTAGCAAACAGTATTTGCTCCAAGAAGGGCCGTATTCACTCAATCGGGACTGCAAAGGATATGGGGGGTCCATTTTGGTCAACAAGGACATCCCAACCCGACTCGTCGTTGCGGACAGACTTGGGACGATCAATCATTATTTCCTATTCCCATCAACCAACCCAGATGTATGGATTTCTATTCTATTCCCAATTGACAATTAAGGATGTTCCACTGGATTGTTTTGTTGATAGGAACCATATGACTTCGATGCGTGCTTCATGAGAGGTGAATTGACACTGAAGGGAACTGAAATCATCAGGTTTAATAAGCGCCGACGAAATGTTATCAGTTCGAATACAATCCTAGCTTGGGAACCTGAGAGCAACACAAGGTGATATTTAATTATATATAAACTCCTATCTAATAGTACAAGATGTAAAATATGTATAAATGTAAATGAACAAGTTCACCACTTAATTACTTAAATGGTTAATTTGGGAATGTTGAACCAATGGTTTGTTTTAGATACACTTTCACCCATGACCACGGTGTGCACGTCGTGACCATGCGATCCACCCGAGCCCTTATTATTGCGAGTCAAATAAAGGGGAAAAGAAAGATCGATTCGAGTATAAAAAACATCGTGGTTTGGAAACCGAACGAAAGAATGGTAGAGGAGAACTCAATCTTGGGCTTCTCGTTTACATCCCCCATTTCCAACAGATTCATCTTCCTTTTTGGGAACTTAGATGTGAGAGGAGTCTATTTGTGAGATTGGGAAAATAAGATCAATTTATTTTAGAGCTTATCTCTCAACCTCCCTCTGATTTTTGGCCGAGATTTCCCCATCAATAGCGGAGGACCGGAGAGGCGAGAGGGATACGACGAAAATGAAGTTCAAAATCGCGTCGCAGATGTTTTAAAGAACAAGACCAATGTTCCTTTTTTGAGCACATGCAAAGACCTGAAGGTTCGTCGCCGACTCCTTCCCAATGAGCAATTCAATAATAAATGTAGCGGGAATAATGAATTAATTATTTGATCTTCCAGGGGTTGGAGCTGACGAGTTATGGGATTTCAACTATTAATAAGCTCAGTGTCGAATACATGACTCCGCTCAAAATGCTGGCCAAATACTTGTGCGACCGGATTGATAAGATGAAAGCCATTTCGAGAGACTTGGAAGCTCGACTTGAAACATATTCCGAAAATGCTCAGTATTTCAAGGTGAGGAAATGATTATTGCCTTGGTTCTCTATAGGGGTTGGAAATGTGATTTTGAATGTCCCACCCAGTCGGTGCTCGAACTGATGGCTGAGCTTTATGAAGAAATCGTTGAGAATGAAGAGGGGCTCAAGAAAAGGTGGGAAGAGGCGGATCACAAAATGTGGGAATCAAATCCTTGTATCACAGATGATGAAAAGCAATGGAGGAAGAATCTAGAGGCAATGAGTGATGAGTGCAAAAAGGTCAATTCGCAAGTGACCAATTTGAAAAGTACCCTGGCCCTTAAAGTTATGAATTCTGATAACGAACGTGGTTTGGGATCTTCAACCGTCGACCATTCCTTTTATGGACAAGAGGATGTGACGGAGGCGAGGCAGAAAATCACGAACCAGTAAGGGCAAAGAAATTAAATCCAGCTTAGCTCTGAGGATTAATAAAATTAAATCCTTATTAACTTTTTTTTTACTTTTCAGCCAAGATCAAATCAACGAACTTACTACAGTTCTGAGGAAAATTTCAGATTCTTGTCAAGGAAAACAATAAATTTTTTATATACCGCAAATGTATTTTTAATTTTAGTGAAAGTGGATACAATAACATAAATTATATAACTAACTATATCTATAACTTTATTTGATAAACTACATTTGAAATAAATTTTATTATTATCATTAATTTTCTTTGATTCTTCGAATTACTGTTCGAATCATATGCACGCATTCAAGTCGGTTTCACCATTACAAATTACTAGGCTTAAGATTTTCATTTACGTAAATGTTTTTTATTATACATAAAGCTCAAATTTTGGCTAGGAGCGTTTCATATATATAGAAGCTTACTGAGAGAAAATATTTTGAAAAAAAAATATTTTGTGTCTATCGTAAATATTTTTAAATATATTTACGTAAATATTTATGTAAAATATTTACGTATTTTGGCATTTTTAAGTTGATATTGCGATAAAAAACGCATTTTACCCCATATTTTCATTATTTCCATACATAATGAAAAGTATAGCTTGACAATACCTTCTCCCAGTTTTTTCTAGCCTCTCAAATTTTGACTTCGCGTGGGTTGTCTTTTATGGCAAGTCGAATAAATTATTTACATTATTGTACATTATGCAATATGTGAATATAAGTATGTATTAATTAAAAGATATGAACTTTATTCCATATACTCCTACTTGCCAATGTCACAAACACCTAATGGATTCAATTAGAATAATTTCATACAAATATAAAGAAGTTTCAGCATGTTTAAAGCCCTTTTGAGGGACGATCTTCAGCAAATATGTATGGAATCCTGGTCAATATTTTCACATCATCCGCTCAAATTCTAGCACATGGGGGACCCTATGCTAGAATTGCTCGTTTGCTGAAGATCGTCCCTTTCAAGCTTTTGAGAGACAATCTAATGAAATTTCTAATTGAAAACCTTGAAAATATGTTTGTGTCATACTTTGAATTGAACACTGTATATTAAATTATATTATTTAAACTGAAATAAATGAATAATTAAAAATATTTTTTTATATTTACGTGAATATTTGGCCGTTTTTTTAGAAAATATTTAAATAAATATTTTGAAGTTTTTAGAAAATGAAAATCCTAAGTCTACAAATTACAAATAGAATAATGTTTAAATAATATAAATTATTTTAAATTGCCATAATATATGTACAATAAGTTATCATTACCGGAAACGACTTCTAGTAAGGATTAATAAGGGTACTTATTCTGCTTAATATAAATTATTAAAATATATAAATAAAAGACCACATACTTCTAAACATTAAAAATCAACTTTCTCAACACACCCCACTAAATATTACTTTAAATTCCATATTTAAGGGCAGAAAGTGGGGTATCCTTATTTAATACAAATTTATACACTGACTTTTAACAATCAATAAAGATTCAAGAATACAAGTGTAATTGTTTTTGCAATGCAATGAGGGAAATGTGCGAATCCTCTTTGAAACTACAAGAGGGAAATCCAGCCAACTATTCGAAAAATTAGGTTTTTATTTATCCATTGCTTGTAAAAGTTTATTTTCTCTGCAAATTTAAGTAATAAATTGTTTAATAACTATAATGTTTGATTCAGGCTTATAATAAGACAAGTCATTTATTAAAATAAACATTCATAGAAAAGAATAATCATGAGCAGATTACGAATGTTTTTAAGAATTTTCAAACAAAGATCATTTTTAAATCTCAAGATTCCCATCAATGTATGGCCTCAACTATCACATTAGTAAGTAATTAAAGTAATCATGTTTGTCGTAGGTACTATAAATCTGATGTAGAATTATATTGTCTAATACTTTTATTCCGCTTACGTTTACCTTAACTGACTTTCTTCATTTTTAGTTCAACAGCCAAAGGTGGTGAAGAGAAGGAGTTTAAAATTTACACCAAGACCGGTGACAAGGGAAATTCCTCTTTATTTACCGGAGAGCGAAGAGAAAAGAATGACCTCGTTTTCCATGCACTTGGAACAACTGACGAACTCTCGTCAAATATTGCATTAGCAAGAGAATTTGCTCAAGAGGCTGGACATCCCATTGGAGACAGATTGCTCAGAATTCAATGCATTCTTCAGGTGGGAGTATTTCAACGTCTTGTACTTAATCTTTAATATAATATAAACATTCACATACAATTAAATATTTAAATTTTAGGATGTAAGTTCAATGATTGCTACTCCCAAGTCATCTGCACGAGACGCACACTTAAAGAAAATAGGAATTGATCATGACCAAGTTACCGAACTTGAAAATTGGATTGACGAATATTCTGCCCAATTACCTCCTCTTAAGAACTTCATTTTACCTGTAAGTTTATTCAGAAATAATATTTGTATTCTGTTATATACTGTACGATATCGTTTGATGAATTAGATTTAATTTATTCACTGGCATTTTTTTATTTAGGGAGGAGGAAAAACAAGCGTAGCTCTTCATATTTCTCGAACAGTTTGTCGCAGAGCGGAAAGAGCAATTTATCCGTTAGCAAAATCGGAAGAAACTGATCGACTTGCTTTAGTGTACCTGAATAGGTAATATTTCATAAAACATTTTAAATTTAATGGAAAAATATAAGATGTTTTAAGTATAAATTAATCTTATTGCAGACTCTCTGACTTTCTCTTTATGGCAGCCAGATATGCAGCAAAGCTCGATAATAAAGAAGAAACAATTTATGTACGACCAAAATAATAATTATTTATTTAGACTTTAATCATTTATAAAGTAATTTAAATGAGGCACAAATGTAAAATAATTATTAAATATCACTTGAAAATAACAATTTAATTTTTATTTATCACGATAGTTGCGTAAATAAATATGTACGTGATAAACACGATCATTTGAACATAACGATGGTTAATGATCAATTATTATGCACAATCCTCCTCAGCTTCGACATCTTTAAGATTGAGAACTTCGACAGATCCTTTGCCTTTGGTTTCGGACTTGACAGTTTCATCTACGATTCGATAATTTCCAGGGTCAATTAGAAGAATCTGGAATTTAATATTATTGTAAAATTCATTATACTTATAATTTGCATATTACAATTCATATCAAAAAGAGTATCTTGATATATAAATATAAATTTTATTAAATTATCCTTACCATAGTCATGTCTCCTGCATTGAACGTCTTCTCTTCCAACTTTCCCAATTTTTCCATCTTTTCCGCAATGGATTTAGCGTTTGAGCCAGAAATGTTGATTCTGATCCTCATCTGAGCCCTCTCAATTTCAATCGCTGTTTTGAGAAGAGGAATCGCTTCGAGAGCTTGTTGTTTGGCACTTCTTCCTGATTTGGTTGAGAAATGGATGTCCTTCAAGGCCTTTTCGATAATTGAAACAGGATAAGGCCGCTTGGTTTCAGGATTCACACAGAGACCTTGTAAGATTACATTAAATATTACATTACAATATTGAAAAAGGAATTGCCATTCAGCTCAAAATAATTCATGATAATATTACTTACTCAATTGATAGTCAAATCATAATGTTTATTTACCCGCAATGTTATTTGCAATATCTTTGTTAAGTGAGTCAAGTTGAGAGGAGCGTTCTTTATCCGAGATTTGAAGTTCACCCTTATCTAATATCTCTTTGCAAATTATAGTCTGATCTTCGGTTTTAAATACTGCAAGTAAATCTTCCTTTTTTGCAACTTGACCTTTTGAAACATTTGTGAAAACGGTGTGAGTTTGAAGGACTTCGTCGATGTCGGTTTCCCTACAATTAAATTGGAATAAAATTAAATTACAACTTATGATAAGAATAACTGTTATACATAGTTTTTAGTCACAATTATTAAAAAATATTAGAGAAAAAGATAACAATTGTTATAAAAGAAAATGTATATTTCAAACTTACGCTTTGGTTCTCCATGAAAGGACTTTATTTTTGTAACATGCAATCTCGAATCTTTTTCCACCCTTTTTAATCCTAACTAGCGCTACGTTGGTTAATCTGATTTGATTTGTAGGAGTGAATATTTTTGACATTTTGCAGTTTTGAAGTAAGAATATTAAAGAGATCGGTTTGATAATCAAATATTCAACTTATAAACTATGAACTTATGATGTGGGAGTCAGGATTGGATATTAAATTGTATATTTTACTCGATTAACAATACCTTTACTTCAATCGGATAATATTTTGCGTTTTTTTTTCAAGTAAATGAATGCCGAGTTAAATAAATAAATTCTCGAATTCCTGTCTGAACTTGAATGATGAATTGCCGAACCACGTTTTGAAAAAATGGATTTGATTGGGAGAGACATTGATAAATCCTGGTTATTCACTTCGCGCCCAAAATATTTTTGAATATTCCATGTGGATTTGGACTCTTTTGACTCTTGGTCAGTCTTTCCTCTTGGCTCTTCGCTTTGCCTGTCTTGATCTCTGGCGTCTCATCGAATTAAATTTTGATCGGATAGAATTTATCCGGTTCATAGTTAAAGACCTTGACCCACTTGCTTGTTCAAGTGTTGAAGGGAGGAAAGTAAAACTTGAAACCATTAATTAACAGCTTTAACAATTATTACCCGGCTTGATAATCAATGAAAAACTTTTATGCCGAACAATTGACTCAAAAGTCAATTCAAACTTACTTATTACCAATTGAAATCAATTTAATTCCATACAAAGGTTTAAATATTTTCATTTATATAGCATGGAAGATCATGACAAAGTGTTAGACGAGGTGTCAATGGACACGGCGAGTGCTGAGACGAAACCGAAGAAAGTGAAAAATCGGAAATTGGAAGTTGTTCCTTGGCGTTCAAAGTAAGGCCTCAATGTATTGTAGAAACCATCAGTTCCCCAATTTAACCCATTTCCATTACTTATGCTAATTATTAAATACATTTATAAATAGTTCAATATATTTACTTTAGACCAGAATGGGATGCTGTTTGTGAGCTTTTTCGCGAGAACAAATATCAAGAAGTCGTGGAAACAATTAACAATTGGAGCATGCGAGTTAATTCGCTTCCAATTGGAGTTGAAGTCACTTTACCTTTGCTCGAAGCCATCATTTACGACTGTAAAGTTACACCGATTTTTCTTTTAATTGGTGAAAGTCTGAGGTCACTCTATTCCTTGTCATTGATTAGGTAACATCCTTGTTTTAATCATGTTTAATTCACATCCTTCCTAATATGTATTGAGATTATGAACAATGATAGTACCAATGTTTTAATGGGATTTAGATTTACCAATCTCATCACTCACATTGGAACAAGTGCGCTTGTTGGGAAAGGCGGCTCATTGCCAATGTTCGCCACAGCTTCTCATCTCAGTGTTCCTGATTGGATTATTGACATGCGACATGAAGCATGTCATGGGGCAGGGATTCCCGCAATTCAGCCTCTCAGGCATGCAGCTATGTTCATGAAAGATTGGCTCAAGGTAAATGATCTATATCTCAAATAGAAAATAAATAGGCCTTAGTTAAAATAAAAGTAAAATAATTACCTATACATTAAATATTAAATATTTATAAATACAATTGCAAAGCCTCTTTAACTAATCTTTTAACAGGATAACTATTGGATCTCAAAGGAAGAGCTTTTGGACCAAAGGGGCGAAAGTGTTCTGGTCCATAACACTTCTCTTGAAGAAGAAGAGAAAGAGACTTCTATTAAAGTGGTGTACATTATGAACGTCCTTCGGGATTCGTTAATGTTAAAGTTGAAAGCACGAACAGCATTCAAGAGAGCGTCTCATCAGTGCAGATTCAAGGACACAATCAACACATTCAGTGCTCGATTGACCAACTACTTGGTTACTCATCCGGATCTCACTGCCGCAGAAATTGCGAAAGAGTTCGTTCCAAAAATCGAGACTTTCCAGCATTTCATTCGGCCCTTTCCGGATACTCATTCCCAAGAAATGGCTTTTGAGGAATTTTATCGAATGTGGTATCCTTTCATTGCTCACTTGGAAAAGCATGGAAAATTGGCGTTGATTGCCTCCAAAATATTGGAGAGAGAAACGCCTTCTGATTTAGAAGAATGCTTTGCCTTTGAATGGGTCCAGAGATTTCACTATTCTCCATCTGTTGAAGGCGATATCGATCAAATAGTCGCTCTTTTAAAGAGTATTGTCTTAAAAAGAGATTCTGCCTACAATGAGATCTTAGAAAGGTTCTCTCATTCAAAATAACAAAAAATTAATATAATTTTGGAGGTGAAGCATTTGATTTAAAATACTAATTACTAAATTTTCATTTTAGTCTTATGAAGATGACAGAGCGCAGTTTGGGAAGCGAAAGGGTTGAATTGCTCAAAAGCCTCAACAACATTTGGATGAAGTATGAAAACAATGATAATATAGTTCCCCCTGAAAGAACTACGATGCTCACATTGGCAAATTTTGCTAGACTTTATGAAAAGAGGCGTGAGGACAAAGGAGAACAGAGAGATGAAGACTCAAGTTCCTGGAAATTGGATGATAGGGGTAAGAAAATATTATTATTATTACTAACATTATGTAAATCAATTATTTTTCAAATTCTGTATGAAAGGTTTCTTAAATTTTATAGTAAAAAATATATTTGTAGTTATTAAAATATTTCCTTTTTCACAGGTGAGGATTTCTGGAATGACTTTCCTATTGGAGCTCCTTTCTAATTATTTTATTAGTTAGACAAGCTGTATGTTGCGTGTGAAAAATTATTTTACATATTAACACATAAAATGGACCAGTGAAAATGCTAATGGTGATGTAAGTTATTTTCTTTATTGAAGTAATGAGAAGTGTTTCCAATAATAAATGACAAATTGAGTTTATTTAAAGCCTATTTATTCGTTTGACAGTTAAATACATGTTTAATAAAGAATCTTCCAAATAAACATTTCATAATTAACATACAGTATAATATGAAAATTGGAACTTTGAATGCATTTAACATAATAGTTTTAGTTTTCATAATATTCATAGTTTTAAATTAAATCATTTAAAATAAAAATTCACTATATGACTCCTCTGTGAATAAAAAAGGCAAATTCGAAAAATAATTGGAACTAATAATTCTAAATATCTTTCACTATATTACATAATTAATATTACTGTATACAGGGAGGGCCATAAGTATCTTTTTTAAATGGATAACCATTTTAATGTGGTTAAAGATAAAAAATCTTTAAAAACGGCGATTGATGTTAAATATATCCCTCTACTATGAAGCAAACTAAAAACTGATATGGTCAAACAGTAAATAAACGACAGCTACTTTTCTGTGAGAAAGCGCTAGGACGAAGGTAGGTAGGACGAAGCCCGACGAGGCGCTTTTCAATGGCCTTGACCCTCTCCAGATCTCACTCCCTTGGACTTATTTTTATGTGGTATTGTCAAAAGCAAGGTTTACGCCAAGAATCCATCAACACTTGCTGAACTTAAGCTGGAATAGTCGAAGCGTTTGCAGAAGTTTCGGTTGCTATGTGCAAACGTGGATCTGAATCTGTCGTTTGTTTGCGTTTGCAACGCTGCCTCGAAGCTGATGGAGCTCAAGTGACAAAATAATATTACTGAATATATTATATAATATATAAGCATTACCATTACCAAATGTAATAAAAATTGGTTAATGATTAAAAGAGATACAATAAGATTAAAAAAAGAAAGATACTTATGGCCCTCCCTGTACCTATCTAATAAACTTATTTAAATCAGATTAAATTTCCAGTGTGAAACAGTTCCATAGCTTTTAAAGCTATTACTTTTAGATCCATAAAACGGTATTTTACATATAAAGCCATACAAATACTATTTGCAGTGTGTATAAAACTTGCTGATGGTTCCAAAGAGTTCCTTCAGTATCAAGAAATACTATTTTAATAATAAAAATGGAAAGATCTTTAATATAAGATCTTTTAATTACGACTGGTCAAAATTATCACTTTAAACAGTAAATTATATATTCAATAATTTATAATTAAAGCAACAATAAGTTTAACTAATAGAGACATTATACTATATGAATTATAGTTTATACTTATATGGTAAATAATTGAATTACAACAATATCAATTCGGAGCTACTGCTCAATTTTCGCTTATTTCTTGGCAAATGTTTCTAGCTCTGTTGCATGTATGTGTAATGCAGTAATTGTAAGTAGGTAAAAGTTGGTGTACAAATGGTTTTAGTAATTAGTGTAAATATAACATGTTATTAATTTTTCCTTGAAATGTCCGCAAACAACTTCCCATCCCCAAACCAAAAAGTAATCATTAGAATTTGGAGAGCCACTGCAAAAACTACAGCGAGCAACGTGGTAGTAATCGGAAACGGATCCTTTTCCTTCGCTTTGGGCCGAGAAAGTTTGGCCTGAATATTGGCCACAGATTCTTTGAGTTGCTCAATTTGTTCTGATTGCTCAATCTGCTTGGCCAGAAGTTGTCGAAGAAGATCAACCAATTGACGATTGCTCTCTCTAAATTCAATTAGAAATTCACCAGTTTAATATTGATCAAAGATATTCCAAACTTCAATGTAAAAATATCAAATGAACCTTGGATGGAATGCAGGAACAACTTGATCTGAATCTTTCCTCGCCTTCATGGTGCAAAAAGATAAACATCGCAGTTAATTAATTCTTATATATGGTATTATATAAGTAATTGGTTTATAGGATTAAAGTGAAACTTACTTTGCTATTTACAGAAATGAGAGAGCCTGCTGTTCTCATTATAGGAGTTTTATGCCTCCGAATGGTGCGAATGATGAAGTTGTCTTCGTATTCCAAAACATCGTTTGAATTGTCCCAGCTCATCTTATCTTCATATTTATACTTCCAAGTACTCCCATCCTGGATTTTTAATCAATTTCACAATTATAAATATTATGCTCAACTTTACAATTAACATCATTTGGAATTTGATGATTTATTTTAAATATAAAAAGATTTACGAAGAAAAAGTTGGCAGGACTCCACTCGACATTTCGCTCTTTTCTACTTAAAGCTTCTTGTCTTTGAAGATTCTCAATTGCAGATTTCTCCGTTGTGGCTGTCGTCTGATCCTCTGACTCAATTGATGCAGAAACTTTGGCCCAAAGTTTCTCCGACTCGAAATTACATTGATCCTCAAAGGGAATCGTATACCTTTTAAGTCTCGTTTCCTTCACGTCATCTGTCACTTCCCAGAAAGTTTCCCATTCCTAAAACACAACAAGTTTTTGATCATCTATAATTTAAATATATTTATCATTTGGACTGATTTCATTAACTTACCGAAGATCCTTTGTTCTTGATACTTATTTTGCTATCCCAATGGCCTTCGATAAAAGACAAAACATCTTTTCCCATCCGAATCTTCCCAGTCACACTATTTGTTTCATCAGATCTCGAAAAGAAACTCTGTTAAAAAACAATTTATCATTTTATAATTTATACCTTCACAACCATAATAATTAGTGTTGTTGATTGAATACCCTGAGTTTGAATTCCATGTCTGTTGAATATCCCGTCTTCTCACAGATAATGGAAACATTTCCTCCAAGCTCCATTGACAATGTACCCAAAAGAATCCCCTTGCAATGTGCAAATGGCATTGTTATATAATAAGTTTCCCCTCTGGGGAGAAGTGTCAAAATCCCGACCCCTTCCAGAATAGCAGATGTTGAATTTCCTTAAAAATTATTTCAACAATTAATATAAATTATTGTATAATAAAAACAATTTAAATTGATTTAAAATTTTAACTCAAATATCCTTACCATAAAATTTTGACTTTGTAAGAATGGCCGTAGTTATGGTGAATCCATCCTTTCTGTTTGTAACGTAATAAGCTGAGACCGGCGGATGATGTGACACTTGCTCGGCCAAGTAGAAAGTTCTTGATCCATTCGGATGTTCCCACATACATCGGAACATTTCTCCAAGAACCGGATTGTATGGCTTTTTCAGACCTTTGGGTTTCTTATAAAAACCGGACATGTACCACTTGAGAATTGACTTCATTCTTTCGAAAGGGTCATCTTCCTTCACGGCTCTACAATCAATTCAATGGTTGTTATCAAAACTGAATAGGAAGTGAAAGATCACTATATATAGATTTAGATTGAATTCAATTACTTTGAGAGGAGATCAGCATGAAAATAATAATCACTAAGTTTATCTAAAAATGAACGTGGTTCGAGAATAAAAGTAGGAAGGACAACTCTTGAGAGATCCATCCCAGGGCGAATTTGCTTCAGAATGAACCACAAGAGAGATTTATTTTTTTCGTCCAAAACTTCAGAATGTTCTCCTTTCGTCTAGAAATTGATGAATTATTAAATATATTGTAAATACTTAAATATATTTAAATATCCGATTTTATAAATATGTACAATTGTTAAGAGAGTAAAAGCAATTAGAATTTTACATTATGAGCAAAATCTTCGACAGTCAAAATGGTGTAATGGTTCGCAACTTCGGCAATCTCTGTTTGCAAATTCGTGGAATAATCTTTGACCAATGGTCCTCTTTCATCATGGTCCTCATATTCAGATTCAAGAGCTTCGTCATGTTCCTCTACATGAGAAGTGTCAGTGTCGGACTTTTCCGAATTACTTCCACCGCACCATTCTAATAGAAAATCACAATTAAAATTTATTCATAAACTTATTCTTCATTTTTAAACTCATGTTAAATAATTCTAAAAACAACGCATAACGCAGATATATGATAATGATTTTTTAAGTATAAGCATTGTATAGCAACTTTATTTCGAGTTCACGCAACTCTTGAGAATCCTTTTGTTTATTTGTCGTTTCTAAGTAAGAGAAAATTTAACCATTTCTCCAAACGTCAACGTGTTGTGACGACATTGAGTTTTAGAATGAATAATGCAAGTGTTGGCCCATATAATAGTTAACTTATACTTCATAGAGATAGTTCATGTTACAAATCAATTGTCAAACCCAAATGTGTTATAGTAATGATGTAAGAAACCCGATGTGACGTTTAGATAATTAGGATATATAAATTCAACTAATTTTAATTCAACAAGTTTTTAAAAAAATATAAGAGAAATTTGAAAGATTCTCACCTGCTTCAATTTCAGTTTCACTTGAATGTTTGTCATCCATCATATCACTGGACCGAGGGGATCGAACAAGAAGAGAAGAACAACTAAAATATAAAATAATATTTTAGAAACTTAAACACTATTATTATTACTTAAACTATTTAATTAAATTTAAAGAGTGCATGAGATGATTACGTTTGGATTTCTTATAATTTATCAAAATACTAGAACTTGAACATTTAACTCATTTGAGGATGTAAATGTGTAGATTTGGTTTTGAATAATGACTTTAAATCAAACTTGTTGTGCTGTTTGTTAAATTTCCAACACGGGCGATGTTGAGCCTGAGGGAACAATTCCTCTACTGGCACATCAAAGAAAAGTAAACTCAATCAATTGGAAAATGTGTCAAGAAAGTTTGTTATTTGTTAATAATTCAACTTGAGGTAATGAAATATTGAGTGAATATATGTATTGGTTTTCATCTAGTATTTTATTTACACGATCGTTAAAATTGATTGAGCCTCGGTGCTACATGTGCTTAGGTGGTAAAGAGAAATAGGCTTGAAAGCCCTCATAAGCATAAATAATTAACTAGTTAAATGGATCGCGACGAGTACGGCGATCCAGAATGAATAAAGTCCCAGAACTATTGATTTCTTTCAGTGTCACTGGAATATTCATTCAATTAGGATTACCAGGATTCGACTCAAAGACGCGTCAAGACAAAAATGATAAGTTTAAATACGAGTCATAATAAAGGGAAATTACATTATAATAACTATAATAAATGAATCGATAGACGGAGATTCCTTATGCACATAAATTCATACATAAACTAATAGCACTATCTATACTACGTACAAAATACTTGGACTAAATTAAATAGAATTATGCAAATAATTAATTTGTTAACAATTGACTAAATAAAGTTGAAATGGTCTTAAAATATAAATTAAAATAAACTTACGTTAAAGCTAGTTCAAGTCCATCCATCCAACATTTCCCTTCATCTGACGATGGGACTCGACAAATGAGGTATGTGGTTGGCAAAGGTTGAACCACAGCCCCGATCGTTTCTCCTTCTGGTCCCTTCGTGGACCAAATCGACTGCTCCAACGGATGGAACACTTTGAAACAGAAACCTTCCTTTTTCGAAGGTCTCTCGATCACTTTGCAGCAATGAAGAAGCACCGTGGCCACCCAATGACTGCTCTGAAATTAAAACAATTTAAATTACTTCAAATGTTAATGGGCATTTAAAATCATATTCATTTGTATGTATATTTTATATTATCATGAAATTCAATGCATATGTTTTATATAATTGGTATTTTGGCAAATAAATTATGGTATTATAGTATATTGAATTTTGAATTTTTAAATTTCTTTGAATGGATGGGAATTTACTTTGATCTTGCTGCTTTTGTATAAAAATAGTAAGCCTGGTTTGAGAACCGCCCAGAGCTTCGTCCATCCTTTTAATTTTCCTCGTACTTTGAGTGAGCTCGATAAAATGATGATTGAAGGGTCCTTGAGGGCAGAAGATAGTTCCTGAGCCACGCGTTGTTTTTCTCGACGATAGTTCTTTCGCTGAACTTTGTAGGACAGCTCCTATTAATAATTAATCATTTTAAAATTTTGATAAATATTAAAAATATGAAGGTATCTAAACATAGGTGAAAATGTAAACTTACTTTGTCTTCTAAATACGACTCTTCTTCAAGTATTGATCCTACAAAATTAAATAATTTAACTATTCACAAGTGGAAATCAATCAGGTGTGATCTAGTATATAAATTTTACTAATTTAATTACGCTTTACATAGATATAACTTATAACCATATATAAATAATCGATACGAATTGAGTAGAAAATAACTTGTAAAAACAACTTGTACAAACATAAATTTATGAAATGGTAATTTATAAAATAAAATGGTTGTAGTGTTTATTATTGATTGAATTATTCACTCACCTGGTGAATGAGGACTCTTGTTGAGTGAATCAGATGATCCGTTATGAGCATGGGATCCGAATTTAGGAAGAATAACATTGAGACTCGGTTTTCTCTTCATCTCTGTAAAAACCAAATTCGTTTATTTTCCCAACAAAATGGTAAGTTAAAATAAAGTAAGTAAGTGTGGATAGGTAAATCATATTTTAATAAATTGAATGTGACATGTAAAATTGAAAACAAATTACCCGATGATGCCTTTGATGAAAACGATGTTTGATGTTGACTCCCACTGGGAGTTTTTGCAAGTGTGGCTAATAAATTTGTCTGCTCATTTGGTGAAAATGAAAATGAACCACTGCCGGCACTGCCCTTTAGAATTTTAACATCCGGTGAAGGTCCCTCTGGATCTTGATCAGACATCGTCGATTGATTTGTAAAAAATTGACTCTTGTTCTTTGGTTCCTACATAAAAAATCATTCATTCGTTATGACTCTATATTAAAGACATTACGCAAAGATAAGCTGCAAAAATGTTAGCTCTATTAATGACATGTTTTTGTTGTAAAGGATTAAAGATACGAAGATAGCAGTATAATAAAAAAACCTATGTGACTTTTAATTCAGCTGATAAGTAATGAATGAATAAATTGAGTATACTCCCAACAAGGTTGAGAAGGTCAGGAAGTCGAACAACCCATTAGTTAGTGATACAATATGACTGCAAACAAACAAATCGTCACAAGGAAAAGCAAGAGCTTGCGATAATTAATTAACAAGTGTCCACTCACCGTTTACAAATGATAATGGGCGGTCGGAGTGGATGTGGAGAGCACCATTCTGGCGGCGAGCTCTTCAATAGTGCTCAACCTTGGTTATAGGAATTAAAGAGTGGGATCTTAATTTAATATTCCTTTTAGGTTGGTTCCATGTCCAGGGAAGACGAGGACATTTGGTGATTTGGTGCAATGCCTTGATTTAACATATTATTCGCATTCAACCAAGGCGCTGGAATAATACAAATAGATGTGTGGGAAAGTCAGGCCTCTAAAAACCCCTATATTTATCCTCTCTACTACATTACCAGAAGCTCGTTAAAACACATTTATGCATAACTAGGTTCTATTTACACTCTGCACACATCATTCACTTGCCATTATGGAAACGAGTCCCATTATTTCTACCTCAATAATAATTAAAGTTGGCCTCCTTTGGGGAATTTAAATTGTGAGGGGCGAAGGGAGAAAATGTGATAATTTGAATGATAAATGATGAGTCATTCCGGGATTGTTCGACGAGTTATCTCATAATACCCAGACAGACAGGAGCATTAAAGATTAAAGTTCACCACAATTAATTGGCTTGGCCTTGCTACGATAAAGGATTAGAATTGAGAGGGAGCAAAAGCTTATGGGGATATAAATTGCCTCAAAGAGTTAAACCAATTTAAATGCATGCCCAATCTTAATTCTCAAGATTTTCTGTTGTGAAGCTTGAACAGATTTTATCAAAGGGCTTTCTAATTTTCACGATCCCAATTAATTAGTTCGATTAGAACACGTATTTGAAATGGAATCAGAAGATTGCGAAACAGTTGTCGTTTTGAGATCACTCTACGAGGTAATTATTCCTTATCAATAAATCTTTCTAATAACTTGCAATATAAGAATTTAAATAATTTTATTTTATTTTTAATTATTTTAGAGACTCAAGGAATTTGAAGAATTAGATGGAAAAGTTAGCCGATTCTTGGTGTATGGAATTTGCAAAGGATATGGCGGAATCGAACATGCCGTTGCTGCGACAGTCATTCATTATTCAGATGAGGAGTCGTTGAAAGTGGGACAAAGCGCATTACCTTTTGGATTTACGCTCATTGGAATGGTTGAATTTGAAGATGATGAGGATCAAGATGTTTACACGGTAATTTATTTTGTTTTTATTCAATCATCTTTTATTTAAATTGATAATCCATTCATGTTATTCTCAATGATTGTGTTGATAATTGTTCTGGTGATTTCAGGCCCTTGATAACATTGACAAGCCGATCCTGTTGAAAGTTGCTGGTGGTGCTATTGTGGCGTCAAATGGTTTAGACTTTTTAACTCCACTGGACCTCGACATTGTCGAGGATGAATTATTTTGGCAAACACATGTCTGTACATTCCGCATCGGGGGAGAATTCCTTCTCACAAGTTTACTTGAGCCCCCGGATCTTAAAGACTGTTTTGCTCTGGCCAAAGTATTTAAAAGATTATTATTTACATAATTCATGAAATTAAAATTATTATTTAATTCTAGTCAAGAGTGTTGAATCAAGCCGCCTACACAATCGGATCAGAGGAAATCGCCACAATTCTTCCAAGGAATGGAAACATCATTTCCGATGCCCCAACTTTAAAAAGGAAAGTTCGCGTGTCTGACATTGTCAAATGTGTACAAGGAGACCTCGAAAAGATGAAATCAAAGAATGAAAATTATTTCATTCCTTCAATCACCATCGTGGACGTCAACATGCTTTATGATCAAACAAAGTCCAACTTTTTCAATAAAGCGGCCATTCTTGTGACGGATAAAAGTAAGATTTAAAACATCTTTTGACCATTGGCTTAATCCTTTTTGTATTTTAGCTGCGTCTTGTAAACTCTTCGAGCATTACGTGAACATTTCAACTCTTGTGATCGTCCCCGTCACCATGTCGGCCATTCACTTGTACCGAAAGTTCAACGCGGCGGTTTGCGCTCAATTGGAAAGAGGATTTCACTCAAATATTCTTCATCAGCTTGGAAATTCTATTAGTGCGGAAAAACCGGAAGTTTTTCATTTTTGGCCAAAGTTTTGCAATCATTTCATCACTATTTTCTACCCTCAAAATACTGTTGAAGAAAAGCTTCGTATGTTTTATACTTTTAATAACTTTACCTACCATACTTATTAAAAATACTTTGAAATAGATCTTATTAAAATTTCATTCAATTTCAAAAAAATCATAATGTTAAAATACATTTTGGATTTAATAGTGGAAAAACGACAAGAGCTCCATAGGGTCCTTTTTGCTCGACAAACTCTTCCGTATTTCCGAAGAAATGCTGCGATATTCCAAATGCCACGGGCTCTCATCTCTCCTCACACGTCTCTCAAAGGGAAATATTCGAATACTGCGATCATTCCAGGCTTTTACGAATATCGTCACTACATGCAGGACGATTTCAATGATGACGGATGGGGGTGTGCATATCGTTCTTTGCAAACAATTATTTCATGGTTTCGCCTCCAAGGCTTCACATCTAATGAAGTGCCAACTCATAAAGAGATCCAAGAATGTCTCGTATGAAACAATTTATATACTAAACCTAAACATTATAAAATATGATAAATTGTTAAATCTTGAATCTTTATATACTAGGTTAGCTTGGGAGACAAAAACTTGAACTTTATTAATTCGAGGCAATGGATTGGATCAACAGAGGTTGGGTTCGTTCTAGAGGCTCTTATGGGAATATCTTGTAGGATTATCGCAATATCCAGCGGAGCAGATATGGCCTCAAGGTAAAAAAAATCAAAATTATGTTCATTACAATATTTAGCATCAAGATAATTAATATAATATTTAGTTAGGTAGATATATAAATAAGGTAGCAGTGATATTACCAATATTTTAAAAGTTATTCTCCTTTGAATGATACAGAGCTGCAGATTTGGAGTCTCATTTTAAGATTCACGGGACACCCGTAATGATTGGCGGCGGAGTTTTGGCACACACAATTATTGGAGTTAGCAGGAACCCCGAGTCGGAAACAGAAGTCCAATTCTTAATTCTTGATCCCCACTACACTGGTAAGGAAGACATGAAGACGATCTTGACCAAGGGTTGGGTTGGTTGGAAAGATTGCAATTTCTGGAAGAAGGCCGATTTCTACAACATGTGCTTGCCTCTCTTACCGTCCGCTATTTAAAACTTAACTGACAAATCCTGATTTGAGTGATAATCTGTAAAGGTCGAGAGAGTTTGTGGAAATGTTAATATTTATCATAATTTATATAATATTACTCTAAAAGTTAATTTTGGGATGTATTATTAATCTCTCCAGTCCATTCAATTGGTTATGTAATTATAATATTGTCTTAATGTCTATATTAAGGGTACCTATCAATATCGTAGAGATTGAAGATTCAGACATTTTGGTTTTTAAATTATGTGCAGCTTCATTGCCTACAAATATAAAGAAATTGTCGACTAACATTAAGGATAAAGAATTGTTAAATTTATACTTAAAATACGTCATAAATGTATGCATTAATTATTATCTTGATTATGTACCAACTTTCGGATTTGGTGCACAAATACAGGTGGATACAGAATTGCATAAAGAAGCTAAAGCAATTAGAGTTATTCAATTGTTACAAATTGTTTACATCACATTACCTAACCTTCCCCCAAAGTGATTTTTAACTCTGTACTGTGAGTAAGAGTCACCTGAATTCATGATCCACATCCGAAGATTCTGAAGTTAAAATTTGTGAATATTTATATTAATAATTATATTGATCGTCAAAAATTGATAATGTGTCCAAATGGTTTTTCCTCGTAACTCATAGTATTTATAAAAATTAAAATTCTTTCTTATTGCTTGTATGATCATGATCATGAGGTAACAAATGTACCTTCAATCTATTACTTATATATTATTATATAAATAAAGATTAATTATATTTATAGGGATGAAAAATTATGAAGATAATTTATAAATTGTTAAACTTATGCATGTAGGTATACAGATATATAGTATTTATATTTATTATAAAAAATAAGTCAATATTGTCTATATACATTCTTAAATTCTTAAATTATAAAAAGATTTTAAATGTTAATTTATATGAATTTCGGGAAGTATTACATTATTCGAACAAAGTATTTCTCACATCCCTTTTATTTCCTCTTCCAAACTGGATCCATTCTAAAATTAAGTACCTAATAAGTAAAATGACATCCTTATATTACATAGATAAACCTTATAAACATTATGTCAAAGAAGTTAATGAGCCAATTACAATAAATATATCAACCATTTATTATACGACATCAATTTATATCATTCCATCCATCTATGTATTTCTGATATATTGACGTAGTTAAATATTGCACTATGGACATTAAAATTCATAAATATGTTGTCGAGAAGTTGGAGTTGACGTTGTTGTTGTTTGTTATTCTCACGATTCCTCCCTTCAGAATCAACCGCTGTTGAAACATGTGAGGATTTGATTTTACATTTTCCCAAATCCCAAAGTTATGCCGAGAGTATCACAATATTAACATACCAATCCCTATATCACAATTAAATACATTTATTTGGTAAATCAAAAAAGTGAGTTTCCAAAAATTCGGAAAATGCCAATGGATTAAAATCAACTCAATGTATTAAAATTTATTACCCGACTTGAATAATATTAATTTAATTCTTATCATTTACAATTATTATTAGTGTACCTAATAGTAAGCCGTACAAAATTGATGAACCAGGTGTGCATATTGACAAGATGCACTAATCATGAGTTTAAATGCATTAAGTCAATTAATATCATTTGATTTTTTTAATTTCCCATTCTCTGGTCTTTTGAATTGTTATGTGACTATTTGTCGCACTCTGAGGTTACAACATCAACGGAAGATCTGGCAAGGAGAGAGAGAGTGAACACAAACAGAAAGGACCGAAGTGATCGGATCGGAGGTTGAACAGACTCTCTGAAGACTGATCCCTGCTCCCTGTCCAACCTCACCCCAAGTGACTTATATATAATTAGCCCTAGTTTACCTTTGGGTCGGAGGATGACCGCCGTTCCGGTTGATAGTGATGACATGGACAAAGTTCTCACTTCCTATTTTGACAAGACGGTGAATTCGAACACGATCAAAGTAAGTTGATTCGCGGCCGCAATAGGGAGTGGTCAAATCTCCTCCCGACTACCTCCTTCATTTGACGTCTTCGGGGTTTTCCCCAATCCGAGGCACACTGCCCGTTTCCGGACCGCCTTAGACACTCCTTCCAATTCTCCTTTATGCGAACTTTCTACATTTGGAGATTCAACAATGATCTTTAAACCCAATGACCCACCAAACACTTTTAAATCTAATTAACTTTTCATTTTATCTCTCTCTCAGATACTTCACGTTTAAATTGCCCAAGAGATTCATCCCATTTAATAATACAATAGAGGCTGAATGGCTTGACTTTTAATCTTTTAATGATAGAAAATGATTTTAAAATGATTTCACTTTCTTTTGTTTTTCGTGTTCCAACTTTCTTATAGTTAGTATGCCAAGTCGATCTTTTCTTCTTCGATATCAATCCTCTTTTGTAATTATTATCAGAAGCTTTTGAGGAATTTATTTGTTCCGAGTTATATCATTATTACCTGAAAAAATTCTTTTATAGGAAAAATTCTGACTCAAAACTGTAACTGACCTACCCAATTCATTTATTCCAAGTCTTACATTAATTGTTATTAATTGATCGCTAGTCGATGCAATAACATTATGATTAATATCTCTTATCATCGATTCTCAAATTTATATGAATCTTTTGTTAACGATGATGTTTTAAATGGTGATTTGGATGTTTACAGGAAAAATCTACGCCGTCGAACGAGCTGAGCAAAAGCGACCTCCTTAAGATCCTTTCATATTTGGAAGGGGAAGTTCAAGCCAGAGACGTCGTAATTGCAACATTAAAATGTGAACGAGTGAAAAGGCTCCTCGCCGACAATAAATACTCCCTCACCAGTGATCCCTTCTCTGCTCTTAAGAGAGACAGCTTTGCGACCTTCATCAACTCCTCAGATTCCAAAGTAAACATCAACACATTTGATCATAAATATTATAGTACTTGCTATCTGTAGTTGGCAAATGATTTAGCGCATTTATATCATCAAATCCTCATTGCCCAATTTGGAAATTTAAAGGAAGACGTTGAGCTTGTTCGATTATGGGAAGCCCAGAAGCTTTCTCTTGAAAATCTAGTCCGACGTCAGAGACAGGCGATGAAGCATATGAGTAAGATTCTAGCAGATGCCGAAGTGATCCACAAAAACATGGCAGCAGAATTAGAAGAGGAAAAGTTCAAAAATGTTTCCATCAAGGGTGAGTAAAATATTGCAACTTTATATATAATAACTTTATATGATTATATTATTAAAATCATTATTTGAGATTTGGATTCGAATCTTTTATTGGCAATCAAGAGTTCCGATTTGAAAACTATTCGTATTAAATTCATAAAAAGTAAATATTCATTAATTAAATCTGTTCTTTGTTTGACCCAGATGGTTCAAAGTTAAAAGAAGAACTTGAAGTGGAGAAGCAGCTGCGGGGAAGGGCTGAGAAGAAAATTAAAGATACGTTAGATGCTCAGGAAGAGGAAAAGACCCGGCATAAAAACATCGTGCTTCTTCTCCTCACAGAGCGAAAGCGGATCTTGCGGCAGTATGTTGAAGAACGGAAACGGTCAGCCGATTTATCCCTCATGTTAGAAGAAGAAAAACGGCAAGCTCTCACGATGGCCGAAGGCTTAGAAGAAGAATCCCAAAAGGTATTTTCCATCAAATAATCTCAGCCACAGCCACAAATAGAAGATTGTATGCTTTTCCATTTTTATCATTATTAAATGATAATGATGTTGTTGTTGGAAGAGAGAAAATATTTTTTTTATTTAGGCTCTTCGGATGGAAGCCGAGATCGAGAGGCAAGCCAGTAGTTTTCGAAATGAACGTGATCGACTCACTACACTTGTTCGGGTCGAAGAAGAAAGGCGAATTGAAGTAGAAACGCATCTAAAGATCCTCCGGGCAGAGGTCAGATGATAAAACATATATCTCTCCTATTTTCCCTTTCAGACTTTTATGTAGAATTTGTTGGTAAATTTAATGTTTTTAGGTTGAGTCACTTCGGGGTCAGTTAGCTGAAGCCCATTCAGTAGCCATGTTCCAAGCTTCCCTCAACAATAGCAATACCGGTATTAAGAAAGGTTCTCAAACAAATACAATAGTGAAGACCTCTTCCACGGTTAATTCTGTCCCTGTACCTCAACCAAGTAAGTTTTACCTCCAATTTCATCTTTAGTGAACTTCTTTATTTTATTGTAATTTTTATAATACATTTGTGAATAATTGAAATAATTTCTAAATTGTTTTTAAATGTTTTTCAGCCACTGGCATTGCAAAATCGGTGTCACCTGTTCAGGCACCTGCAGCTTCAATTAATTCTTCCACCAACTCTGTCTTTCAGGTATTTTTATATGGAGTTCTGGCTTTATTTTAGCTGCGACTTTGACAGATTCCTCCTCAAATGGCTCATTTTCAGTTCTTCTAGTCAAAATGCTTTATTTTTGTAAATCACTATAAAATAGATACAAATGATGATTTGGCCACTTTAGAACCTTTTCCGTTTTCTTTTAATTACTTTTATTTCATTACTTAAATTGGCAACTTGTTCTAAGCTAAATATTTATTTTTTTAATCTGCGAAACAGCTAATTCCAATTATTTTCTGAGTTTTACTTAAAATTACGTAAACTTGACTTTACATGATGTGTGCTCAAATGTATTTTGTTTATTTATATTTTTAATTCTTGTATTATTTTATTGATGTTTACCTTTAATTACTTAAATTCATTTGTCTATTCAATATGAAAACGTTCACAATATGTATTGTTACCATCATAGTTATAATTGCGATCACTTTTGATTTCTTAATTCAAGCGCAACATTAATCTTTAAGTAACGATATTCAACGTTTTAAAATTCACAACTTTAGCAGTATCTTTTAAATACAAACCAAAGTAAAATTTATATTTTTATATCATTTTCCTTCAGAAATTCCATTATGTTTTTATTATGTTTTATACATATAATATTTAATCTTGTAGCTTTATGTCTTTCAAAATTATGAATGGGAAGTAATATGGTATTTTAATTTTCATTGTATGTATTTATACCAGATACACTGTTTGATCAATCTATCTGAACTCCAGCAAATTTGTTAACACTTATAAGTTCTTATTTAACCTGTGAACATATCAATCGTCCATTATAGTCTGTAAATTCGTACAAATTCACGCTTTTATTATTAAATTGTCACTTGAGTAGGAATTTTATAATTTGTGATTAAGATATTATACATGATTCTTTTTAAAAGTGTTCTCTTCATTATTCGGAATGGAATTTGCTTTATCTTACTTTAAACCTTCGCATAACTTCAATGTTCAACTCCTCTAATAAGTTCCACCTTAATTTCCTATATTTTACCAAAATAAATGCTGCAGCTAAACTTGATGTGTTTTGATAGTTTTAATGCCTAGTTCATTTCTTTTCTCATTTCATTTTCCTTATTCATGTTAGAATTATTTGAATCTATAATTTACTAGATTTGGCCCAGCTTAATTTGTAGTAAATCTATCTGCGTTTAATTCCTCTATAACTTCATTTGAATAGGCATATAAGTGAAAGCTTAATAATATTTATATACAAATTTTATCGAATCTTGAGCTGGATGAGACCTTATTTGCATTTTGTATATATTTTGATCCTTTGTTGCCTTTGAGAAAAACCATTCAGAGGCATTTAATATGCTTTTCTTTTTGACTTGACAAGTTTCGACAAGGGTCATTTGAATGTATGGATGTCTAGACATAAAAAAGTAGGTATACCTCGTGTGTCCCAATCAACCGGAATCGACCTATATAAATATAAAGCATCTCAAGTTTCATGAATATTAACTTTATGATTCCATTTCAATTCGTAATAAGACACTTAAACAAAGCTTGATTTACTATCTGAGCTTCTTAACCAATCATAAACTTGTAAACAAGTAGAGATAAAAAAGCCTCAATTCTTTCAACGGATATTTCCCAATCGCCAATTTTCAATTCAAATGAACCAAAAATATTTGTATTTAAAACTTCCGTTTTTTATATGTATTAATGCATTTGGCCAAAAAAATTTAAAATTTACATTTGGGGATCTATTTGACTTTATGATACGTATGATGACATATTTGATATAAAAATTTTTGACTCTGGGTGATGATTGGGATGTGTGAATTGGATTGCTTTCTATTTTGTGGTTTTTTTTATATTTACCCTTAATATAAAGAACCATGAAATTTGTGTGGTACAAGACGTTTTGGTTTCTCAGACGAAAGGGCCTGGCGGGATGTCAAGCAGCGAGAAAAGCCCGAGCGCTGGACTCCTCGGATCAGCTAAAAAATATAGTTTAGGTAGAGGGATTCCGCCGCCGGTTCCTCCGAATAAACCATCGGTTCCTCCGAAAAGCGGAAGTCTCACTGCCAAAATCCACGCAGCCAAATTAGAACAACAGATCACATGAGTTTGAAGAACCTCGTTGCATCGCATCTCAATCACGGCCTTCCCAACTCCATTTAGACAAACCAAGGAATCGCAATAAATATGAATCAAAGGCTGTTCTCCTCGACAAGACTTTCCCTGTAATAAGATGATTCTTATGTGTGTGTGTATGTGTCTTCAGTCACCTCCTTTCCAATTTACTTTGACTCCATTTAATAGAGATTTATGATTATTTTGAGTTATGGATTTTTTTAGTAAAATAATTATTTCACCTCCCCCCTTTTCTTTCATTGTAATGATCATATGAATGTTTGTAATTAAAAATTTTCTTTTTATTCTCATACTTAAAACCGACTTTGCTAACTCATTTTGTAAGTACCATATTTATATATATAATATATATATAATATGTACGATATGAACATTCTCTTCTTGTTAATGTAGTTTCCAATCCTTCAAGCCATAGTTGATGAACTAAAAACTAGGAATATTTTAAATAGCTAGAGATATTTTAGATATGAAGAATATATGAATGCTAAAAATTGATATGATGAAATATAACCATTGAACAGGCTGAATTGAAAGCGACGGTATAATAAATCACTTGCATATAGATCAATAAATAATAAAGTTAAAAATTATTTAATTGGAAAAAGGGGTTCCCATCGGGGGGAATTCATTTGTAATCGAGGAATTAAGTAAAGTTTGTTAGGGTTAGACAGTGGGGCGGGAGTGAGGAAGAGGTGGATTGTTCCCACCGGCTTCATTGGCCGTAGTCGAATGAGCTGCCTGAAGAGCTGTGGGCCCTGCGGCCCCGGCGGCTGCAGCGGCCGCCGCAGCTGCAGCATAGTAACTTCCGTTAAGTCCCTCAGGAAACCCCGTCCCTCCGGTCCCAGAAGAACCTCCCATGAAATACTCTTTGTTCACGCAGTTACGGAGGGAGTCGGGGATTCGACCAACAATGGCCCGTCGGATCTCCGATGCCGCCATTTCCCTATTCAAACAATACCAATTACACATGTGGTTTACATCCAACCAAGCATACTCATATAATATATTTTTAATTTTGTAATAAATATTATATAATTGGGCATACCTGAGCTCAGTGCAAGAGGCATCAGAGTAGAAAGCCGCATGAGGAGTGCAAATGAGATTGGGTGCATCTTTGAGTGGCCCTTGGAAAACATTGAAGGGCTCGTTCTCGTGAACGTCGAGTGCAGCAGATCTGATCCGACCTTCACGAAGAGCGGAGGCCAAAGCGGCTTCGTCCACCAGCCCACCTCGGGCTGTGTTCACCAAAAATGCACCTGGACGGAAGAGGAAATGATTAAAATGAATGATGCAATCGAAGGAATTCAAGTCCCACCTGGTCGCATCTGCTTGAGAGTGTACTCGTTGATGAGATGGTGATTGTGTTCATTGAGAGTGCAATGGAGAGAGACGCAGTCAGACTGGAAGAGAAGGTCTTGCAGTGTGTACACCCGAGTCACTCCCAGACTCTTCTCAATTCCATCAGGCAGGTACGGGTCATAAAAGATGACATTGAAGCCAAAGGCCTTTGCCCGGAGAGCCACTGCCGACCCAATGCGTCCGAGTCCCACGATTCCAAGAGTGTCCCCGCGGATGCGGGCACATCCCTGTGCGGCCTCACGTACCTGCTCCAAATTGAAAACACGTGTCTCCTCTCGCAAATGTTTTTGACTCAAAATGTATTATGTAAGCTATTTATAATTATTATTATATAATTGGTTGGAATTCGTGGGAGTGGCACGATCCAACGCGGACTGTGTTTCTACCTGCTCAGGTCCCGTGAATTTCTTCCCATCCCTCACCATGATGGCGAGCCAGTATGTCCTTCGATACAGATTGAGAATGAGACACATCGTGGTGTCTGCCACTTCTTCGACGCCGTAACCGGGCACATTGCACACCGCGATCCCCAGTTCGCCAGCCGCCTGGAAGGAATAAATATGTCAGCATGGTTCCCGTCGGCCATGACTCATTCCCCACAACCAATAATAAAAACCAAATACTGTACCTTGACGTCGATGTTGTCGACGCCCGATCCGATGCGGACGATGATTCGAAGAGCTTTAAACTTCTCCAGGTCCTCCTTGGTGAGGGTGATGGTGTGCCACATGAGAGCCCCCACCGCTTCGTTCAAAACCTTCTCGTGGATCTCGGCGGTGGATTGGGCGTCGCAGAAGGCGACTGTCGCCACGTCCTTGAGGATCGGCATCTCGATCGAGCAGTCTCGTCCGTCGAGCAGGGCCACGAGCGGCCGGGCGTGAATGGGCCCATTGTTCAGGGGCCCCCGCCCGCCCTCGACGCGGGGACGCTTAGTGTTGGGGAGCATGGCGGGCTGTGGGTTGTGTAGGAGCGGCTCACGTCGTCCGTCCACTTCCAGGCCTGGAGAGACTCTGGCCCTCTCAGCCTCCCCGAGCGTCGCTTCGGTTGAGGGGTGGAAGAGGTACGGAGGCCGGTGGTGGGCTCCGTACTACGCACGCCGCCTCCCAGCCCTTCCTTGCCAACATCACGAGACGGCCGAAGAATCACCACAGAATAAAAGACATCCTCAACCATCCCTCGGTCACTCTCAAACGGCCCCTTGAATATCATCTTCAATTTCTTATGCATCTTCCCAGGATCATTTTAGCCACTAGTCCCTTCTACAAATCCTTCCGTTCACATCCTTTCGCCCACATCATTGATCATATGGACACGATGCGACATCGGGAGTTTGACGTTCCTGGGCCCGGTCTCGACACTGAGGCGAGGTGGGGAGGAAAGTAGGTTGTCGAAACGAGTTTGTTGGGGGATGTCCCTCCAGACATTTGACTCTCGAGGATTCCAGGGAAGGGAGGGCCGAGGGCTGGGAACAATGAGGGTCGATCGAGAAGTGCAGCAGGGAAGATAAGTGGGGATAATAGGAGTCGAGTTAGGGTATCCCTCCCATGCCTTGCGTCTTTGGACTCCTTGCCCGACTCCTGTTGATGGAAGTTGCTCTCCCTCCGCGTCCTCCTCCAATTGATTGGGGGAGTAGAGGAGGACGCCGAAGAGTTACGCACCCCGCCGCCCCAAGTTCGCCACTGTTATTGTGCTTCTTCGCTCCCGTCCATCGACCATTCCTCGGCCCTCCATCGCTCCATCGCCATCCTCCCCGCCCCCAACGGCCGGACCAACACCCCACGCCCTCCAACGACCAAACTTACAAATACTCACGGCCCGCCCTCGCATGATGGCGCCAACCATTCACCACTATCAATTACTCATTCTCATTATATTGCATTTCATTGCATTGCATTGCATTGCACTGCACTGCACTGTAATGTAGATTGCACTATATATTGCAATACACTCAAATACACTGTAGAGTATTCTATACTATGCACGAGTATTCTCATTTTATATGTATGTTCTCATAAACATTTAACATTGTATGAATTTCTGAGATGAAATCTTCAGATGAGAAGCTTCAAATGGGATGTGTAATGAGTAGATGAGATATAAATGATGAATATATAGTTTAGTTTAATTCTAATGGTTATAATGTACATATGCATGGTTGTTTAGAAGCTCAATTAACCTGTCTTTGAGAAATAATAAACATTTTAATATTGGATTAAAATGACACTTTGTAGTTAATAAGATAAATACGTATAACCCCACAACACAATCATTTGTGTACAATGGCACTTAGGAATTGGCAATGTGCGAATATAAGCACAAGTCGTCATTAAATGTTTGTTGTGAATGATCTAAACACATTTCCACCCTTTGTAAACAACGACTACACGAGTATTACCCAACACATCCCATTGATGTGAAATTGCTCTTTTCCAACCAGAACAAAGTGCCAACATTGAGTTAATCAAAGTGTACATAAATCCATTAATTGAATTCTTTCCACTTCAATTTAAGGAGGTTTAAATTAATGTTTATGCTGATGTGGTAAGCTGATATGTGTATTTTTATTATATTTTTAATTTGTCATAGGAAGTATGTAATATGTACAATTATAAATAATGATATCTAGAGAATATTTAGTTAATGATGACTTTAATGAGTATTTATTTCATGTACCCGGGTGAGATTGTATAATGAATGTTATTGTGTACAATTGGGGACAAGTGGTATGGGAGAAGCATTGAGATTGACATTGCAGTCAATTGCCTTCATCAGTTGTTTTCTCCAAGAGCGGAAGTAGATCTCGATTCTCAATTGAAGTTCTCTGCATCTTGTATAATGAAGTTTGGCCTAAACTAATGGGATGTGAATTCGAGTTGGCACAGTTCCTCAATTCCAACAAGTTTCTTTCAACCTATTCGTTACATTTATTTCTCATTTATGGCATGATCATTTTCTGTGATCATCCGATCATCATTATGGTAATGACGAAGGTAAATGGGCCAACCTCCCAAATTTGCAAAATTTTGACCCCTCTTACGATTTTCAAACCAAGTGTTTAGTTTGTATATACACACCACCTACACTGCATTGTCTGTTCAGTTCACTCACACGCAGACATGCATAGTTTTTTCATAGTAATTTAATTGATCTGGCCTAGTTTCCAATAATTATTAATAGCTTTGTGTTTAGGTTATGTTAGGTACTAACAGCGGCCATATTGACATATTATGATTTTATATATCAATATATTTATTAAAAATTATTTATTTAAGTAAACAAAATTGACTATTATCTTTAAACAACTCGACTATAGTTTACATTGCTTTAAAACACTTATTAGTACATTAATGAAATTTACAGTATTGGATTAAGTAAGGGGTTTAAAGGATTTCCTTGCTTTCACTATCTTCGGAGCGAGTAACACGTTTAATAATTATATTCATAATGATGATGTTTTGTTCAATGCCTTTAAATGACACGTTCATTAAGTCAATTAGCCATTTGCCTCACTTCAAATCCTCCTTTATTTGGTATGAAAAACCAGGAATTCACAGTATTGGATCTCAACAGCAGTCATTTGATAGAGATGTGCTGGCCATCAAGACGTGAAGGGAGATCCTTTATTTACCTTTGTCATTTCTCTCTCATGTTTTGCCATCTCCTTGAAGATTGGATAATGCGTATGGAGGTTCATTAACTAATCGTGAGCATGTTTTGGGATGTTAGGAAAGAGAATTACTCCACCTGGTCTGCAGACAAGGTTGTTCGCACTTGGACATGTGTACTCACTCTGTTTATTATTTTTTAGTGGTGGGGAAATCTTTTGTGTACCTGTGAGCCAACTGAGGTACCTTAACTACTGTTATAATTCCTCTAATATTCTTGAGAAAGGGAAAGAGTGCACTTTGAACCGTTTTTCTCCCTTTCCTCGATGTATTTCGAGCCTCTGGCAGGGGGAGTGACCTAGAGAGTGTGTGTAGAGGCGAGGAATTGATTTTTGTGCCGGTGAAGTTTCTCTTCCTCCACCCGGCGGCCGCCTCTCCTCCTCCTCTGCTCTTCGACTCCTCTCTACCTCACCTTATTCCACTCAAGTGAGTCCGACGAGTTGGTTGTGAAAGTGCTCCCTTGGAGGAAAAGAGAAATCAGAGAGTCAATACATACTTGGAGGATGTTAGGTAAGAAAGCAAAATTTAGGTCGCGAATCCTCCAAGACTCTCAATGAACCAAAGAGGTCATCTGGCCGTTCCTTTGACACTTCCTTTTAATATGTTCGTCCAATTTTGACCAAGCCAGTTTAAATGGACTTCTCCTCAATGTCCCCCTCCACCAGTTTGAAGGATTTGGAGAAACAGGAATTGCGGATTTTTACATTATTGCAAAAAGAATAGGGCGGGTAGACCTACATACCTACATATACATTCTTCAATTACCGCCCATCCTCGGCTCTCAATACTCCTCAATTAATCGATATATCATTTAATATTCGATCCCCCAACTTGAAGATTTCTCTCCTTGGTTCATCAAAAGGTATGACTTGACGTTTCGACCTCTTAACTCATTCACACTTTCGATTCTCTGCCCGTCAGGGCCAAACCTTGTCTTTTTTTATCAATGCGTAATTTTTTTCTCAATAACCTTATTTTTTCCCTCTCATTACCAGGCCTGGACTATTCCTGGATGAACTTCCGTCTTAAACCAACCTTCCTCGTTTCATTCCGCTTAATTGATCCAAAGTGAAGAAGGACACTCTCCTGAGTCATTTGGGAACAGCCGAGTCTCCACACACTCACTCACGTATGTCTTATCTCATTTAATAAACAACTCCCCACCTCTGTGCAATTAATTAATCTCTGGGGAAAATTGACTCATGCAAATCTCCACATCGCGTTTCATCATTCATTTGAGTCAACTTGAAGATAGCTCTTTGAAAACTCCATTTTTTATATCTTCAGTCTTCTCCCCTCGCCCGACACGGCCTCAATCAACTCTTGTCACTCAGTGCATTTATGGGGAAAAAGTCCTCGAATTGCCCTTGCATTACCAAACCGTCCATTGTTCAAACCCTTTTCCTCCTCTGTGAACCGTGAAAAAGTTAAGAGACTTAAAATTAAATATCAATACCTCCATTAGGAAATTATTTAATTTCATTCATAATTGCCCAATGGTTATTAGGAGGAATAATAGAAATTGGACCCGTGAATTGTTAAAAGCTTAAATACTACTCATTGTCTTCCATAGTAACCACAACTTGTTTATTGATTCCTGACCATGTGATAGCCGATTTTGTGGGCTGACTTATCGGATAAAATAAATTGAGCTCCTCGACCCGACTCTTTTAATATTTTCCTAAAAGGAGTCACTTAACTAATTTTAATTAAATAAAGACAGGGATTCCTCTGTTTCCACATCAGGCTTCATCCTCTATAAATTCCACATTGACAAAGGTAGTGCGTTTGCTCAATGCACATGCGAGAGCTATTTTTATCCCTATTCCTGACACTTTGCGTCCTTTTACCTAGGTCTGTTTCAAGTCACACTATGGGAAACAACCTTCCTAAGGCTCAAGACGAAGAGGAGCCTTACTGCGAGCCCTTCAGCGCCGTCTGGTCCAACGTCAAGACCACTCAAGGAAGGAAGACCGGGAGCAAGTCCAAGAAGATCAATGGAACCTTCTTGTCGGAAAGATATGTCCCGGAACCCGTTCTCGAAATTCTCATGAGCTACTTTGAATTAGAAGACATCCTCACCTGTGCTAAAGTAAGCTCACTTAAATTATACTGATATGGGAAATAATCAATGGTGATATTTAAATGTCAATTCCTTGTAAAATAAATAAAAGCGAGGAGGAATTTGATTGCCTTGGTAATCAGTTTATGACATTTCGAGGATTCCAAGGAATGTCCCTCGCCAAATTTCTACCAGTATTTATATCAATTGTTGGAATGTTGGAAAGATTCAAACGTATTTTTTTATTATTATTTTCCATGGGCTCGGAAGTTGAAAGATTAACGTAGAATAATAAATGAGCTGCAATTAATTATCTTTATCATTTTTATCAGGTTTGCCGCCAATGGAAAGATATAACAACAATGCGGTCATTTTGGAAGCTTGTTTGTCATCGGTATTCCGTTGACTGGGACACGATACCTGAATACATTAAACGCCATGACTGTGCCTGGATCTTTTACTTCAAAGTCTGCCAGAAAAACATATTCACCAAAAATTTCATTTCCAACCCATCAGGAGAAAGTACTTTAAAAATATTTAATAATTAACAATAATTAATGCTACTTGAAATAATAGGAAAAGATTTTTAAAAATTAATTTCATTTGTTCAGGTTCTCTTAAAGATTGGCAAATTGGAAGAAACGGAGGTTTTGGGTGGCAAGTTGAGGAGGTTCCAATTGACTGTAGCCCTCTGCCCTTCGACCCGCTCTTTCCTGGATCCCAATCGTGTTTCGTTTCCTCGAGTTTAAATGAAAAATGGCAAGTGATTGACCTCTGGCGCTGCGGACTAAATCCTGCTATCATGAGAATGAGTTTGCCCTTCGAGATTGAATGTTCCGAATTGTAATTGACAATTACTATTTAATCTAACCTTTATTCTGTCTTTTATATGAGTTAATTATTACTTAAATTTCTCTTAGGTTTAATTCTCGCCCCAACAACTGCGTCTTTTACGAATGGACTGTGCAATTGAAAGACAAACATTATCGGCCATTCTCTCAGCAATCCGAGCAAAGACACTTGCCATTGAAAAACCCCGGGGCGGCGGAATGGGTCAAGAACAAGGCATCCTTCATGTTCTACGACGGTCGAGACGAAGACACTGTGATTAACCTTCGCTACATTTTCTTCATGCACAAGGGAATGGACTCAGCTCCGCTGTTGAGCGGCGGGCACGAAGGAGTCAAAATTGCTCGAGCTTCTGTGAGGTTCCGTTGCCCTCCGGTGGCCTCCGACTGCTCCGACGACGAACCGGAAGAATTCGACGGCACAAACTTCGAGACGATCCGAAGACAGAGCGACCAGTGGGAAATCGTCGTCCAGGGAGCTCCCGGCTTCGATCTCGACAATTTCATCTCGAGTCAGGAGAAGGTGAAGAGGAAGGGCGGATCTCAAGGAGAAAGCAGCAGCGATCCCGACGCCATCAGTGAGGAAGACGAGTCTTCGTTCCTGGCTGACGAGTCCCCGTTGGGGTCGATGATCATCGTCGAGAAGGAACCGAAAGAGGAGTCCCAGGATCCTGCGAAGGTCATGATCTTGGGCAATTAAGGGCGACGTAGAAGGCTCAATTTAATTAGGCACTCACTTTCCAATTAAAACATACCAAGTGAAAATACACTCAAATACATTTCCTAAACTCGGTTTTTCTTCTTCGCTCAAAGACTGAAGACGGAAAATCGATTTTAGTTCATGTCCACACCTTACGCAATTATGGTACCTACAATTAGTTAGAATTTTCATGTATTGTTAACTCGTTTGATGTCGAAATTGATTTGCTCAGGAATTGATTTACTATTTAGAATATACGTAATAAATGAGAGCCAAAAAGGAAAAAATATCATGTAAAATGTAAAACTAAAATTCTCTTTCTGCTCAGCTACGAATCTTGCATATTGTACAACTTTTTAATAAACTGTATTAAATAAATTGACGTACCTAAATATGTATCTTTTGATGCTACCTAATTAGTATTAATAATGCAACATTCTATTTATGAATATATCTGACATGGATATATTAAAAATATTTTACATCAGTTATATTTTCAAACTTTTTGCAATAACTACTTAAATAGTGGAACATTTTAATTTTTGTCTAATTGTAAATAATGACATATATTTTATATTATAGTATTTCTATTATAACAGTATCTAAATAAATATATTGAATATAATTGTTGGTCAATTAAATAAACTACTCGGACTTGGAAAGATGACATATATGTTAGTTAGGATTTTAAAATGACAATTCCAAACAATGCACATACCAAGAAATATATTGTGATCTAAATTAATACCTGATAAAGAAATAATATTTACAATTAGTGTATTGAGAGTAATAACTTGAACTAACAACTACAAACAATATACGTGTTTACAGAGAGTATCTTAACAGTGTAACAAGTGCTAAATGCATAAATTATATATATATTATAAACTAGTTTTCAATTGAGTTTGTTTTAAATAACATTTAATTTGTATACGTGTTGCATTTCTATTGGCCAGTCAATTCCACATTTTCATTTTATATTTAAATGTAATATTATATGTGTTGCATCAATTATCTACTTTAATAAAATACATAAAAGAAACAAGTAATACAGATAGTTTCAAAGTCTAGATTTGCAATACTCCTAAGGAATATTCTTTTGCATGCTTAAAGCTATTCCTTGTCTGGATTCGAGAGTCTGCATTTATTATTTTTGTTTGTTAACTACTCTATGTGCTAATTATCTAACAGTAATTTGTAATACCGGGTGCAATTTTATTTGTCAAATCATTCAAGTTTGTATATTATTATAAATCGTAAAGATATCATATGTACCTACAAATATTTGTATATGTATAAGTTTCAATAATATCAATATTTAAGTAGGATTGTTAGTTGGAAGATTTAAAGGTCCAAAATTAACGTGTAGGTAAATATTGTAGTATATAAATACAGTCGTTCGTATCTTCAAGATAAGAAATTGATATTAAAATATAAGAAAAAAGCTATAAGAAAATGAGTGTTAAAAGTAAAATGCAATAAATGATCTGTGCTTTTATCCATTATGTTTGCTCGTTTAAGTATTACTTTGTAGTTATTATTACATAAATATTAAATATAAAGTGTAGACAATTGTTTCATTGAATCATGCTTAGAATATACTGTGATTATGGTTTTAGTGCATTGTACATTGTACTTATTTCAATATATGACATAATTAAATACTTTTTATTGTTTAACAATTATTTAAAATATTCTTTACCATCACATTTTATATGAAAAGATTTTGATTTTGTATTTTTTCCTAAATCAAATTAATCAAACAATCACAGTTGTGTATAAATATATATTTTGTATGCCCCTTCGTAATTTCTGGACTCTACCTGAAAAAGTATCTGATGATATAATTAGGTGTAATACAATTTACATATTATTACTTATCATAATCATCACGATTCTTGGTCCTTTAATAGCAGAGCATACTTTGCTGTGTAATTTATAAATTGTAAATACCTAAAGTATATGACTAGAATTAATAAATTTGCATGCAATTTATTTCCTTGATTTAAATTCTCATTAAAATATCACATTTAACTCATCAATAATGACATCTCAACATTTTCATAATTTTTCATCTTTTATTCTGATCATTTTAATAAAAATTATTAAAATTCATAAATTTGATTATATATTATTGCTAATTGCTAGGTATATAATACTTAATACTATACGTATAAGTATACTATTTACTATGTACCTACTTATGTAAACTATAACTGTATTTATGTTCGTTTATATTTACAATTAAACCATTATTGAACTGTCTTACATTTAGTTTGTACTTTACTTTATACTGTCATTAAGTTATGTACGATGATAAATAACATTTGCCCATGCTGAGTAGGTATACCTATATGTACATGTATTTAATTATGGATTACTTTATTAGGATTAGATATTACAAATGGTTTATTACTACCACACAACCACATAGAAAATAATTATTTGGAAATGCAGGGCATTTGTTGTTTTAAATAATTCAAAAGAAACATAACTCTCTATTAAATAATATAGACATTTAAGACAATACATGCAATGTAAAACTCCATTAATTATAAATAAGGATTGATTGAAAGGCTGATGCCTTGTTTCATTTAAATATATACAAATTGTTAAAACTATTGATTATTTAATGTTAGTGAAACCATAAGCCTCCTTGAATATTTATTACAATTATCTTAGAATTGAAAAAACTTTAATAATTTTAAAAGTAAATGAGTTCATCAATGTTTGTATATCTACTATTATCTACCAAAATCTATATTATGTATTATTACTTGGTACATCATACTATAGACACTAATTACATAATTACTAATATTGTCATTCTAATTCCTAGTATCCTATTCCTAGTCTTATTGGTACTTGTGCCTTCCCAATGAAAGAATTTATGTAAATAAAAAGGAAAAGTTCATGAGCTGTTGAATTAATTGGAAAATGCAAAACAAACATTAGCTATGACGTATGAACTAATGTTTCTCAGTATTAATTAATCGCCCATATTTATATTAATACACTGATTTATAATGAATAATATCCTTCGTTACTAGTAATCTAACCTTATAACAACTTATAGGTTTCTTTGGTTCGTAGGTAAGAAAAGTGCAGTAAAGGATCCTACTAATATCTAATAAGCTAATATACATTAAGTAAATTGTGAATTTTCTTTAATGGTTCAACTTCGATTCGATGGCTGGTTTTGTTCAATGTGCACTGGTGGAAATTTTTACTGGGTTGAATTACCATCACTCGAACTCGTAAAGATAAATACTCTACAATGTGCTACTTATTAAAAATTGTATTAAAATGTTGTATCATGTGGCATTAAAATGAAATAAATACTTTTATGAAGATTATTTTGACATATGGGCCTGATTGCATTCACTGCCCTTTATTCCACTTCCCCACTACAATATAATTTGGCAAATTAACTTTAATTTGCCAATACGCTTCAATTATAATTAATAATTAGGTATATAAATACACCATAGTTTAACTATCTGAATTGTAAATAGGCCAACAAACTCAACAATCTAGATATGGTTTCTTTTATTTGTAATCATAAGGTGTATTAAAATACATACATAAATATGTTTTATGTATATGTTTTATGTAAAAATGCATTCCTCTAATAACTACATTAAATCTTGTAATTAGTAAAAGAGGGATATTTTAAAAACGTTTTTTTTCTTTCGCATCGATTCCTATATATTAGTTAGCATTAACAATTAGTAACGCATATACTTATTATTGTTTAAATGTTGATCGTTACTTTATTCAATATTTTATTTTAAAACATATTTGAATACTTGAATTATTATATTTGAATTATTTATAGAATATTGAAAATTGACAAACAATATCTGATAATTAGACCATATAAATAATATACCAAGTTTATATTATATAGTATAGTTTAATGATTACAGTGTATTATTATTTGGTTCAACATTGGCTACAAGTTAATTAAATATGAAAAGCATTATTGAAGTATACTTAATATACTTATAAATGTACATATGCCAAATAATAAAGTGAAATAACGCATGCGACTCATTAAATCATATGTCCTCATATGAATTCGTTTTCTTTTTGATGTTTTTCTTTAAGCCTTCTTCACTGACACTAGACGCAGAAGTCCAAATAATATTTTTTTACACGCTCAACAATTCTCATTTCTTAAAAGCGGAGTGAAAGAGAATTGTCCTTTTTTCACTTGGAACACTTCTCCCCATTTCGCTCAAATTACTTGGAAATATCTCCTATCTTAATACAAATAGTTTGAAACATTTTTTCCAGCCCATGTTATATACTTTATATATTAAATAGTTTTATTGCCAGTTTAATAAAATGCGCACTGTTTCTACTAAAATTTGAATTTAGGGAATTGAAAGTTTATAAACGTTCAAAATGATTCCCTTTCTTCTTGCCCTCTCATGCCTCACAAAGATCTCCAAGGATTGCCCTCAAAAAACTCCTATCATGAGTTGTAAGCAAAAACAAATCCCTTTCGATAAAAGCATTTATGGAATTGCAAAATGATCGTCTTTATTCATACACATATAACTTGGTTCTTAATATCATTACAATTAAAAAATTACATTTTAGATCAATTAAAAAACATTTGGAGTCCGACGAATATCTATGAATCAAATAATTACCAAAATGGGACCTGGATCTACAGCGCTGAAGAACCAAACATCACATCGCTTAAAGGGGTGACGCTGAGAGTTGCCCTTATTCCAGTAAGTTCGTATATAACTTAACCACCTTAACTTGTTCACAAATTTCATATTTACCATTTTTAATATTTGATCCTTACTCATTTTGAACCATTTTAGGAACCGCCGTTTGTGCTCAAACAATTTAACTACCCGAATGGCACATTGGAAATCACCGGAGTTTCAAGAACTGTTCTTCAAATTCTACGAGACTCGCTTGGGTTCGATTGGACCATAGTTTTTCCAAAAGACGGGACTCTCGGGATTTGGAACGATACGACCAAGAGATGGACGGGCGTAGTTGAAATGCTTGCGAATGATGTATGCTTTTGTAAATTAATGGTTTTATTCAATTACCATTTTATTTAATTAATTAATTGTTAGTATCAGATTATCATCTTTGTGGGATTTAGAATTTGAGAATGTTATATGATTTGCAGGAAGCGGACCTCACAGTCTCATTCATGAGCATGATTGACGAGCGGAAAGAAGTGTTGGACTTTTCGCGGGCCTTTGGAGAAGAACGTTGGGTCATCATGATGAGTCGACCTCAAGAGACGACGGACGGAGATGGGCTGGTGGCTCCGTTTCAGAATGATGTCAGTTGGTTCTTTTTTCATTTTCACCATTTACACTATTTATTGAGGGTAGTGGGGGGTGATAGATGGGTGGATCGATAAGGACATTAAGGTGATTGAGAGTCCGTTGGAGATATTCATATATATTCATAATGAGGAGTGACGACGACGAAACTCATGGAAACATTGACAAACCTTAGTCGCTGACAGTCTATCAATATCAGCATTAAGTGGGGAATTTGCCCATGAATATTTGATGACGGGTTTTTGCATGATACGTGTCAACAAATAGGAATTGAAAAGTACTGCCCCACTCTTTTATTCCCCTTTCTTTAGATAATAAGGAGAACTTTGCAAACCTTTGTTACACTTTAATTCACCCCCATGCAATAATTCATTATTGATCATGTTTGTTGAGGTTTCAATATTGAGCTCAAGACCCTCAATTCTGGGTGCTAAAAGCAGAAACATGATTGAAATTGAACGAAATAAACTACGGTGACCGACCTTCAATAAAACCCATAATGAACCAAATATTGAACTTATTTTATATATTAGATTTGATAACTTTTAATTGGAAATATGGATATTATATGAGTCTATGCATATAATTATTTAACTAATGTTAATTTAACTAAAAATAAGTATTATTCCACCTTTTCTGTTTTAAAGATCCATATCTAGTTTTATAGTTATTTACGCATGTTTTCTACACACATACTTGTAGCTCATATAAGTACCATATGTAAGTGTCTGTTAAAAACGAAATGAATTGTGTAATTTATATGTTTATATTAATTAGACAAATCATAATAAAGCATCTAACTATACATCATTTTATATAGTTTGCATTTCGATTCCGAGTTCATGCTACTTCCTCAATGTAAGTTGAGTATTGATAAGGCAATGCGGATTACATATCTGTATTTGTAGTTAACATTATCTCAACATTTATAATTCAAAGATAAGTTCAAATAAAAACAAGATATTTTGTGTAAATACTATCAAATGCATCAAATACAAGATCACCACACGTAACATATATGTAGGATATATGTAAACGAGTTACATCATGGTATTTACTCTACGGGTATTTACTATTCCATCAGTACATGGAGTACATATTTATAACATACCTAATATGCAGTTGTAGGCAGTGCATTTAATGTACTTGTATACTTACATATTAAAAAGTATGGGTAAATAGAGTAAGTGTGAGTACATATTGTGTATACACCTACAGTGTGAATACATGTACTTACATTTAGAAACTACATGGATTAGCAAGAGATAAAATGGCCATAAATGGCTGTCAGCATGATACAAAATATTTTCATGCTTGCAATTTATTTCCCACTAACAAATAGTTACAAGGAATATGAAGACTTGAAACATATTAGTTGATTACATCAACAATCCTCATCGATTTTCATAATATTGGGACAATGAAAAATAATTAATAATTTCATTCTTTCAATGCCCTCAAGTTACTCACAGTCAAAATCTTTAATGGAGGTTTGATGGGAATTTGGTTTCATTTATCGTCTCACTCTGAATATGAAATCTCATCCCACCACCCTTATATATATGCATACTGTAGATAGCAACAGATACCTTATAAATTGATGTATAAGTATAAGTATATTAGGTGATATTACATATAAAATCTAATAAATATATTCATTTGAGTAATTTTGTTAATTGACAGGTTTGGTATTATTTGCTGGTTTCTTTGGTTCTTATGGGTCCTTTATGTTGGATTCTGATCAAATGTCGAGCTCTTCTGTGTAAAGGCCATCCCACGTTCTCGCAATATTTCACACTTCCCCAATGTGTGTGGTTTGTGTATGGAGCTTTAATGAAACAAGGATCAGTCACCAAACCAATTGCAGGTCAAATAAAACCACAAATTTACTTCCTATATAAGGAAATATATTACATATTTGTAGTAAACAGGAAGTAGCTCAAAGTTTGTGATTTTCAGATTCGACAAGAATTTTATTCGCTACTTGGTGGATATTTGTGACTATTCTTACGGCTTTTTACACAGCAAACCTTACGGCTTACTTGACCCTTTCAAAAATTCCCATTCCTTATGACAATTTGGAAAAGATTGGACCAAGGGATTATTGGATTGGTCGAGAAGGAGATGCGCTTGAAGCTGTCATCAAATCTCGCCCAACATACAGCAATGCATCTGCTAAAATATATTTCAGAAAAGTAATTTAACTAAACTATGTATTATTCATATCATATTTGTTATTGATAAAATCATCATTAACTTTTATTCAAAAAACTTTTGAAAGGAAGTCCCTCGGTATCCAGAATTCAATAGGATGAGACAACGAATACACCAAGGATATGGAATCTTCCTATCTGATCAACAAGCAATTGTTGAGAAAGTGAGGAGGGAAAGTGAGGAATTTAATTATTTTAATAAATTCAATTGTAATAATATTCAATATTCTTATAAGTATCCTATGTACAATTTTATATCTTTTTGTCTTTGTTAGAATGGCTGTTTGTGGACGAGCAGAGCCGAATTGAGCGGATTATTTACGGAGATTTTCGATCTCAGACCGAGAAGAAAGTTGTGCTTCATAAAAGATGTGCTTTTATTATGTCAAGGCATCCCGTGTTTCGGGTTCCTTATGGTTTCGCTTTCCCCAAAGGCTCAATTTACAAAAAGTTTTTTGATCCCGTGTAAGCCAATTTTTAATTCTTTCCCTAACTCATGAAACTCATGATGAACAATGATCTTATTGATTTGTTTCATCCAGTCTTGAAAAGCTGGCCAAAGGAGGAATTTTTCACTACTTGAGACGAAGGGATTTGCCAGTGAAGGACCCCTGCTCGGCCGACTCGGATTTCCGAGAAAGGCAGCTAAGGAATGGAGATCTGATGACAACTTACATCTTATGCGGATCCGGCTACATCCTATCTCTTGTTTCCTTCCTGGTCGAGTTCATTTACAGAGGGATTGGAAATAGGAAAAGTAAGGAATGAACACCACCATGAGTGATGAACTTAATTTCCCTTTTTTAGTGCAAGGACAAATTGTCTCTGACGAGAAAACGGCTTTGGGATTCTACAAAGGAAATCTTACGGTTCCTTCGGGAGCCCCGACTTTCTTCGATACGGACAAATTCCTTAAAAATATTAATGGTACGTTTACCTTAAAAATGTCAATGGTACCTACCAGATCAGAATGTTATGATTTTAAATATTTATTATAATTATTATATTTGTATATTTCCAGGGAGGGATTATGTTGTGATGAAGACACAGGACGGGAGAACTCGGCTTGTTCCAAAGAACGATGGAATGCAAGCCCTTCAACCCGTTTACAATCCCACACCTCCAATTTCATATTCTTTCATGTCATAAAGATGAAATATGGAAATTGATAGGAATCTTTTTCTTTGTAGATCTCGTAAATTTGTATTTTAAACATTTTACTTGTTGAGTGCCTGAATCTTTTGTTGATTATAACTATCTTATACTACTAATGTACTACTTTATAGGTATGTAAATAATATTAAAAAGTATATTTATTTGTATATCGTTGATGTTTAAGCTGGAACTTTCCCTTTTTAGATTCTAAATATCACTTATTGTTAGTTGGTTTAAGATATGGATTAATCCTTAATACAAATAGTAATTTGGACATCATTTGCTGTATTAAATATCTCGCTAGAATTTCCCATCTACTGCTCTATGTATGTAATGCATATTACATAATTACGTATATGTACAAGTACTTACATAGTATCTACAATGTACATTAGCTACAATACATGCATTTTGTAAGGAGAAGTAAAATGAAAAAATCATTAACTTGTTGGCAAAAGCTTTTTAGGTTTCTTCGTTTCTTTTGACTTCAAATTATTTGTATGTAGGTAATTTATAAATCCTTTATTTTTTGCCACAATTATAGCCAGTATAGTTTCCTTAAATTCCTAAATTCCCCATCATATGAAACTTCAATAAAAAATAATCCATTGATTTTAGTTTAAAAAATATTTAAGATCAAAGAAGGATTCATCAAGCGTACACAAATATAATGTAATATATGCTATACTATTGTATAGACTATATTATTAACTATGCTTATCTTACATGTAAGGTGTATAATATACAGGTTCTATTTATAAAAAAGTAATATTTAGTAATTGATATTTATTGGGAAGATGGAATTTTATTCTATACCATAAAGGGAATATTCACAAGCAAGTTATACACGCATTTATGTCCAAGTTGATATTTTTAACAAAATAATAATAAAAGCACAAGTATAATTTTAACTCTTTAACCGTATAAATGTTACATGTACCGAAAATGATGAATAAATGATCCTATTTTTGATTTACAATCACCGAATGTCCTTTGATTGTCAATTCATTGAAGAGGAGTCGAAGGTGAACAAGGAAAGAATCAGTTGGTGGACGGCGTGAAAGAAAATATCGATCTTCAAGAGATGGTTTCTAGGTTAGAAGATGCGGATGCTGCATGCGCTCGAGGAATTTTACACAACTAGTCGTCGCCATTAGTTCATTTCATCCATGGAGATTTTGAAGAGCTCGGCGGGTCGAAGGGGAAACTGAAAGGAAAGGTGTAATTAAAATGTCGACCACGGGTCGGGTCATCGGATGGATCTTCATCCTCGTTTATTATTGTGTGCGAGGGAGCGAAATCCTCGGGAATCCAGTGTCATACCAAATTGGCGGAGTCCTGTCCAACATGGAATCAGACAAACACTTTAAGTCAATCATTCAGGTAATGAAAAATAATTGGACATTCAATTTTAAATAAATCTTTACCTTTCCAGCATTTGAACTTCAAAGAGGCATATGTAACTAAAGGCGTCACTCTCTTTGCTGCGCCCATTCAAATGGACCCAAATCCAATTCGGACTGCAATTAATGTCTGCGACCTCTTGATTAGAAAACAGGTTTTAAACTATTTACATAATTATTAAACAATTCTCCAGCTGATTAAAAACACTTAAATTTGATGGAATGGAATTATATTAAAGGTCAATTAATATTAATGCCGCTTAACGTTTTTAAACGTTTAAATCATTTAGGTTTATGCAGTCGTGGTCTCACACCCATCGATTGGCGATTTGTCTCCAGCAGCAGTTTCGTATACGTCCGGATTCTATCATATTCCAGTGATAGGAATTTCTTCTAGGGATTCCGCATTTTCAGATAAGGTACACAATTTACTTTAATAATTCCAAGTCAATGACATAGATTACGTAAATGATTATATTTAATTAATTTTATACATATTTTGAAAACTTTTAATAATTGTTAATTATGGTTTATTTTATTTTAGAACATTCATGTTTCATTCCTTCGAACTGTTCCTCCTTATTCACACCAAGCCGACGTTTGGGTTGAAATTCTTCAGCATTTCCACTACGAGAAAGTCATTTTCCTCCACTCGTCTGACACAGATGGACGGTCCGTCCTTGGTCGTTTCCAAACAAATGCTCAGAATTTGGAAGAAGATATTGAAATCAAGGTAGATTTGATTCTTAGAACGTGTATGTAATTTTTTGATTTACTGTTGGTTATCCAAAGAGTTCACTTTGGTTATATTGAAAGCAGGAATCTTTTATTTATAAAATTAATCATTTTTAAGGAAAATTTTAAACACCATTTAAAAGGAAACTTAAAATGAATTATCGGTTTCGACATGAATCAAAACATAACCTATGGAATAAAACAATTCAGATTGAAATGGTGATTGAGTTGGAGCCAGGAGCTGAGAGTTATTACGAGAGGCTATCTGAACTAAGGAATGCTCAAGCAAGAGTTTATCTTCTTTATGCGAGGTAAATTATCAAACATTATGATTGTTGATATGATTTTAAATTCCTCTTATTGACACTTTTTACCAAATTACGGTAATGAAATTTTATTCCACTTTTAGTCTCTCAGATGCTGATGCCATATTTCGTGCTGCTAATGCATTAAACCTTACCGGAAATGGTCATGTTTGGCTTCTTACTGAACAACTGTTGAGATCGAGTGAAATTCCCCAAGGGGCTTTGGGACTAAAACTTCTTAATGCTGATAATGAAACAGCACATATAAGAGACAGTCTGTATGTATAATCAAAAGTTTAACAATATTCATAATTTGTACATAGTTTGAATATTTAGCTTATAAAGTTCAATTTATTTCCCTTTGATTTGGATATAAATTTGTATAAGTATTTATAAGTACTATGTTAATTAAATGCATTTTACATATTTTACAATAAAAAAAACTTAATTAGCTATGCATATTTTATGATATTTGTTCTAATTATTTGACTTGTTTAGACATGTATTGGCTGCCGCATTAAAAGATATGAACAGTGCTGAGAATATCACAGAGGCGCCTAAAGATTGTAGCAGCTCTGGTGCAACGTGGGACACAGGAAAGAAATTATTTGAGTAAGAAAAATAACGATGATGAAATGATGATTGATGCACAAAAATTGTTTATCTGAAATGATATTTTTCATTCTTTTAAATTATTCTTTTAAAATACACGAAAAAAATGTAAATATCATTATAACGAATGTTTTGCTAGATCTTTTTTGTCCACCAGAAACATTTTTGCAATCCTACAATGAGCTGATTAATCATTTAACTATTTATTTAGATACATAAAAAAGCAAGAGTTGTTGGACGGACAAACAGGCAAAGTTGCCTTCGATGAAAGCGGCGATCGAATTAATGCTGAATATCACGTCATGAATGTTTATCCAGGAGGCAATTTGGTCCCTGTTGGTCAATATCTTTATTCAAAAGTAATTATTGTCTAATATTCATCAATCTTTTATATCACATGGTGTCACACGCATACTATGTATATTACCTAAGTACAATTGCAATTATTTCTCTAACAAATGAGAAGTACAATATTTGATAGTTATGTTAAATAATCTACAAATAACATGAAATTGTAAAAAAAATTGTTGATCACAGGAAAAAAAAGAAATGGATCTTCTTATAAACGACAGTATGATTATGTGGTCTGGTGAGGAAGCTTTAAAACCTGAAGGCTTTATGATACCAACTCATCTTCGCGTAATTCAAATTCTATAATTTATGAGATGAATTTGTTTTTGAAAGCTTTAATCCATGTTTTAATGATACTTTAATTATCCAAAATGGTTGTCTTTTAGGTGTTGACAATAGAAGAGACCCCTTTTGTCTTTGTTCGTAAAGTGGATTCGCCTGCAGAATGCATCAATGAAGAGGAACCTTGTCCTCACTTTAATAGCACTGAAGATGGTAGGAATTTGAGAAAACGCATCATTTCATAGCTAAATTCTTTCTTTGAAATTAAGTATCTAACGCTCCTTATTTAATATACTATAATATTTATAATTGTATCCAACTTTCCTAACCTTAGGTTGAATACATGTATAGCTTCTGTATGTATAAATTTAATTAGTCTAAATTATTTTTGGCATACTTCCAGCTAATCCTGTAATGTACTGCTGTCGAGGTTATTGCATTGATCTTCTCAAACAACTCCGACTCAAAATAAATTTCACTTCTTCACTTGCATTGTCACCCGACGGTCAATTTGGAAGTTACCTAACGAAAAATGGAACAAGTAAAGAATAAATAACAAATATATGTTTTTTGAAAGCAGATAAAAATTAAAAATTAATTTTTAAATATTGAATTAAACAGCTAAAAAAGAGTGGACGGGGTTGATCGGCGAACTTGTTAATGAACGAGCTGACATGATCGTCGCACCTTTGACAATCAATCCAGAGCGAGCCCAAGCAATTGAATTCAGCAAACCTTTCAAATATCAAGGGATCACCATTCTAGTCAAAAGGGTATGTTTCAGCATTTAGACATTTCCACTGACTGGGTCAAATCATGATTTTTAACAGCAAGCGAAAACTCCTACGTTGGTTTCTTTCTTGCAACCCTTCCGAACAACACTTTGGCTTCTTGTCATGGTTTCTGTTCATGTCGTCGCGCTCGTCTTGTACCTTCTCGATAGATTTTCTCCATTTGGTCGTTATCGTCTTGCAAATATGGATGGGACTGAGGAAGACGCACTCAACTTGTCCTCGGCAATTTGGTTCGCATGGGGTGTTTTACTCAACAGTGGAATTGGAGAAGGTTGCACTGACATTTTGAAATATTCTTAGAATATTTATTCATTAATTGGATTAATTAAATAAAACATTTGGTTTTTTCATACAGGGACTCCGAGAAGTTTCGCTGCACGAGTTTTGGGAATTGTTTGGGCTGGATTTGCCATGATCATTGTTGCTTCTTACACTGCTAACTTGGCCGCCTTTCTCGTGCTCGATCGACCCAAAACCGTTTTTTCTGGGATTCATGATAATCGAGTGAGTGAAATTAAATCCTGAATCTATTTAATAGGAAATGAGATTTGAAATAACTCGGCGCATATTAGAAATAGAGATATAATTAACATGTTCCCCTTAACTCACACTTGAAATAACAATAGAAATTCTCAGCCCTATAATATATTTTCTAACTTTACATTCTCCCAATTCATTTCCCTGGATTGTATTTGAGCTCAGAAATCCATTTCTTTCTATTTCCTTGTTTTAGATAAATATTATCAATTTTAAGGATTCCACTTTCTTTCTCAAAAAACGATAACGAGATTCAGGCTATTTTAATTTATCCCGTGACGTGACTCTCAGTATACCACTATAAAAATGAGGCATTAAAATTCAAATACTTGTAAATATTTACAAAGACGAATGGTTAATGTAAAATCCATTTTGAAATTGGAGAACATTATATAACTGTGTTGTTGATATAGTTAAGAAATCCAACGGAGAATTTCAACTACTCCACCGTGAAGGGATCCGCCGTGGATATGTATTTCCGACGACAAGTGGAACTCTCAAATATGTACAGAGTTATGGAACGACGGAATTACGACACTGCCCAAGCAGCCATCGATGACGTCAAAGCTGGGTAATGAGACATCTCTATATCCAAAACGGTGTTTCTCGTTTATCCACCCTCGACCCATTACATATTTTACGATTTCTTATTTTTCTAATATTCCTTTCAAACTTAAGGCCTAGTATTTTAATCAAAATGTTTATGGAGACAAATAAAGATCCAATCTACACCCGTGCTCAAACTTATAATTTTAGGTAGGAAGAATATACATTGGTGAATAGTGGTCCACCTGTGCATGAAGAAGAAATTCGACAAAGTTGAACTTTGTGCAAAAAGTTATCAAATAGGAAAAGTTTTCTGGTTAGAAAGCTTATTAAACTAGATACAAAATCTATTTATATAACGGTACTTTCAATAGATGACAAAGGTGTAAAGATTCTTTTCTTGGGTAGTAAATTTGTATATGAGTTTACAATCTTGGCCCTACAACTTACAATGGCTCTTATTTCATTTTTTAATTAAATTAAATAATTTGCCTAGAGGCTACGCTCACAATTACATCCAAGATTTTTCTTACATTTTACTCTAGGCACAATATCATAGAATATATATTAGTACAAAAAGATGTCTTAAAGTTAGATACACTTTTATCTTGAAACTTTGGAACTGAAATCTTAAGATTTTTCAACTTAAATAATGAAACTTGGGAAAATCGATAACAATCAATTGAATATACAGTAGCTATAAATATTATGATTTCTTGTATTAATTATCATAATTTTATTTTAGGACCCTTTATGCTTTCATCTGGGACAGTTCTCGACTTCAGTACGAAGCTGCTCAAAATTGTGAACTGATCACTTCTGGAGAACTTTTTGGAAGGTCGGGTTACGCTATTGGACTTCAGAAAGGATCCCCATGGGCAAATGCGGTCACTCTTGCCATCCTCGATTTTCATGAAAGTAAATTGAATTGATATTTCAATCTTCACAGTGGATCGTTGATTTAATTATGATTTTGGTAAATGATGAGTAAGGTAATTTTAATAATAATATTTTTTGAAATCTACAAATATCCAAATATGTAATATAATATTCAAATATACATTTATCCTTTGTCTATTTTCATTTGAATCCTTTCAGTTAGAAAGAAGATAAATTTTATGAAATTGTGTCTTTGCAAGTTTGAGTTTTATTATTTCATTTCCTTGATTTGACATAGCCGAGGGCAAAGAGGCGTAATAGTGTTACTTTCTAATACGACCATAATAATTCCACTTTCTTCTAATGTGAGGTTTTCCTACGATCTCTTTTCTCCCGTGGTCGTTGTCAGAGGAAGAGTTTCGAGGATTCGCAACCACTCACATTCAGTTTGAACTAAGGACATTCTCAGGAACTTGAGTTTGATTGCCACCGAGGGAATAAATTAAATAAATGAGGGCACGAGATCTTGAACATATTTACCTAATGCATATGTTTTCAAACAGGTGGATTCATGGAAAAACTCGACTACCGGTGGATTATGAACTCCTCAAATTCCAATGACCGGTCTAAAACGTGCAAGAGCGAGGAAACAATTCCCACCACTTTGGGGCTTGAGAATATGGACGATGCCTTCATTCTTATTGCAGCTGGTAAAAGGCTAATCTGATAAGCTTGAAAGTAAACTCATCTTCCTAATTGCTTCAAACTTTTCCCTTTCCTTCAACATGTTCCTTACACCAAGGTGGGAGAGAAAACTTTAAAACAATCCTTTTTCTTCTTTTACTTTTAAGCTGTTAACCCGAGCTTGAAAAACTTCCTCCAATATTCCGATCAAAATTTATGACGATCAACTTTAAGGCTTCTAATAATAATTCATATGCATGGATGCTTCGAACCTTTCACAAATGCTCCAACGCTCATAAATTGTATTTTTAGTTTCAAGCTTACTTTTACTAGAGATTATCTCCCGTAGCTATAAGCTTTAAAAATAAAAGGGGAAAATGTATATATGGGAAAGACGTAATAAGGATTTTATTTGAAATAATTTTGAATTTTTTAAATGTAGGAATTGCCGGAGGCCTCGTGTTGATTCTCATTGAGATCTTTTACAAAAAGCATCAGATCAAACGACAACGACAACTGGAAATTGCTCGCCATGCAGCGGATAAATGGCGGCTTACGATTAATGTTCGACCCTTTTTTCTTTTCTCATCTCATTAGAGAGGAGATTTATGGGAGGAGAGGCCGTATATAATTAGTCGCGGAAAGGAGAATTGATTCATAATTTCGCTTGAAGTGAATGTTTGATAAACGGAGAGGAATGGAAGATTGAGAGTGGGAAGATCTCCTCGGGAGAAATCACGTTTTGCAACTTTGATGCTCAATTCCCTTCCGAGGGAAAGAAAGACGCGGGCTGTAAATCTTAACTGGTTTATTTAATATTACAGCAACGGAAGTTGGACAGAAGTCTCGAGGCTCAGCGGAGGCTGAAAGAAAATGGACCACCGCCCTTCAGCATGCCTTGGACGCCTGGGTTGGACGTTCGTCAACGGAGTCCCATTGCTGTCAAATCAAACACAATCTTTGTCTGAATCCTCAACACCCAACCACAAGTTGATTCCATAATTGTAGGTTTGTGAAATATTATGATATATGAATGTCTTCGTTCCGGGGCTCAAATATTTCCAGTTTTAGCTCTTTCTTTATTCTGGATAGATGAACGGAATTAAAGTATGAAATTGTATTAATTAATAATTGATTTAATATGCCAGTGTAAACTATTTGTAGTATGGTTTCTTTGCACTAAATATTAATTAGTATAAATGATGGTTAAATAAATGAAATAGTTATGAAATGAAAATCTCATTAATTGGCCAATTCATTTGATAATTTAATATATAACATAAATAACCTAAGACTGATCAAACATCCAACTTTAACTATAACATACCACCAAATAATATTAGAGTGCATCTTTTTCAAAATATTTTTAGATTTCCAAATCATTTTTTATTATTACATCGATTCAGAAATATTAAAGGAGCATTAAAAGAAATTTAGATTAGAAACAGAAACAAAAGAATCTAAAAAAATTTGCCAGGTCTTTTCTTCCTCTCCCGTTGCCTCGGCCTCCTCTGCCTCGTCCTCCTCTTCCTTAGCTTCGTCTTCCTCGCCCATTTCGGCTTCCATTTCTGGCTCCATGTCCAGCTCAGGGTCCGAGTCTTGAGACCACTTCGATGATCCGGAGGCGTACATCGAAGTAGCCACCGAATCAACGGAGCTGGCGAACCCTGAGCCTTTCACAGACGCCACTTCTGGTTGCTGCTGCTGCTGTGCGTAATACACAGCAGCAGCAATGGCAGCAAGAACAGCAGCAAGAACAGAGCTGGGTCACCTCCTTGGACCGGAACGGGGGCCTTTTATATAAATTGAAACAATATGAGGATTCGGTTTATTTTATCATGGCCGGTGTCGGCAGCATGGCATTCTCTCTCTTTATCACATTTATTGGCAAATAATTAAGATGGGATGTAACTATAGTTATGGTTGGATGTCAGACTTACCTCGCCCTTTGATGACATTTTTGTCAAAAGTAGTTATAATATATTGGGAATTATTTAATTAGCTAATTAGCTCGAAATGTTAAGTGCAATTGAGTGGGAGAGTAAAAGGGAACGCTTCTTGGATTCGCCAATGGTGTTACTCCCAGAGCAACTAATTGCCGGAAGGTATGAATTCGCGAATTTATGGAGGAAAATTTGAGACTAGAAGAATGGTTTTTAGGTTTTATTCTCTCAAATCAAATTTGTCAAGCTTTGGCCTATACAGGTAATTTGCTAATGATAATCTGATATCTCAATAATGCTGTAATTGCTGTTCATTACATTAGATCTTATTTTTGAAAGGGCTCAGGTGAAATATCAGAATTTCATTGGCTTTATACAATTTAAATAAATCTAATTAGAAACTTGATTATATCTGATTCATCTTTAACAACAAAGAACAACGCATTCAATTAACAATTGTGATTTTGTAATAAGATACTATTTGTTAATTACTTTCTCACTATCTAAATTAATGAGTCTCCATTTATTTAAATTCATATGCATTGAGAAGCAAACAACCCATTTAAAAGGTTCGAAATGTCCCATTACATTTTTAGGATCAATTCGTTCCAACTTATCGATTTTAAATTATTAATACAATCTATTTCTATTGTATTCACAATTTATTTATTTACCGTTAAATTCTATTATCGCAAATATTGCACTGAAGCCAAACACACAGACATAAATCTATATAATAAAATTGCACCATGACCATTTGTCATTTAAGTTTTGATAAAAATAATATTTTTTCTATCAATTTATTCCTCAAATACGATCAATGTCAATTAAATGGGTATTTAGAGTTGGTTAGAGCAATATAGAACATACCTATATTTATATTGACAACCCAAAGTTAGATAATTTACGTTGTTTTAAACAAATCTAAGGATCTTAATTTTAATTATTATACATTTTAGGTATCTACAAGTTGCTTGTTTATTTAGGTACAAGAAAGAACTCTTTGTAAATTTAATAAATTAGACAACAATTTCACACATCTGAAAGAAAGACGAAAATCACACTTTTAACAACAAATAACTCTAATTACTAATTATGTTTTTCATTTACATATTTATAAGGGCTGCTTGTAATTGATCAAGCCTCAATGTCTAGTTTTACAATTTAATTCACATACGAGGTTTTTTATACATTTAATGAAGGATTAAATCATTCAAAACTCATTACATTATTAATCAACTCAATTTTGATAGTAAGTTTGAATGCTCTTTCGCATTTATAAACATATTTTTCCTAATACAATTATAGTTTACCATTAGAATGCACACGTGCCCTTCGTCTTTCTAATTTCATTAAATTGACATTAAATTTAATTCTGTGCAGTTGTGCTGTGTTAGAGAAAGCTGAAAGTTTTGATTCTCGTAGATTGTTATATGATTACTAGAGGTTAAAGGGGATCAATCAATGAATGTCTATTTTGTTATTATAGAAGGGTGTACAATTTGAGTACCTACACTTTTAATATCATCAGTTTGTAGGTGAGATGTGGAGATGATGTTTTCTTTTTTATTCTCGCATGAAGACGAATTCATTGTAGTGGTTCCAACGAGATTCTTCTGGGTCCATTCCTGGCTTCAACTCAGCCGATCCGCCCGAAGTCCCAGACCCACATGACGCAACACACCTAGGAGAAAACATTGATCAGGGAAACCTCACGAGTAATCTTCAAACGGACTCTTTTAATTGTAACAACTTGAAACAGAGTTCAATTAGAAATCCATGCATGCAAAAATAAGGGCGTACAACTTTGGGTAAAAAACATTTTATGGACCTATTTCCAAAACCATTAGGAATTTCTCCAAACAACAAATATATATATATATATATATATATATATATATATATATTTGTATAATACTAGATGGTAAAAATAAATGAATCTTTAACCTTTAGAGGAAAATAAAGAAAAATATCTTATTGATTTGATTTTCTGCTTAATAGTCAAGCCATGTCGAATGTTACGAATGCATTGGGCGTATGTTATAACTTCAAATTGAAAAAGGTATGTTTAGTCCTTATAAATTAAATATTATTTCTCCTCATCGATTATTTATTAAAAGGATAATTGGTAAGTAAATGGATTTCACAGGCTTTAAAACTTTTATTTAAATTGATTGGGTTCGGGAGATGGATGAATAATTTAAATGCAGGGGTTGGGTTTTACACACTTACTTAAATCGAGCTTCTTGCAGATTATCAAATGCCTGCTCCAGAAACAGATGCTTGAGGAAGAATCTTCCAGAATATCTATCCAATGGTCCACGATCTGGATCACGGCTTTCATTCAAAGTCTCTCCGAATACCTGAAAATTAATCACACGTCAACACCTCAATATTCATCGGACGAAATAATGAAAATTCACGAATTTGGAATGGACAGCGCAATGTACATAAATTTAACTGACTGACTTGTGAGTATAAATATGTTATGGTTATCTTGATATTATAAATTTAAATAATACAAAGGAATTTAGTTTAACTTTAAAGTATATTAATTATTGTTTGATCAAGTTTGATATTTAACCTTGAGAAATAGATTTTAATGACCTGGAATCACCACAGGAGAGAGAGATAGAAATACCTCAAGATCATCATAAACCCATATATTGGTTTCTGGGCTTCTGCCTTAACAAACTTAAAGATTAGGAATGAAAACGAAACCCATGGAGGGCATTCATTTAAACTTTGGTTCACATTAAACCGACGAAGATTTACATCTAACAAGTCAAACAATTAATCTGCATTTACGCTTAAAATATACCATTTTCCATTTTATCTCAAGGAAAAGTTTTAATTACACTTTATTTAGATTTAATTGAGATAAATTATATTCCAAGGACCTGTATATTCTCATACATTAACATATATTTTTAACTGTTAATATAAAATAAGAATAGTTTGTAAAAGATATTAAAGACAAAATAATTGTTTTTTTAATAATGAGCTCAAATTATTCTATTTTGAAAGTAATTTGAGTCCTGGATGTATTCTGCTGTTTAAAAGGGTGTGACAAACACTTGTGTTTAAGTATTTATACCAGGCGACATTTTGACGGGGTGATTTGTCATGATCAAGTTATGAAAAGTTGTTTGAATTTTGAATAGAAATTTCCTTATGGAACTTGATGGTTATTTCAAGCTGGAGAGACAAAGTCGACAGTGTTTTTCAACATTGCGAATAACTGTGAATGTATGGAAAAGGCAATAGGGGAAATGGGAAGGAAACATGCAGCGGAATGGGAATTCTATAATTTAATTATCATCTCTTTGCCTCTAGGAAAATGAAGGCGGAAGATGGAAGATGAACATCAACATTAAATGGATCAAAGGAAAGGGAGTGGAGAAAAGAGACAAAATTTCTCCCGCACGAATTCACATAAAATCCGAATTTATTATTTCTCCGGTCCGGCCGACCAGGGAACCGTAATACAAATATATCCGAATAATCCGATTTTGACCGAGAAGTAGCGCCCAGAAAGGGAGCAAGTCCGAAGTCCATATAAAGTCTCAATGGATCCAATGCTTCAACTTCTCTGCAAATACGAGTAAAATCCGAAGAGAAACTCTCAGAGCCCCCCAAAGAGCCAAATCCCAGGAAATTCTTTCTTTTCACACTTTCCCTTAAATGGACTTTATAAATTACATAAGTAGGATTTTGTTGACTGGAGATTCATTTCCTTCCCCTTTTTTATGAAAAGTTCTTTTGGGTAAAATAAGAAATTAAAACATTTGTCCAATCTCATATATATCAATGATTGTCAAACAATCACTTAATTAGCCAATAAATTCTTGGGTTATTTTCAAATATGGCAATTCCTTCAGCATTATATCACCTCGATGTCAAACAATAATAATAAAGTGGAGATTTAAGGCTGGCCAAATGGTTGAAAAAACTTAATCTTCGTATTGCGTTTCCCATACTAATTCCTAATTTCCAAATATAAAGACTCCATTTTTATCAGTTTCCTTTTCACATTACTTTGCAATCTCGATGTTGATTGGCATCGCTGCCAGCGCCCCAAACCATTTCCCAAAAATCTATTTTTCTCTCAACAAACTTCATGAATGATGAAAGTGTGCATTACTCATTAGGTCTAGAAATTGCAGAGGAAATTTAAATTTAATGCCCAAATTCTACTTGGGTTTAAACCAACAGAGAATGTCTACATATGTATTAACACATACTTATACATACACTTATTATCACATACATATTAAAATATTTCGGCAATATTGAATATTTAATAACAGGAAAGTAATAGATAAATTAATCCATTTCAATATAAAATTAGACTTTATTTAAAATATACATAAAAGTGAATACCAGGTATATACCAGGTATATCCCAGGGATTCCCATCTTCACAAAATATCTGTACTTGAGAGATTCTCAGCCAACAAGACATATCTGGATATTTGGGCTGGGAGAGTGAGGGAATTTTCTTAATCTTCTTTATGTTAATTGGATTGAAAATTTGTGAATAATTGTGGAATTGTGGAATTTGAATCGGGTCCATCGGGCACTCCGGATGTGAATTGGAATTGTGTGGAGGAAGGAGCCTGAGGATCTGTTTGAAAATAGTTGGATGAGTTGATGGTAATAAAGCGATCGTTTTCTCATCCGCTCTCACCGCAAATGCAAATGAAATATTCGAGGTTCAAAGGAAGTTCCTCACTCCATTTCCTCTTTGTTTCTTTCCCGAGAATGAATTTAATAAAACATTTGAGCTCTCAGGGTCCGCATGGTTCAATTCCTCGTCTGCCTGGGAGTGACACTCTTTATTTCCTATCTCACTATAACTGGATGGATACATTGATCATCAATTTTATTTCATGGCTTCTACTCTTATCGGGACATTTGAGCTGTCAAAATTTTGAGTTCAATTTATGGAAACTTGAGGATCTCCTCAAATCTAGATAAGGGCATACTTAATAATAAGACTATTTTGAAACATGAGGACACAGCAGTATTGATCCTCATGATCACTTTATATTTACACACAAAATACTTCACTCTTATATTGCCAAAGTGTAGAGACTTATTATAGTTACATATACCCATGTACATAGTGCCCAAGTTGTAAACTTTAAGGATATTTTGTTCCGAGAGACTTTAACAATTTCTATATATTTTCTTATCGTTTCAAAACACCCAGGTTGTATTTATTACAATAAGCCAAACTCAATATGTATTCGCTATACCCTACCTTAAAATTAAATTATGTAAATAGCAGTGAGGAGTATAATGTTCATATACCGTGAATGCGGTTTTAAGCAAATATTGTATAGTATCCAGTATTTACAAATGTAAATACCATATATTATTTTGTATATCAAATACATAGGAAATGAGCTGGTTCAACAATGCAAGATTCTCAACGTCTTGTATCATATTGATCGATGTTCGTGTTAACAAGTCAGAATACAAAACTACAATATTACTCGATTTCAAGTCTTTAAATGAAGTTTAAGCCATGAATTACCTGGAAATAAATTTTGATTTGAGAGTAATTTGGCTTCTTATTCGGATATAAATTGGGTTATTACCTACAATGAAACCTTCCATTTATTGTGTGTATAAAAACTGATGGTATCTCCACATTTAGAAAATCTATTAAATGGAAAAAGTTTGAAAGGGAAAGTTTCAAGCACGATGTGGAGCCTGTATATAAATAGTACATATAATATATTTACCTCAGTATGTATGGATATATAGTATAGTAACTTATATATAATATATATACCTTTGTAGAGGCATTATATAAGTAAATGTAAACCTTTAATTTTCAAGCTAAAACAAGTATGGGTATGTAAGGATATGTACTACTATACCGTAGAAGAGTAGTGCGAATACCTATGGAGTGTTTTAACTCATGGGAAATCAATTGTCTGACATAAATTGTTGTCTACAACACTCAAGTATTAAAAAGTAAGGTAATGCAAATGTAATAGTAATATCCTTATATTTTATATATTTGCATCTTGTGTCTTTTTTTACTGTGAAAGTAATTATGTGTCGTGGCACAAGGTGGTTTCAAAGATAAGTAAAATTTATCGAAAAAGCTAAATTGCCTTCTCAAGTAGTCAAGCTTAGGTGAGTATAGATATAAATGGTTCTATGTTTTTATTTATATAGGATTTATGAAGCCTTGGAGGATCTTGTGGAAACTGGGTATTTTGGAAGTCATCTCTAGGAAGATAATTCCGAGGGAAATCCTTGACAAAGAGAGATTTAGATTAAGAGAATCGGATCGAAGCGGGAGGGAGTCTATTGTTCCCCAACATCTCAGAGCCAAAGGGAAAGAAGAAATTAACAAACTTTCCCAAACTTCTCATACGCAAATATCATGAACGGGGAAAGTGTCTCAGCTCACTTTTGTTCAATTATGAAAATGGTGACGGGTTGACATTGATTGCAAGGGGCGGGAGGAAAAGAGCCCAATCTCCAATCTCGGGCCATCTTGAAGAAGGTGGAATGGTCGGACATTGGGGAAGCGGATTGAGTAAAGAGGCTACTTACCTCACGACAAAGTGCAACACGTCCACAGACGGTGATTCGAGCCAGCTTACGGAACTTGACATCTGACAGCCCATCTCTGCCAAAGGCAAAAGTGCCTCTGTAGCCAATGGTGATGAACCCTGTCGTCTTGCTGTCACCTGCGAATCAAATAAACTTATGAACTTCCCCCATTAATGACACGTTAACTTCAATTGACTAAACTTATCTAATCCATTAATCTAACATATGAACCATAAACTAACAAAAGTTAACCAGAAAATAAATGACCATCTTTTTATCATAGATTCATCGATTCATTTAACGATAACAAAATATGCCAAAATTATTAAGTCATATAACATAATTATTCATGTGTATTTATCCATATAGGTATATTTAAACCAAAGTTGGGTTCTGAAGAAAGTCTTATAAAACTTTTTGATTACCATTATCTTTATTACCATTATTCAGTTTCTACTCTACTTACTATTTACGTAAGTATTTATACTATACATATGTGTAGTATTAAAAAAGGCAGACTTTTATTGAAAAGTCTTATATGGACAAAAGGATATGTATATGACATCTTACTAGATTGGTATTGGTATATCATATGTAACATTTAAGATAGAGATCTGATATCAGATAGCATAGATTTGAGTATTTTGGAACACTTTGTATTTTCCAATTCCCCCCATTTGAGCTCCATTTTGAGAAGGAGCACAAAGAAAGTGAATGACAAAAGAAATAAATTAAACGAAGGGAGTAAAAGGATAAATGTGTAAGGGAAATTTTATTAGGAGTCCGCGTCGACCGAAAGTTAAAAATCTTAATGGAGGTTTTTTGAGTTGGTTCTTTGTTGGGAGAATTTACGAGAGAAAGGTCTTTGGTGGCCCTTTCCTCCCCTACATTCTTCACCCGCCCCGGGATCTCTTATTCCGATGCGGGTGGAAGGTGCCTTTGACTAATGGACTCTGTCTCTCCCTCTCCGAGTCAACCTTATGGTTTGAGAGTCAATGGGCTGAAATCTACCTGGCTCCCACCTCCGGTCCAATGCCCACTTATGCCCAAATGAGAAAACCCTCCATAAATCCCCAACTCCGCCAAGGGTTTCTTTCAATTTGCTAATTGCATTTCTTTCCACCACTCATTGTCTCCTTCCGCAATGTCGACTCTTCAAATTGGACCCATTTTAACTATTCTCATCGTTTGTCACTCAACGTCAAGTGGTAAAGTGCACAAATGGAATTCAATTTATTGGCATACAAAGGAGAAAAATCATTAATTTCATTAATTTTATGTGCCAAAAGTTGAAGTGTCCAAGAACACTTCGAGGAATCCATAATGTTTTTATAACATCAGTAGTCTATACTCACTCACTCACTAACAAGTAAGTGTATTTACAATTCCTTGAGAAATTTTCATTTTTTCTCTCTGTCGTGAATTGAGTTTAAAAATGGAAATACAATGTATGTAAGAAAAAAAGATGGACAAATTAGGAGTCGGAATGATTAAACTCGAATCTTCTCGCGATGAATATTAATAATGTACAAACAGACGGTTAAGCCTCTTACAAAACAGGGGCTCTACGGTCGATAGAATAAAGCTTTTGTAATTTCTGAGAAGAAAATGAAGGATTTGCTCGAATCCTTCGGAAGTCTACCTTATGGTGCATTAAAAGGGCTTATTTGACAAAAGAACATGGGCTCGTGATGCTGTTGACCGCCTGTAGGGAAAGCTCGTTGCTCTCCACATAACTCAAAGCTCTCATTATGTTTCCAGTGCTGTCAAAGCTCCTTCAATGATCTTCCTCAACTCATCCATCACCTACCCATTTTAGCCCAAATAGACCCTCGTGAATATGTTGAAATAAGTCAATTAAACAAACCGATGAGGATTTATAGCTGACGAGCTTCCTATAAATACAAATGGTTTCCTTAACTTATATTTATTAGCTTGGTCCTTTCACGTAAATTCATCATTAATTATTTTCCTCTCGATCCTGGTCCTTATAGTGCTCTATTGCATTAAAAAGGTTCACCTTTGAGCCGCCTACCGCCTAATCTAATAAGGGTAATTACGAGGGGAGATTTTCAAATTCCCTTAATATAAATAATGGATCGCTCGACCCACCAAAGGACTACTGAATCTCTCCATCCTTCCCATAATTAAACATGGCAAATGCCCAGGTTTTGGTCAAAATTTAATTACGGCTGATGCACACCTACACATGTACACTCTATGGTAACTTACAGTCTATTGTATTCGTTTTTCACAAGGGACGGAGGTGAAAAGGAAGATTTACCATCAAGAGACCGTGAGAGTCCATCGAGTTGGAAGAATTCTGCCTCGGCCCTCAGACGGGCTCTCTCGTGGAAATTTTCCGGAAGAGTAATATTTTGACTTCTCAGATAATCGAGAATGTAACGGAAGAGAATGCCGTCTCGGTCAATGAAGACTCGGCCCTTGGAGTCCTTTGGAACCGAATCGAGACCTGAAACATTAATAGTTAAAAATTAATTAATTGCTTCACTTTGTGTTCTAGTAAATTGATCTTAAGGATTCGAACTACTTAATATATATATTCATAAATAAAAAATAGGTACATAAGATAAATATTGTCCCTTTCGTGTAAATACTATGATATATACCATATACTACATGGTATTCTAATACCTTATATTACATACTTATACCATATACATTAGTATATAACACTACTAATATAATGTATCGAATAAATTTACAAATTATAATGAATGCCCAAAATAAGGATTAGGATCAAGTAACATGATGCACCCTTTATGGAATGTAATCATGTGTTTGCTTACAAGAAATTTAAATACATGTAAGTTGATTTGTGTGTTTAACAAAATTGTTCTCCTTCAAAACACATTCAATTTTCTGTTGGTTAAACAAAAGAGCGTCTGGGGTTTCACATTGTTTGAACTTTGAAAGCTTATGGGCTCTTAATGTGCCTACAATATCTGCCTCGACCAGCTGCAGTCAATGTCTCTCTTAATAGGGAAATCAAAAGTTTGGTTCTTTTGAAAAGCATCAACCTTAGAAAGACTTTTTTCTTTTCTCCCACCACTTAAATCTAAAATGTGGCAGAGATGAATCCGCGGTTCTCATTTCCCCCTCCCATTCTTTCAATAAATTATATGCCATTCTGTCTATTACAATCCTCGGACTATTTATGCAAAAAGGGGCATATGAATGTTGATAATCTTGCGTGAAATGATTTGCCTCTCCCACCGTCCATTAAATTTGGAAGTGGCAGTTGAGTTGGCTAACGACTCCACTTCCCCACTCCATTCCAATGAATGGGAAACCTCCCAGGTTTCTCTCCTTCAAAAAATTAATGTAGGGGACCAAGAAGTGGGCAAATGGAAGTTCCATTTTTGTATATGGCCAGGAGGCTATTGGGGTTTATGAAATAATCATTTGGGGAAGTGTGGGCTTTTAAGGAGAATGTGGAGTGACCATTCCCTCAAGTTCCGGAATAACAAGGCGAGCTCACAAGTGTGGTAGAAAATTGTTTTATGTTTCAATCTAAAAAAACCCCGGCAAACCCTTCCATGAGACCTCTGAGAAATGAAGAAAGGCGTAATTGGAGAATTCTGCCTCTTGTGAGTCAAACAGTGTCTGCAATTTCCTTGTTCTAACACTGGAGATTACAAGTGGGATTAAATTCATTAAAAATTCTCTTGTGCTTGCCTAAAAGAGCATAATTTACTTACCTGGGAATTGTTGTTGGATCATTAGTTTCATTAGACATGTGTTGAAGAGAAGACATCCAATATTCTCTCCATACCAGCCATGAAACATTTCAATGTGTGGAGATTCGAAATAATTATACAAGACTTTTTATAACTTTTCATTCCTTATGTACATATGCAGTTATTTGCACTCCATTATTTATCCAAGTTTATGTACTGATGTATTTATAAGCACGCAATGTTTACACAACTCGGAACAAAATTCAAGTTTTGTTTGGTTGTTTCACATTATACATATTGTTTGGGATTGTTTGGCAAATGAAGACGTAAAATGTCCCTTTGTTTTCGAACTTGATAAAACAACATGCTTGGTTAGAATGAATTAACATGAGCCTTTAAAGGAGAACAAATATGCAATATATTATACCATGTATATGCCCTCTACAATATATACATAGTAGTATACTATATAAATTTACACTTGAATTTAATATGATTTTACATGGATTCTTTCTTTATTTTTTCTTTTATGAACGTGAATTTTTTTAAACTTCGTGATGTCATCAAAAGAGAAAGTTGTTGAATGGAAAGATAATAAATACATTGTATTTACTCTAAATATCTCCGATCATATTTAATTATTGATTTCCCTTCTCTTTCACAATATTTAACAACAAATATTTCTAAATTTTACAATTACATACTTGCACTGATAGTTAATGGAAATGGTGTATAAATTGTATGTTAAATCCAAAAGTATTCCTAAAACCTTTAAACATGGAAAATTAATGAAAAATTCATTTAACCTGCTAAAATATGTATCAGTTAGGGAAGCTTTCCATGTTAAATCATTGTAGCCAGATTAAAGCATGCTCTTGTGCTCGTATTTGATTATACTTGTATCTTATATGAAACGAATGTTGAAATTGAATCCATTTTGTGGAATTAAATAGGAATCAATTTGATTTCTCCAGCTTTCTCTAGAATTGAGAATAATTTGATGTTTAATTTAGATGAGGATGAATCCGTATATTTAGTAAGATATATCGTGGTTAGTAAGATATAGTTAGCCATATTATTTAATTTGTTGTGTATTTATATGATGATGATAACTAATGATAAGCGTTAGGGTGAAAGCAATGAAAATGTCTATGTCAATCTAATGATTGAGAGCGTGAGAAACTCCATACATACTTACATTATAAGTATTATGCACTTATATTGTTATTTATGCATTATCGTTTTATCATTAATAATAAGTTTAAAAGGTACGTATGAAACATATGAAATACGAGAGACAATTTCTAAGGGTAAGATGAGATTAATGTCCAATGCACAAATTCATATATCAAAGTAGGTTTATAAATAAATATGAATCAATATGGATTTATTTATCAGTTCCTTAAATATAGAGTATAGTAAATATAGGTACTATAGCCTATTTTTTTAAATTTTGGCCACATGTTAAATGTCCATATTATTAAAGAAGGTTTGTGAATCACTTTATTAATTAAAAATTTGTGGTTAACCAACTGGATATTAAATCGAGGAAAAAGTTGAAGATCAATTGAGAAGAACAAGAACCAACTTATTCAAACACGTCTTTATTAAATTCTCAGAATGTGAAAACTGCATGAGATTAAAGGAGGAAGGGCGGATGTAAAGACTTTGGGAGTTATATGACATATATATGAAACTATTTATGCATCAGTTAGAGAATAATGAAATCAGCTTGAACCATTTTGTCAAAGCTTTTGTAATTGGTCAAATTGTTAAAGAGTTTCAAGTCTTTCAAAAGTCCAAACTTTTAAAACTTCTCGCCATATGCATTTTTCCTCTCTGCCTTTTTGACTATTTCTCTCATGGAACTTTGGACTTTAAAAGTTATATTTGACAATAAAGGCAATAGTTCCCAGTTATGTAACACACATACACACTATATTGCATATTTATTGATGTATTTCATGGAGGACTGAATCATATACTTACGATTTGACAAAAAAACCAATATAACAAATATTGTAAGGGATAAAAGTGGTGATACCTATATACTTAATATATACAATACTACATATATGCGAGTGTTTCTCTTTGAGAGATTGTGAGTATATTTATATTATTAATGTAGAGAAAGAAACACGTACCGAGAGAGAACATTTCTGCCAGACGCCCGGGTTCCTTTTTGATCGTACTAAGCTGGGTGGCATAAAAGACGCCTCCGACATTGAACTCCACGACGGGATCACTCATTTTCCTTATACGTTTGATTTATTAATTCAGACTTCACCGCAGCTCAATGTGGCTCAAATGAGAATGGTTGAAGTGTGCCGGGTTTTTATTTCAATTTTGACTATTAATGGAATGATTTCAATTTCCGGAAACCGCAGGTCCTGTAATGAAAAAAAGACAGATTGTAAATTAAATACCTTTGGCTCAAAGGCTTAAACTTGTCAAACCCCGAACGACTTCACTCCATTTTAATAAATTGATAAAAAATAAAGAATGACACAAGGATTTTTTATTTTCTTCTTCGATAGATCCTTAATAAGATAGTAATACTGGTATATATGTAAAATTGAATTTGTATAAAAACACAAAGGTCAATTGAAATTGGTCAATCGTAAGATGTATCTGTATATGCTCTATATTGTATTGTCAACGGTTTAATAAGTTGTAACGAATGTAGAGAATGGTTTTACCGTTGACGGGTTTTCTTGTCACGTTGTTTGGGTCTTCACATCGAGATGTTTTCCTCAACCTCGGTTTATTTTTGTATAACAATTGAGGGATTGTTGAGTGTGCGGAGTGTGGTGAGGATGGGAAGGTTTTCGGTTTCCGTAGCGGGCCGTTTTGCGAGGTTCCCGGTGGCGGGAAGGGGGAATTTGATATGTGAGCGGAGTTTGACCAGGACGTCCACGGTGGGATTGGGAAAATGCGGAGCCAGCCCGGGTATTTCTTCTGTTTCACCGCCAAGGAGAGAGTGGAAGCTGAGGCCGCGCTGGAGGAGCTATTTCTCTCCCTATCGATCCCTCCACGGGAGTTGTGAGATCTTGTTGGGCTCCTGCGGGTGCGGATCGCAGACGCGGAGCAACAGACAGACGTTGTCCGTCCCTCCAATTCCTCCTTTGCATCCTCCCGTGGAAGCTGGGAAGGGCACAAAATCATCATCATATATATTACCCCGAATTCCCACCAACATTCTTCACCAGAGGAATCAGCGATGATCCCTTTAACACATACTCACCTCATTTTCCTCATTACCGGGACCGGGGAAATGGTCACAAGGAAAGTTGTCCTCCTCCTCAGCATCATCCTGAGTCAGCTAATGAACCCCCGACTTGTGTTTGTCTTTCCCATCATCACTCCTTTTTTGATCCGCCCTCATCCTCTCACTCAAAGTGTAATCCATTACTAATTACACTTAACTTCCCTGCTCAATTTACCTCGCGGACCTCCACAGGCTCCGAGATCGAATTTCATGAATGAGCTCCGGCGCACTATCAAAGCCATCCAGCATTCCGATACTTTCTTACCAATTTCTCCCCGATTTACAATATGTGATTTGTAAACTGGCCTTATCTCCCTCCCAGTTACATGTTGAAGGCAAGAGGAGAAGACTCTGGGAGTATTTATAAGAGAGACCTTTGGAAAGTTTTACTACCTTCACTATCATTCCCTCACACCGCTCTGAACATGCACATGGACAATGAGCCCATTAATTCGACATTTATTCATAATGCTACATGAAAGACATTTGAATGCCCCGAGGAAGTCAAACATCGGTTTAATACAAAGGACGAGTTTCCCACTTGGACCGTCGTCTGGAGAAGTACGCATTCCCATTCCTATGGAAGGAATTCAAATCTCCTCAATAGAAATCCTGTTTATTCTCCCAGAATAGAAAGAGATCTGTTGACACAATTGGGTCGTTTGATACTTTGCTTGTTCAACTTTGATTTCAATTTTAAAACTTTACCTAAAATGACAATATTTCCCTTTCAACATAAATTTCCCTTGTTTGCGTTGTCAGAGTTAATTGAACTGGGATGTTTAATTTCCACTCATTATGAATTGTTAATTATTTGTGACACCGTTGGTTAACTCTCATTCCCCCGCATCAAATCAATCCGACTCCACAGTTCAAACCATCTAAATTAATATAGTCGTGTCTAACACACGAGACCAACTGAAAGTGAACTCATATGTCTTTATAAAAATACACTCAGAGCTGGAAGTGAACTATAAATTGAAACAAAAATACAAGTGTCAATGGAAAGGAAAAAAAATAGACATTTTGGCATCTGGAACAATTTATGCGAAGCCGTTCTCTTTGATACTTTAAATGTCGCCGTGCGTGGAGGAGAAGGAAAAATACTCGAATCACTTTTCTTCTTCTTATAAATATCTCGCAAATACTGAATAATCCACTTCTACCCAATGCATCCACTAAGAAGATAAAACTCAAGAATTAAGTGTTTATTATTAATGCTTACGTAAGCAGTTATATCAAATGTATAACTATAATCGTTTATTATTAATGCTGGCTGCAGATGAGGGTATAGGAAGCCGAAGGGAAGAACGAAAACAATATAGTTGATATTTATGAAACATAAGCAGTTATACCTATATAAATATTTCACCTTATAGCCAAAGGACAATAATACGTAAGGTATTTAAAAACCCCCATAAGGAAATTGGACTGAAAAACATAAAATCTAAGCCATGTAATTTATATTTCATAAATTTATATCACTCTTGCATAACCAATTACATAATGAATCAATAAAAGAAGACACAGAGCTCATCTTTCCCCAGAAAACCGTAAAATGATTTTTCCTAAGGTTAGAAAATAATTTATGGATGATTGCCGCACCTTCTATAGATGCTTATAGGGGGATGATGATTGTTGTTTCATATTAGATCATAAAGGTATGGAAGAAAGGGAAAGATGGTTGAAACAGGACTAAAATATTTGGACCAGCAGACCTTCGTTGGTATTGGTAAAGGCTGTGTATCTTATTAAGCTGTCTACCCTTTTACCTTCCCTCGAGGCAGGTATGCTTGATGTAATTGGAAGCGTACAGGTACCTGTGTACAGGTACATCTCTCCACAGGTAACTTTGACAAGACGTTAGTTCAAGGTCCCAAGGAGGTGGAATTTAAATCATTTAACTTTAATTTTTACCAACTCCCAACATTTTGGTTTTGGCCATGTTAATTTAACATTCAAAATTATGAATTTTGACAATTTGACGAAACTTTGGATTTGATATTTCCCTTCTCAAATTTAATGGATCGGATTCTCCTGGATCTTCCACAGGTAAATTCATTTTTATATTAGAAATGTTATTTCATTACAGTTTATTTATTTGAATTTGTGAGGTTTATTGATTGATTTACCCATTTAAGTTACATCAGACGGTTTCATGGTTATTTAACTGGTTTTTATTGTTTTATTTTCCCATTGTGTCTAGGAACTGTTAAGACATTAAGAGGGAAATGAGGGGAAAAGTTTGCCATTGAGTTTAATCAATTCCAAATTGTTGACTTCAAGATGGGGATGAATTATTCTAACCGGGGAATCGAGGACAGGTCGAGTGAAATTATTGGATTTATTTAAAAGAATGGGAGAGCGGAGCGCTTTGCTCGATTCAGACATGTATAAAATTTCCGAAGAGGATTCTCAAGATGAAGAAGTATTGTCAAGCCTCCGAGGTCTCAATATTCAATCCAACAATTCCGGGGACTGGGATCGAGGCAGGAACGAGGCAGCTGGGACTCGTAACACACCAAACCTTTCTTCATTGTTTCCAATGCATCCAACCAAGGGCAGAGGGATTGTCTCCGGAGTTAGTGGCCCTAAAGCGGAGACCATCGAGCCTTACAATCACCTTTACTATCCTCACATTCACCCGGCCCACATTCGAAAGATCTTAGATTTGGAGGAACGACAACAAGCAAAGAGTCTTCCACTGACGACTTACCTTCCAACTCCGGGGTCACGACCTTCCTCAACTTCCTACCGACCCAACTTCATCCCTCGTCCTTCCGTCCCTCCTCCGGTCCTTCCATGGAACATCACCAATGGCTCATCACCATTGCGACCTCAACCGCTCCAATCTCAAATGAACCCATCTTTTAATCAAATGATCGACCCGAGATTATCCTTTCAAGTCAGACCTCCTCCGTTCCTGCCACCCAATTTGACCAAGCCCCCAAATGCCCCAATGGTTCCTCCGAAGCCCCAATTATTACCCATTCCCATTCAACGACCTTCCATGAGGCCAAGTAAACTCCCGTCCTCCATACCGCAAATTCGCCCACCGAATCTTCCCACGACTCATCCGCCGCGACCTCCAATCGCCCAATATGGGCCAAAAGGAATCTCGCCCCTTCGTCCAACAGTTCCTTTGGACAAATCTTTGACCCAAGAACGGAGTTTAGGGGCCACTCCCCCACGCCCTCAAAATTCAACGGCTGGAAAGGGGGAAGGGTTTGGTTGGCCCAGCGACTCTGGTTCGGATTCAAGTACAAATTCTTCTAGTTCGGTCGAAGAGCTCCGCCGAGGGCAGAAACGAAGACGGAGTTACAACCAGAGGCTGAACAATCTCAATAACAACAACTACCATCAGATGAACAATAACAATAATAGTTTGAAGGAGAGCGACGGGAAAGTGTCGGATTACTCCGAGTCTGAGAGTGAAGAAGAAGAGGATTTGGACTCGAGCGGTGAGTCGGGTTCGGAAGAGAGCGAGGACCGAAACGGGTTTTATCATACGGGAAATGCAGAAGAAGAGAACTTCTCATATTTCTCTGCATCTTCTGATAAAGAAGACCACAAAGAGAATTACGAGGACGAGGTGGATTACGAGCAAGACTTTTTCACTGGATTCCTCCTCATGTAAGCAAATGGATCTTTTCAATCTTGTGCTTTAATTACTCTCCGCGTCTCTCCATGACTTCCTCGCGAGGACGAGGGGTTCATTAAAAAACTGTTTACTCACTCCACTTTCATCTTTCATTTTCGCGTTCATTACCTTTGCATTTTTATTACTCTCCCCATACCGCACTACTATTAAACAACCCAAGAAAATTCTGAGTGCTCCTTATGTATATATTAACAATACATAGATACAACTACATATCAAAATATGCAGATATACACATTATTATAACAAACTGCTAATGTATAGGTCGCTTTCCTTTTCCCCACAAAATCTATTATGTATATTCTTCATTAAGCTCCGTTCTTAATTACTCAAATCCCCTCTGTCTACACTGGCTCATTTCTTTAAAAAATAATTACAAATTGTCTTGATATCAAATGAAGAAAATGGGCAAAGATCCACTGAGAAACTTTTTCATATTTCTCGCTCCGTTTTTATAACTTAATTGCACTTGTTAAAATATTTTTCGCCTCCTTTCCCCTCGATAATTTTTTTAAATTATTAAATAATGCCAAGTTTCCAAATTCTCAAAACTTATTGTTAGTCAAGACATGCAATTGAGTTTTACAGGTATTTAAGAATAAGGAAGACAAGTGGATTCTTTATGTTTCGCTCGTTAGTTTGTATAGGGCAGTTCATTGCATAAAAGTTCCTCCTTGTTTTGTAATTGCTAATTGTATACCTATCCCCATGTAAATGCAAGGAAGGGAATATTGAGAGTGCAGGCAAAAGTAAATGGGAAAAAAGGAGAAAATCTCATTTGAAAGGAATCCGAAATTGGTTTCAATTTGTTCTTCTTTTATTCTTTTTCCAGAACTGAGCAAGAGATTGAATCCTTGACAAATGAGGAAGGAAATATCTTTTTGGTGGAGCAGAAATCAAAGGATGCCCAAGGTCAGTCTTCCATCCTTCCAATCTCCCCGGCCGAGTCAATCCTCAAGACCCAACAATCAGAAATGATGAACAATCTGAAGAACAAGAAAGGTATTATAAGATCTTAAAGGGACTTATATATCCAATATATGATAAGTTAATAAGATTACTAAATAAATATTAATTACACGCATGGTTACGATGTCAGTACATATTTGTGAACGTGGTGGTTAATTATTCAAAGGAGGGATTTCGAGATTCTTGCGAAGGAACTCAGAGAAGCGCGGGAAGAAAAAGGAACCGTTGAAAAAGTCAAAGAGTTTGGAATTGGAACGAAGAGCTCGGAGCAACCCAAGCAGCCCGCGAGGGGAAAAAAGAAAGCACGGGGAAGGAAGAGGAAACGGAAAACCCTTCCGATCCAAAGACGAAGAAGAAGGTCAATCTTAAATATTTATTCTCTCTAAGACCCACTTCATAAACTTTTTCACCTTTGACCCTTTCCTGACAGTTAAAGTTTTAAATAAATAGGAGGAGGATTTAAATCGGCCATTTGGGTTTTTTACATTCTTCCCAATGTCATTAGTTTACCATTTTGAATTGTTTAGGAGAAATCAGATACGTTGAGCTGAGTGTGGAAGGATGGCGAAGGCACGGAAGACGAGCTTCACTTTGCGAGTCAATTTTAGGAATTATTCCGGGAAGATTTTCAGATCAAAATGTGACTGTGACACCTCAGGGCTCCAACGACTCTTGGGATGGAAATTCAGATAAAGTAAGGGCATTTTCACATGATCCGCATTATATCTATAATGTAATTTATCTCCTATCTCTCTATATCTTAACATAATATTTCTTCCATCTATTCCGTTACGACTCTTCGACCTTTGTTTTCATAGTCACAACTTTGACATTTTTATAAACAGATTTAGCAAATTAACAATATTTATACTCCTTTGTTCAGCTTTGTCGAATAATCACGTAAACATTGGGATTGTTCTATAGCTTCAATTCTTTCTCTTCCTTCCTCTTTTAAATATTTGCAAATATAACACAACGTTCCTGGGGCTAAATATGTTTCTAGCAAAATATTTAAACCAATTATTACGCATTCAATTTAAGCTTGGTAATTTGCTCAAAAAATTAATTTTTCATGATGTTGTTCTATACCACGTGTATTCCATTTGATTATCTCAAGTCATATACAATATACCTATACGATAAAAGTATAGGAAAATCAATAATTAACCCAATCACAACATCTTTGTTTTTTAGAGCGGATCGAGAAGTCAAGATGACAGGATTATGATCGCTGGATTCATCCCTGATGGACCAGCCATCAAAAGCAGAGGAATCCGAATTGGTAAAGAGATCTTTCGTTCCTTTCACATTTATCACAGCCGATAAATTTTTTCTTAAATTATTTCCATTTTGAACAGATTTACATAAATAGAGAATTATTATCAACCATTAAAATAGATTTGATCATCATCATTCGTCTTACGACGTTATTATTCCTTTTTTCTATCTCATTACCCTGCTATTGTAAATATACGAAATGTGGTACTTATACGTCTACTATGATTTTACTAAGCAATTCCTTATACGGCATATAAGTATAATACATTATGTAAGTAATAATATTGGAAAAATTCAATTACGAGAATCCCGAATGGGAAACATTTGAATTCTTTTCAACAAAGGATGAGCGGTTATAAAAAAGAAGTCTGAGTTATCCGCTTCTCTGCCCCCCGTCTTTTCTTCATTTCCCCGGATTAAATCCGACAAAGTTAAGATTTTACCTTTCTGCGAAAGATGAAATGGGTTGAGCTCCACAAGATATTAAAATTATCAATCAGATGAAAGCACAGGGAAAGTTGGGGTCCTTTTATGCTTCATATCCACTTATATAATTCATACACAGAATTCATATTCATGAACATATATTCCAATCTTATCTCTTATACATAGAATTTGTGCTCATCTTGAATAACGGCCATTTGTACATACATATAGTACTTATGTAAGTATGTAGTTTATAAATTGTATGGTTTGTGTCTCCGTGGGTGTTCTATAGGAAGGAATTGAATCATAGCACCTTTCTTCTTTCCACACGTCCTGAAAGGAACTTTCTTATTTTCCCTTCACCACAAATCTCATCAATGTCCTGCCCACTCCACATGCACATCATTCTCAATTTACTTCGAATCTCTTCACACGCTCTCATGTTAATGTCAATTTCTTAAAGGCCTTCTTCTATCTATTTGAACTCAAGAAGAGAATTCCGCTCAAGAACACCTAAATACCACACATGTACTAAATTTATAAATATTACATCCACATTACATACAAAGTTGAGTTAAGTCCCTTGGTATTTACATTAGTGGAAATTATTTATCAATTCATATCTTGTATGATCATTAATTCATTTCATAATGATTTGCACAGTGTTCTCTTTATAATGGATATTATACATATTATACATAATGGATCGTATTTAATTTCGTACATTTAGTAGTTTTATGATAATTTCTCAATTTCGGAGAAATATAGTAAATAGTACAGGTCTAGTCGACATAATAATTCAAGAGATTTAAAGAGAGATCTTGTCGGGCAAAGAGATATCAAAGGACATTATTGATCTTTCGATCCTTGGAAAAAGGGAAAAAGATACGCGAGGAGAAATTGTTGTGAAAGAATTACTTTTTCCCTCTCTTGCAAAACACCTTGGTCTGGTCTAAGGTTCAATAACTATACAGATTTGTATTTTGATAAAACTTGTATTCACTCCGACTCCTTTTGATAATCCTCTATTTGAATCTTGAGGATTTAGGAGAAAATCACTTGAATCCAAACTATACAGTGTATATGTTTATTCATGCATGCAAATTGATATATTTATCGAGTGAGTGGTTGGAGAGAGCCGGTTGAAGGAATTTTCATGTTCAATAAAAATCTTCCCCAATTTTCTGCCTACGTTGATTTCGCTTTCAATTCAACTTCGGGACATGTTTATAAGCCGATATTTGGGAAAATGAAAATTAGGAAAGCTTTTTATCGCCCATACGTATATCCATATTTGCATATTACAACTATCAAAACTACAATATAAATACATTTGTATACATAAGTGTGTGTGTGGGATTTATGTAACCACGTCAGTAATAAATGTCATTAAAATGTGCATGTGTGGAATTGGGAAGATGTGTTTAGATATTATATTTGCATTTGGTAATTGGGTTGAGAAATTAAACCCGGGAGTTTAATGAGTTTATTTAAATTGATAAGCCTCGAGGCTTCCACACAGAACCCACAAGAGGGAAAGTTTAAGATTATAATTAAGAACAGAAGCGTTATCTACTCGTAACAATTACCAGAGTTCCTTGTGGAAGTTAATGAAGCATTATTGAATTTCTTCCAACAGGAGATTGGCTGAGGAGTATTGATGACACGAGCGTTAATTTCTGGAACATCGACAGCGTCCTCGCGGCCTTCGTGAATCATGAGACCAATTCGCACTCGTCCAATTCCCCCACGAGACCTGAATTTCAATCGACGGTAGGAAATACTTTTATTACCAAATGGAAATCGATATGGGGAATGGATTGTGAATGATCTCATTCGTATCTGAATATATTATATATTTCTTTGTCGGCTCCAAAGGTTCATGTCTCACTTCAACGCATCAGCGGAACGTGGTTAAATGAAGAGGAACTCGATTATGAACGATCGATTATTCATGTAAGTGGTCGTAATTGTTTCTTCCTCGAATGGTTCTGGGGTATTTATTGATGCTAATGATTCGCCTGTTTGCTGTGCAGGGAAAACGGTTCTTAGACTCGGAAGAGAGTGAAAGTCGGGCACGAGGGAGGGAGGAATTCGGGAGAAACGAGCTTTCAACTGACGTCCGCTCAAATTTGGCCATTCTCTTCATTTCGGCCGTTAAGGGGAGCGAAAATGGTCCTAGAGCCAAAGTAAGATGACATTAAGATATTCACATGGTTGTATTCTATCGCTTTATTCCTTTCCAGTCAACTCACATAAATTTGCATTTTTACATAAAGTTTTATTTTATTTGACACAATCACAGCATCTCAACTATATTGGCCAAATATACATACATTCTTTTTATATACTACATAATCATATGCTCTCCATTTAAATTCTCTTCAAGTTTTTTCTATCTCTTTTATTCTTCCCTCAAATCTTTTGAGGATGAGAATCCGCTGCGAATTCCGTGAAGTCGGGGCTCTTTTTATTGTTTTATATGCTATATTTTTACGATACATCAAATATTATAATACCAGATATTTTATATATATTAAATATTTTAAGTGGGGATAAAACCTAGCAAATTGACATAGCTCAAATACCTACATAACAATGGATTTTAAAATGTTATTCCATTTGTATTTTATTAAATATAAAAATGAAATTTAGGAGCAGATTAAAGATGTCGTTTTTTCCTGGCCAAGAGACCTCAGAAGCAACAAGAAATCAAAATGTCTTGCCGGTTCTCAAGGAATGTTTTCTACGCTTTATCGCCTTCTTCGAGAAGTCACCGGTTCTCATCCGTTCATGTATGGTCAATTTTAGCATCCTTTAATTAATTGCACCAATCAGTGCCTGACATCATATTCTCAATGCCGATTATTTTTAATATTTAAATTGGTTAATAAAGTTCGACATTCGTACTCGAAATTATGGTGTAGATGGCGATTTAAATTGTTCTAATTCGCCCCAAATTGCTTTTGAATCTATGCCTATGCTTATTTTAATGGGATTTGCTTTGTGGAAAACTAAACCAGGAATACTTCAATACTTGTCATTTGACACATAAAGGAAGTTGAGCTTTGAAAGTTTTGATTTTTGATTCTTTGATCCTTTGATTCCAGAACATGGTTTTGAAGTTGTGAATGAAGTCGTTAGTGGTCAAAGTATTAGTTGGGTGCTTTATAAATTTCAATCTGGTTTATAAATCTGGGCTCAAAGGTGATGATTAATGTGGTCGCGTGTGGTGAAAGTTGAAGATGAAGTCTGAAGTGATCCTCTGTCATTGTATTATATTTGAATAAATGATGAGGTTTGTCTGCAAGCAGGTCAAGTGTGAGGATCGATGATGACGTCATAGAAGTCATCTACTCGAGCGATAACGAAGGCGCTTCCTTATTCCTCTTTGCTCTCTCTCGGGATCTTCGAGTAAGGTGAAGAACCATTACCTTCCTCACCCTCCCCAAACACCAGTCTAATGGACCTCATTGCTCACGATAAAAGGATCAGATCCTCATAACAAATTACGACTATTAAATCTACAGAGTATGTAAAGATGTACATTCATAGAATTGTTAATTCCGGTATAAATATTTACTACAGTTATATGGGAGAAATTTTTATATATTATATGAAGCTAAGATCCCCATCAAGATCATGTTTGTGATGAAGATGATGAATGAGAAACACTGATATTATATCTATTTGTTATCTCACATTTAATTCCCCATAAATATGAAAAATGATAATGAGAAAGGGAATATGATAAATATATTAGAAATTGCATTTTTCTTCATTCTTTGTGTAATTTGATGGTTAAGACACATAGCCTTAGAAGATCATTCACCCTTTGCTAAAATGATCATTTTGAGCTCAAACTCACTTAAAATTCATGGAAGATAAAACAGGGACTTATCCCGGAGACTTTTTATATAATGCCCTTTAAACCATTTTTTATTAAATATTCTCCAAAGTTTGGAGTCCTGAAGCAGAGGATTATTTCCCTTTTATGTTTACATTACTGGCGTTGAATTTCTCTCCCGGAATTCCAATATAGAGCGGCAGGAGTTTGATTGGCCATTAAAAGCCAACGGAATGATCATTTTGACATTATACTTGCAGAACCAACACCACGGCTGTGCATTTAATGCAAAGGATCCAGAGCGCCATTCTGTTCAAATGGGGGACTTTGACAAGGTAAGGGTCAATTTTTTGAAACCCAATTGCCTCACTGTGAGATGCCGAAAAATTAGAGAGATTTATTTGACTCGAGTGAATTATTGTTGTCGGCATTAATAGAGAAGTTGAGAAAGAGAAATATTGACTTTTCCTCCTTAGAGATAAAAGGAAGAAATGGGCAAAGAGGCTTATTGGATTTAGATGGAGAAATACGAGCTCCATGCATAATAAAATGAATGATGAAGGACGAGTAACTCGATTTTCAAAACAAGAGGATCAAAATTCAGTTTACGACTCCTCTTCAATAGATCGAGAGGGCCACAGCTGCACAACTTTCACTGTTTTCAATTCCTCCATACATATCAAGTCTGATGAGTCGAATATTAAAAGGGCCGTTTAAGCCCCTTCTCCCACATACAACCCCCCAATACAGGTTTAATTTTCTAAGATGAAATTAAATTACTCCTTCCTATATGGACAACCCAATGATATGTTATAGCCTCCTAAATTGAAACCTCCACGCACAACAGTCAAATGAAAGACACCATTTTAATTAATTTGAGCGGAATAATAAAACTAAATAAAAGCCAAAGCTGTATTTGATCCAAATCCCTTTAGGGTCCAAACAAAATAATTAAACATACAAATTTCCCATTTCTCCTCATCAATCAACTCCTTTTAAAAGGGAAAAAGAGTTTAAAAAGGATCCTTCTACTTTTTGATAAATTGGACCACTCTTTGCTCCATGTGTCCATTAGAGCCTATAATATATCTTATTCATTTGGTGCCAAATCTATCATCACAACTTCACAATCCCCCTCACTCGAAGAATTTTCCAGTTGAGAAAGTCTGGTCGTTGATTGCTGCCCTATCAAAAGTTTTATGGAGTTATATACCATATACTTAAGTCCGGGATTTTCCAATGATCTGATGTGTGGAAATTAATTAATTTTCACTCGTGTTAACACAGAGCTTTCACGGAAGTGAATGAGGATGAAATTAGTCGTTTCCTGTCCAGCACGTTGGAAAGCCTAAAGGAACCACGAGAATTCCTCTTTGCCGATTTGCCATCTCCGATATACGTTTCTCCACTGACGAAGGTAATTAAAAAGTTTTCCTCTTCAATGCCCAAATTGGTTATAAGAGTGACTTCAAGATTAATTATGTTTTCATAATCAGCAAAATATTACCATCGATGACAAGGTCTTCAAATAGTTTTTTCCTACAACTTGAAATAATCGAGCTTTTAAGCGTATAGAATTATTAAAGTATGTTTATTTATCATTCAGCTCTTTCTTTTACCCATTCCCATTATTTTCACTTTTGTTCTGATTTTGAAATTCAAGGGACCGTTGCTTATTTGTAAATTCATAACAGTTTATGACTTTGAATATAAGTACATACTTATGTTATATATCCATTATCTATCCAATATATATTAGTACTTTAGTTTATTGTATGGGCGTAGTTTAAGAGTTTAACCACTCACTTCATAAGTTGTTGATTAATGGTGGCATTTTATTTGCTCTCCTTTCCATTTTAGATGGTCATTGATGAAGTTCTCTATTCACTCGAAGCTGCTGCTTTCGACTCCATTGTAAGTTAAAACCAGTTTTTTAAATAATTTAATCCCATTGTTTTAATATTAAATAGAAAGGCATTCTGAAGCTTTAAACACGCAAATTCATTTAATTATGTTTTTAAAGGACGAAGGAAATGTGGAAGTGGACGAAGCGCATTTTCATTGTTTAGGTTCACTTGTCTTGTACAAGGTAAAATCTAAATGATATTCATATTTTTTGCATCGTTGGCAAATCCAAATTGGGGATCAATTCCGTATTTGCACATATAATTTAGAAAGGATTTGAGTTTTGAAGTTTGGTTTGTTTGTAGAAGCGTCTCGTGAGTTCGCATATGGACCGGGAGGTACAGGGACGTTTCCTGAGCTGGATGTTGACTGAGCTCAACTATTGGGCCATTAATCATGATGGGTTGGTGGGAATGAAGCGCGTTGTCATTTGGCAGCGGGTCTTTGGGGTCGGAAACTTGGAGGAGTCGCCACATCATTACGCTGTTGTTGTCGGACTTGTAAGTTCTTTTCCTCCTCATTGGATTAATAACTCTCCAAATTGTGAGCCGATCCATTTCTTCAGAGGAGAACAAATTGAAAATTTTGGTTGGGTGGGAGTGGGGAGAAGAAAGAGATTTTAAAGATTGGTTCCTTTATTGGTTCAAATACTTTCTCTGTCCTGCTTTATCCCTTTCCTTTCCAATTTCCCATCCAATCTCTCTGGTCGAAGGAGTTCACCCCCATTGTTTTTAATGCCCAATGTGGAGCCATAATGTGAATCAGCGAATCTATATATTTATGAATAATTCCCCGTTTTCTTTTCATCCCACAAGGGAGGAGAATGATCATCAAGTATGTGAAATGTTTTTGTTCCTAATAGATTGTCACTTATTGCCTTCTCTATATGGAACTGAGGAAGAAAAATTTCCTTTCCTTCACAATGACTCCAAACCTCGTCTTTCTTATTTAATACTCAACGCTGAGACCTTAATGGACATTATTGATCCTCTACAGATTCCCTTCTGCTCCACCCTACTTTTCCTCATTAGTCACTCCATTTACAAACTCCTTCACCCGTGGTGATTATCCCACCCTTTCTTTTTCAATTTTTATGATGCGAAACTCCTCAGAATCAATATTTTTTTCACTCATATACCAATAGGAAAAAGGCCCAAGGAGAATTCATATAAAACCAAAATAAATTTTTTTGTAGGAACATTTCCTCCTTGGCTTCATCCTCGAGTCAGCCATTGAAGTACAAAAGTAAGACTTTTTTCAACTTTTAAATCATGGACTTATTTAATATTCAACTTTACTTCGATTTGTATGTACCCCAAGGTTTTGCAGCCAATATTGGTTTAAGAATATGTGTCTAGCGTATATATTTAATGTATGTATTTATGTATTTGTACGTATGTGTTATATCTTGAAATTTGGGGGTTAGTTAGACCCGTCGTCTTTCTCTCCGAGAATAAATTATTTAATAATTGCAGCCTTTTAAAAGTTTATTCCTCACGGAATAAAAGGAGGGAAAGTATTCAGTTCATTATTCACATTTTAATTATGGTCAAAGGACAGATTTTCTCTAACTCCCACAAAGTTTCATCATCAATTTTGAATTTATTTACATTTCTCGAATACTTTCCCTCTTACAATTAGCTTTTATATGGGCATTTCTTCTTGCTCCTTCAACCGTGGAATAACCCTTCCAAATACGAATACACCCAATGCTTCTTCGGTTGAAACTGGGAAAATTAAAGTACATTTTTTGAACAGGAATCTACATAGCAAGTTATATGTATATATGAAGCTTTATGGTTTTAAAGGCGATAATTCAACAATTTTAATTATTTTAATTTCAAACCTAATATAAAGATAAACATACGTCATATATTATTTATTTACATGATGTATATAATGTAATTTACTTTTATTTAGTAAAGACAGACGTTGTGAGTATTTTTAAACATTAAATTCCATTTTTTCTCAATGCGGAATGACTCGAAATGCATTTCGTTTTATTTCACTTAAACAAAAATAAGTTAGTAAGAGTTGGGGCCATTCAGAATAAACTTACGTCTTTAAACCCATATAACAAGCGTTGAGTTAAATAAATATGTTTTCTTATCCTAAGTTTAAATACATAGTTATATGTATGGTATGAAAGTTGAAAAAGTTTGAAAATAAAAAAAATGTCCAAAGTTTGGTTCGTTGCAGAGTTGAAATGTTTACGCTTCCACTTTCTTCCAGATTCAATAATACTCATTGTTGTTGGATTCAACATGGGCTTGGGGCACTCCGGTGGTTTTTGAGGCGAAATATTGGATCTAGAATTGAAAAGTCTGTCAATCAAGGAGAGCTAATTCAATTGCTCGCCAACCAAAGTCACTCTGAAAAAGTGACACAGTCAAGTAAGGAAAATCTTCTTTTCAAACCAAACTTTCATCCCATTTTTATAATGCTAATGCTTATAAATATATACCTTAAATGACTATTCCATACACTAACATTCAAACTATCCAAAAAGTAATATAATAATAATAAAGTGTCAAAACCTCATTAATTCACATTTGATAATAAGTGTTAATAAGTATATCCTCTACTGTAAAAGTATATTATATTAGTATACTAATGCTCCAACCGATTTCCATTTATTCAAATTGAGTTTAAGGGAAATTTGAACGTTTTGGTCTCTAGCTAAATAAATACGTTTATCCCCCCCCCCCCCCCACTGGTGTTTTCGAGTGTGATGGAGGCGAAAAATTCTCTCCTGCTGTTGCTTTTGGGAAATAAGTTCAAAATGCCATCAAAATGTTGATTCAAGCAAACTAAGCCTCAACATCGAGAGTAACCAATCGATAACTTGTTAGAAAAAGGCGGGAAGAAGCTGTTGTCGGGGAGAAGGAAGAAAAACTCGGCGGCGGCGGAAGACGTCCGGGTCGTTGGCGAGGTCCAGTGGCCGCCTAAGAGGCAACCTCGAGACGATCGCTCTAATCTCTTCCGGCCTCTCAACAGTTTTTTAGGGTCGGAAATGGAAGGGGCTCCTCCGGGTGATGTAATGGATGAGTGCGAGATTGACGACCAGACTGCGGTTCCTCGGCCGCATGCCAGAAACTCTTTCAAATGGGTAAGGAAATCACTTCCCTCCTTTTGTTTGTTCATCTATGGAAAAAAGGATTCCACCTCCGTTGATCTCTCTCCACATACCTTAAGATATAACTGAATATATCAAAATCCTATTTGATAGATATCCATTCCGAGTGGGGATATATGTGTAAAGTTTTAATTATCTCTCGCTCGGCTTCATGGGACGGGACTTAATAATATAAGTATTATTTGCTAATGCATTTTTTACAAGTTCTCAATTGACTCTCACCAGCGAAGAAGATAATTCCATTTATTGGATTACTGATTTTTTCCGGTGACTTATTTTACGACCTCAATCTTTCGTTGGTTCATTTAAGGGGTCTGGAACATGGTGTTAATTAGAGCCATTAATGAGATTCATTTATTACATTTGGAGGAGGGGAAAAGGCGGTGCGATTAAAGTTTAAGTAGAATTTATAACTGGGACAATTTACCAATTCATCGAGAACCCGAGACTCATTTTTCCCTTGTCTATTAGATGAGAAATTATAAAGAGGAAATTGCGATCTTCGTAGGCTCCAAGTTTTATTCATGAGTTCACTCCTTCCCCTACTTATCTGAATTACATTTATGGCAGCTCACACAATTTATATGATCTTTTCCCTCCATACAACCTATAAATCCACATTTGCAAAAATTTATTTTTCAACCTTGTTTCAACCATCGAGAAAAATAACCTTATTATATATCAAGAGGATGCCTAGGACAACTTTGTGGAATTTCCATTTAATTCTTTCTCTGGAGAAAAGCTTTTATTATTATTATAATTTTTACATATACATTTATATTATATATTCAAGTGCCCCTTTAGATACATACAAGAATATTCAGTTTAGTACTACATACAAGGAATTTGAAATTCACAAAAACACATCTTGATTCACTTCCACCTCCTGGAACATTGTAGAGAGAAATATTGGAACAAAATTCATCTAATATTGTTTGTTTGTCCTGGTTCCCGTTCTGATTTATTGGAGAGGTCTTTTTGCCGAGTGTGTAAGCACATAGTTATGTTTTCATTGGAAAGTCTCCAAGTATGATTTATCCAATGTCGGTGAGAAATGAGGATTTGAATTCTCCAAAGAATGAATTTATTTTTACAGAACACCTACGTCGGAGCGGGGGAAAGGCGGAGCAGCGAAAATGATCTTTTTCCCAGCATTAGGTGAGTCTTTAAACTCATCCACTGTTAAACCGTATGATCTGATCAACGAAACACTCTGATGCCTTATTGAGATCCTATGTGATCGGTCCTTAAGAATTTCGGGTTAACTCATCCAGGAACTCAACCGTTCTTCAATTTCCCACTTCAATAACTTCAATCAATAGTCATACTTTTGACGTGTAATTCGCGAGATTTATACATATGAGAGCCTATTTCCAAATAGGCCATTAAGGCAGTTTTGGCAAGGGCCCTTCACTCAAATTCACTCCTGATATCGCATGAGTGTGATTCGATTTGTGTTCTCATTAGAAAACCAATTCCTGGCTAGTTATGACACATATCCCTTGTGTGGGAATTAACATCGGCTGAATAATTCAGTTCAAATCAACGGCCCCAACTTGTTTGCATACACACCAAAATGTCAGAATGAAACTTTCATTTAAAATCGGACAAAGTTGAGCCGAGAAAGTTTTAATGTGGTAAAATGTTTTTCCTTGCTCAGTGGGCTCGGACTGTTATTGTTGGCCGCCACATAGGTCAAATAAATGCGAAGGGATCTGACAGAACAAATAAGTGAATAGTTGGGCGAGAAAGTCCGAAATTGGGAATTCTTGATCACCCAACTCGCCCCAATCATTATCACTCGACGAGGAAACATGGTGGATTTTCTTTATGAAGCTGATTATTTATTGGGGAAAGTTTGTTCCTCGAGGGAGGATTCTGGTTCTTAACAGCTCCGGAGCTCATCTAAAGCTCCGGAAGAGTTGGTCCTCGGGGAGTGTGAAGAGAATAAAGAACTAAACTTTCATAAGTTCCACCCATCCATCCAAATTGGCGGATCTCGACTACGCTTTCTGGTCAAGTTGAGACTTGAGGCCTCAAGGGAAAATTTACGCTGCCTTTGAGGAATTTTGAATTCAAGGATTCAACTCCCTCACCACTTCCGTCCTCCCTTGTCCGAAGAGATAGAGAAGCATATCTGAAGGAGAAAAGTCCGTAGACCCTTATTCCCCTCCCATACAAATACATACTTGAATGAGGTCCAAAACTCTCGTTTTCAATTCTTCACATTTACATCACCCAACTTTTACAACTTTCACATTGTCCACAAATGTTAATAGAATTGGACATGTTTAAAACTTTGAACTTTATTTTTTCTTCACTTTAATCCTCTACTACTTTACCTAACAGTTTTGACAGACAGGAATATCCCCTTTGACCATTTTATATAAAAGAAACTTTTCTTTGGTAAAAGCATCTTTAATAAATCAATAAATATTGATATGAAAAGACGTCACAGATATTTCAAAATATTTTTATGCATTAATATAATTGATATGAAGTGATTTTCATAATTTAGTTCAATTAGTCATTGTTTAGAAAGGTTCTCGAGTGAGCAGACTGTGATAAACCAGGAAATTTTTCCCCATTAATGGTTCTTTTAAAGCTGTAGGAGAACGAGGGAGGAAAGGGAATTTGGCTGACCAATGTGGTGAAATGGGAGCAGAGATAAAGGGATGGGATTGGAAGCTAATTAGAAATTAGAAGGAATTTCCTGGTTCGCTTCCTTCGAATTTATCTTTGAGTTTTGGTGAAGAATTCCAAGTAAGCTCTTGGGAATCCTTGGGTTCTTCTTTGGATCTTCTCTGCCCTCATGGTCTCCCGGAGTCGGGCGAACGGATTGATTATGGTGGGTGGTGTGAGTGATGGGGAGGTGCCGTTGTGAAATATGCCTCCTATGTCTTTTCATGACCCTCATCCCCATTCCTCACACGTTCGGTTCTTCAAAGAACCATCCGGTGTTCAAAGATCCAACTCCCGCCAAATCCTCGTCTCATTAGAATAATATATTTAAACTCGTCCTCTGGATTAAAAAGGATTGCTTATATGGGCCAAGGAGTCAAAAGCTCACTAAGTCCCAAACAAGTTCACATCTTTTTCCAGTCAATTCAATCTCCAATTTTTTGAATTTATGACTTTATGAAAGCGCTACCAAGCATGAGAATCTTAAGTAAATAAATATGGTCATATATGGTATGTAAGTTACGTACAATACATTTGCAGTTTACTCATCTTAGAAGTAGTTTGGGAATTAAAGTTAGTGTCATCAGTTAGTGGCAATGGTATCTTTGGCTCGTTTGGGTCTGACGTTAATGTGGCGGCCTTGGGACAAGTGCGGTAAATTTAATATTCTACGTGAGGTCTTTAATTTTGAAGTTGGACATTGATTGGGAGAGTTTGGTGATTAAATCCTCGGTGTTTGGGAAGCTATTGCGAGTAATAGAAAATGAGCCCTCATGACTCATCTCAGCTTAATCTCACAATGAGTGTGGAAAGTGACAAAGTTCCCAAGACGCATCGATCGAGTCCAACTTTAACCCATTGGAACTTCCATTCCTGCTCAACTTCCGATTCCTTTCAACTCCACTCACAAAACGCCCCCAGACCTCCCGCAAGACTCCTCACCTCCTTGGCCAAATAATTAATTAAAAATCCAAGCTTCATGTAAATGACGAAAGTCACTTAATTGATCTTTCAATCCTTTGATGTTGAATGCAGCGTGGCGAGAGGCAACTTCCTATTTGCCTTTGTTGACATTGACCACGGCCGCGGAGTGGTGGTAGGGTCCAAGGGGGACTCTGACTCACATTCGGTCATTCTGGCCAACTTCAGGACTACCGTCATCACTACACATCTCACCCTCACCAAGGCCTTCAACGCCCGAGTAAGTCGAGACACTCAATTTACAAATATATTATCCCTACCAATATAGCCACTCAAATACAGGTATGAATACGTCCCATATGTACAGATAGGGGCACTACCATGTGGACACTTACAATCTGTATTTTCCAAAATATATGAGTTAGCCAAAATATAATTAGGTGGGATTTTATACATACATGCTTTAATGTGGATCTAATTTAATTTTTTGTTAAATTGACAATACGGGTCCGAAAATTGCTCCGAAAGTTGAAAGAATAGTTTTAGTTTTTTTCCAAATCTGGCTAAAGCCTAAGAGAGTAAGTCGAAAACAGATCAAATTTTTATTTCCAAATCCGGTGTCGCTAACATAATTAACAATAAAGGTAAGATAATAATGCATTAGTTTTTAATTAAACACCATTTTAACTGTAAAATAATAAAGGTTTAGTTTGGAAAGCACTTTATGATTGTCGGTTCAATGAGTTGAAGAGGACCCCTTCCCCTTATCAAAGTTTCCCTTAAAACCAAAGTCAATCAAGAAAGGTTTATCAATCCTGGAAGAGACGCTGCCTGATTGTAACAATAATGGAAGGACGTCATATTGAAAACATAGATGAGATCCATTCACGAAAGATATGATTAAAAATGATGATTTTAACCCTGTCCACATGCTAATGCCCCATCCTCTGTATATTATATCTGTATGTTATATATTAACTCTGGATATGGAAGAAAGGGTTTTCTTCAGGGACTCGCCATTTCCCATTAAACACCCCGAACGTCCCAATTCCCCCGAACAGTTTCCCAGACAGAGATGGATATTTTATTATGCAGAAAAAGCTGAGGGAACAGGAGAATGACAAAAAGTGGGTGTCGAGGCCGATGGTGCCCTTCACAGAGGTTGGGACCTTATTCAACACCTCATCTGTCACGGAGAAGAAGAAGCGAAGTGAGAAGAGCTCTTACTGGGTTCTTGGTCGAATGTATCCAGACGGGAGACAAGTGTACGTCTGCTACCAAGACTCGCCCGCTTTCCAAAACGTCGTAGAGATTGCCTTCAAACTCGCCCATCACCCGCTCACTTGATTTTCATCTCAAATGACCACTTAAATAACCGGAGATACCGATTCAAATACTCTTACCAATTGTTAATTACCATTTAATGTATATTATTTATTATTATTTATGAGAGCATATCTGTGGTCAATCAGACTATTACCGTTGATTTTAAACACATGTGTGTTTTACCTACCAATAAGTGTCATTATTTCAATGATGCCATATTATACATTGTAATAATGTAGAACCAAACGAATGTTTTTTCTCACCAAAAATACCATATGAATATTATCGTACATTTATAGAGAAACTTATTTTATTAGTAGTATAACCAATACATAGTGAGAAGGAACGTGCTGAAATTGTCAAATAAGAATACAAAGAAGGAATGATGTAACAAAACCAAATAAGAATTTATTCTTTATTCGTACTGTTTCCACCAAATCATTTTCTCATTCATCTTATAATTTATTTGCATATATATAAACAAACTAACAACAATAAATAATACCGTTAAAAATATAATCTTTTATTCCGAAATGTTATAAAATCTATTATTCCGAATTAATGTTATAAAATTTATTTGGATTGTAAAGCTTTGGTTTGAATTTTAAACATTAACTGTAGGTACTTTCATATAGATTAATTTAAACGTCCAAATAATCATCTACATAATTGGATTTATCAAATGACCTTATATTAAGTATACTCATAACTATGTAGATATTATAATTATAGGATTTCCAAATAAATTCATTGAATATTTTTTATATAACATTATATAATATTCAAAATAGTTCTATGAATTGTACCATATCCAATATTATAATCGTAACGAATAACTTTGCCAATTTTGACATTATGGACAAGGTAAAAAGCAAAGCTTTCTGATCGCCTCCACGATCACTTAAACCTTATAAGAGTTTATATAAGTAATCTTGTACATAAATAACAGTAATGATAAAGAGATGTTCACCTCTAGATTAAATTATATAATACAAATATTATCTTTGTAATAGGAAGAGTTGTGGAATAACTGCCGAGGTACATTTATGCATCAACCTAAGGTCCCCTTGATTGTTCCCTAATGAGACTGAGCAATTTCTGAAAAGAAAATGAGAATGTCTTCGATGGTGAACTCGAGAGTGATCTTGGCCCCCGGGTAGCAGCGTCCGATGAGGCTCTCGATCGACTTGTACTGAACAATAAACTCCTCCTGCATCGCTCTCCAGACGACCTAAGAAGAGAAAGTGATTTACAACGGAGTTTCTCACCTTCATGGCAGCGCCGAGGATTTATGATCTTTAGTCTCAATTTACTAGGACTGGTGTGAGACAGGGCCGTAAACCGCCCATCGAAACAATAAGTGAGTAGTTAAATTCCTCCAAGGCTGAGGAAAGTGAATCGATCCCTCAAACACCACACATCTTTTCATGGGCCATTAAAACATTTAAGCCCTCTCCGCGGCCCCACCACGTTTCAAAAAAACAAAAATCCGTGCTCCGGATTGCAAGGAGAAATCCACATTTTCATTTTCTCCACCTTCATAACTTGCAAGCCCATAGAGATGAAAAGGCCTCCGTTTTGATCGGCCCATTTGAAAAAAGATGGCCCCTTTACGACTCCCTCTCAACTTCTCCGACAAGAACAATAATTATTTTTCACAACGCAGATTGAAAATGGGGGAGGTTGAGGGGAAATGAGGATGAAGATATTTAATAGAGATTCGAAGGCCATTTATATATGTTAAAGGAGTAATATTGGTAAAGATGAGCAGGATGTCTTAATTTTCTCCCTCTTTCCTAATTGTCAATTCCGGTCTTAAGGGAAGGGAGGATAGATAGGTGAGGAGTGAGGAAGCAATAAGAATAAATAAATGGGTCTAAATGATGGCGAAAAGAGCCGTCGTTTCTCCGGAACGAGCAAATAAAGGAAGAGGCTTGTAATTAAGTTAATTAGACTTCTTCACGACAGTGAGAGGAAGTTTGTGCTGTGGATAATGAGAGGATGGGCGATATTGATATTCAAGTCCATTCCATTCAACTCGAGCAATTTGTACAATTTCCGCTAAGTAATCACAAAATTTTATCCTTCGTTTTTTGGAAGTGAAAATGAAAGGAGAGCTCTGTCCCATTTAATGGGCGAATCCAATTTCGTTGTAGATGATAGAGAGAAAGGAGAAATGATTAAATTTCCGGTTCGGACAGACCTGGAGGAGATTTTCCTCTTCAGAGAGATGCTTCTCCACTTTTTTGCAGAGAGACTCGAGCCCGCGCTTCACTTCCTTCGCCGGATACTCTTTGATGACTCGTTTGAGCTCGGCTCGGCTGAATGCCATTTGATACCCAATTTCCGACTCTTTAACCCCCTGACTAACGCGGACCTGGACACCGTCGAAAAATTCCTAGAGGGGACAAATTCAATAAATTACTCCCATGGCCAATCATATCCTCCCAATAATTAAATTTCCTCAAAATCCTCCGGGCTAATGCCCAGTCCGGGCAAGGTACATCCGAATCATCTCTAATTGAATGGAATGAAGTGGAAGAGAGGGAAGTGAGACATACGTTTAATTTAATAAGCGGCCGGCCGAAATACTTGGTGACGTAGGAATTGAGAGCTTCCGTGTATTTAGACTTGGCTTCTCTTTTCTGGCCCTCCATGGCCGTTACTTTCAGTTTAGACAAAATGGCATGAAGGCGATGGAAATTCTCCATTCTAATGACTTCTCCTGGGACTTTGCTCCCTTCGTTGGAGAGACGGACGATGCCTTCGAAGATCTCGCTCAGCATTTTAGCATACCATTTCTCGATCTCTCCGCGTCGGGACGAGTTGGCAAAAATCATCTCGGCCATAATTGCAAAATCCTGGAAGGAAACCCCTGGGGATTAAGAATTAACGACGGATCTACCAACCTCAAAGTCAGTGACGAACGCGAGGATTCCGGGTTTGGCCTTCTTGGGCAATCGGCTATCCTTAATTGCTTGAACATAAGAATTCATGAGGCGATCAAAGTTTCTCTTTTCCTGCACAAGCACCGACCCGAAGATCATCCCCATCAGAGAGGAAGTGTTTTCGGGCTTCAGAGCGTGACATCCCAGTCGGACCATGGCCCCCATACAAAAACTAATCAAATCCCAAACAGAGTTAAACCAACATCATAACGACGTCTCCCCAAGTGCTAAATAATGGATTAACCCCTGCGATCATCACCCCAATCCCAATCTATTTGAGCTATGTATGAGGGGGATTGAAATGGTAATTGAATTCCACACCTGGCCTCAATCTTCTCGTATTGATTAAGAAAGGCGTTCAGTTCCGCCTCGATGGAACCAAAAATGAGTGTCATGAGCCTCCGCAATTCCCCACCGCCCGCCGCCCCGGATTTGCTCGGCGAAAAAGAATTACTCGCCACTTCCAAGTTGACGTGGAAGAAGGTCGCGATGAATTTCTCTTCCGAGTTGACAGCAGGCTCGAGACCCTCCAGGAGTTGTTCCAAGACATCGTAGAAATGCTGGCGTTCCGACGAATCCACAGACCTGGAAATGAATAAATGATGAAAGGTTTGGTCGGAGGGAGTCGTCACCCTTCGCCCGAGCCCTGGCTCTCGGTATCTCCATCCCGGTTGGCGAGGCTTTTGGTTTTGCCAAAGTACCGCCCTCGGATCTTCAAGTCATTCGAGGAGCTCGACACTGGAAAACCATTGTGAGGAGGGAACAAGGGAATGCATTTTACATTTGGGTGCAGTTGAATTGCCCGAAATCCGGTTCCGGGCCTCGTCGAACACCCCGCGGTAGTTCTTTTCATAGATTTTCTGGATGGAGGCTGTGTAGGTTTTGAGAAGAGAGCTGAAGGCGTCTGGGTCGAGGGCCTTGAGCCAATTGGTGAGTTGGACGTAGGGGAGAAGCTCTTGATGCATGGAGTGGAGCAACGGGAGCCGGAACCCGTGGATGGACGACATCCAATCCAAAGAAGAAAAGTTCCCGTAATGAATAAATAATTTGGCCAAATGAGAAGTCAAATTTTGCGAAAACTTTGTTTTAAGCTTCTCCAAACGTTGCTTTTGCTCCACGACCGCTTGCATCTTTAACAAGGATGGATGCACATTTTGCTGCTCAACAACAAATTAAATTTAATATTCAACCTTCAAGCCCTAAGAGGTGTTGGCGATGGCTCTTCAAAATAATAGACAGCGGGAGGAGAACTTTACCCTCTTGCATTATTAGGAGCGGGAGGAATAATTAAAAACCTTACTTCCATCGTAAGAGACTCGCGTAAACGGAAGGCCGCCTCCGTCGCCTTCTCGATCCCCTCCAGAGAGTTCAGATCCGCGTTAAGGAGAACAGACCCACCGGGAAAGTCGACCGCTTCGATCAAATTCCGAAGCTCCGAAAGCAGCAGCTGATTGTTCTTCGCCGCCGTCCCCATTTGAGAATTCTCCTCCTCGATCTTCTCCACGGAGAGCTTCACGTGGGTCACGACCTCTTGGTAGCTCACAAGCTCAGAATCGATAATCTCCAAGGCCGTAATGGCAGAATCGATGGAGCTCATCAACTCATTCACTTGGCTCTCAGATTCCATGATGCTATGAATATTTTCCTATATGGGGAAAAATTAAAATCATTGTTGACCATTCGAATGGTATAATTTCATTGAATTCAATATCAAACTATTGAGTTTTTACAGTTTTTATTGAAACCCATTTCAATTTTAATCAAATATTTAACTCCATCATAAACTTTTATTTGGAGATAAAAGAATAATAAATGAAATTTTTAGATTTTATTTATTTCCCATCAATATATGCTCTTGAGACAAAAACAGAAAATGAACTAACTAAATGAATATCCAGTGAGCCAATGCTCAATTGATATTAAACCGATTTACGTAATATATTATACTCAACAATCAAGATACACTATAAAGAGTAAAATGAGTAAAAAATTCACTCCCAAGACTCCCACAAAAATCTTAAAAATAAATAAATAATAAATAAAATCTAAAGTTTCATCTTAAACCTTTGCTACTTCAGCTGAAAAAAAATACAGTTCGGGATTGGAACTGTAAATACTATATTTTGATTATCCATAATCCATTACATAAAATAAAGGTTTGAATCAATATTAACTTTATTATTAAATTAGTATCAGTTAGATTTAATATATAACTTGACTTTAAACTCACTCCATCAAGAATAGAAAGTTCTTTGGCCAATTGATCCATGAAGGCCTCGGCAATAACAACGGAATTCTCAGCTTTGCTAAGAACCTTTTCCAAATCAAATTCCTCTCGTTCAGTGAGTCCATATTCTTCTTCGTCGCTCTCGACGATTGGCCCATCTTTTGGATCTGTTACGATTGATAAGCTCCCTTCTTTCGATGTAATCGATTCGTCAATTTGGTAATTAAGGAATTTGGGAGGTCGAGTCAGCCTTGAAGCAATCTATTTAATATAAATAACAAGTCTATTAAGTGGAATATTATTTAATGAGGTTGAGAAATTGACGAATTTTAAAAAAATTACTTGATGTAAGAGAGAGAAAAATTCTTCTTTTTCTTCGTTCGAGGTAGCGACCCATTGATAGGATTTCTCCAATTGCAAATTAAATTCAGCACTTTCCTGTAAGTAATAACAATGAATTGATATTTAGTAGCAAATCGTATTTAACTATCAACGTTTATTGGGTTGGATAATTATGTTAAGTTAACATTAAATACTAAATATTATATTTTCTTTTTAAATAGAAATGTCTTACCTTATTTTTAAAGTTTGCTTCTTTCAGAGCCGACAAAGTCCATTCCTCCTTCTTTTTAAATCCCTTTTCTGTCTTTTTGACCTAAAACAAATAGACCTTTAATAATGGTCTGCATATAAATAAAAAAAAGGAAGTTGCTTTATGTGTAACTTACGAGATAGATGGTAAACCGGATCGGCCTCTCGATACTTCCAGTTATACACAGATAACTGGGAATCTTCTTTTTCTTTGATAATTTATTCACACCAATAACTCCATGCAATCGTTCTTTCGAGCTTTCAAAAATCTCTTTTTGCAGTTCAAACTTAATTCCAGTCCCACTCATGATGTACGAAATTCTGTAAAATTGATTCACAATTAAGTAATTGGTCAATCGATATGAATCTAATCATTCCTTTCTATAAATTCATCTTTTTATAAATTTATAAATACTTGATATATAAGTTTAAGTTGTTTTAGTTATTCAGACACTTGCCTATTTATGTTAAATGTCAGTCAATGGTTTAAAAGAGCAAGGAGGAGACGAGATGTCGAGGTGTGCGATAGTGCGATGCGACAGTCAGATAAATAGTGGAAAATGAAATGAATTTGAAACATAATCTTATCAAAGGCAGCTCTTAGTCTTTATCACTCAAATGGGGCATATAGAGTAAATCTTTATATGCCCCAATAAATGAGTTGATAGTTTTCTTTGTTGTTAAAAGCGTAGCGGTAATGGGATTCTTTAAAGAGCTATTTATTCATTTATACACGTATACGTATAGTTATGTATTAATCATTTTAATTTTAATATAGATATTATATATTTGTATACCTACATGCCTTAAATTAAGTTTTACGATCTTAAACGCTTCTTGCAATTACAACCAATTAGTTACATTTTCCCCTTTTAAATATTCATAAAATTTCATCAGTAGTCAAAAGTTATTTAGCGATTATAAGGTAGTTAAAAAACAAATGTATCAATCGTAAATCTTAATGCAATAATAAAAAATAAAAAGGTAGATAAATGCGATAAGTGAAATTTTAAAAAGACAACCTAAAGATTTCAAAGCGATATAATTAATATCATATGGTATTATAATCATTGAGATTATATTCTTGAAAGTACTATTATATTTTTATAATTAAAAATGAAACCGTGGAAAAAATTCAATATTATAAAACATTGTATTATATACATATAAAAAATTAATAGGTGCATACCGTACATACCTACTCTACATGTATGTACGCATGTACTTAGGTATGTATTGTGCATGTTTAATGACAATGACTTTATTGTTTAAGAGTTAGAATGTCTAACTACACTTATTTCTATACTCTTTTCAGTATTTCCTAGATATGACAAAGGCGCATATGAACATGTATGAAACCATATCTTTTTAACTTTTTGACGAACACTGGCCAGTGTGAATCAGATTTAAATTGAATATTAGATAGAGATAATAAGTAGGATAAAATAATGAGTTACAAAGAGAAAGCATGGATTTCATTGGTTCTGAACTTGTGATAATTTTTCCTTTATCTACTCATCTCACCAAAGTCATAGAAAAGGTAAATATTTTAAAGGATTTAATAGCCATTTCTTTAAGTAGAAGCTTTCAGGAAGACGAGTCTCAAATTGGGAATGAATGGGGAATGGATGTGTGTAATTTAAAGTGAACTTTGACCATGTGAGTCATCTCCTAAAAGGATTATTTATAACTGAATTAAGTTCAATTGCCGATTTCAAACCTCGTTGTGATTGAGTGGATGGGAAAGTGAAGGCCGAGGGGATTTTTGGGTGAGATGGGGAGGCTGCGAGGCGCAAGCTGGCAACGATCTCCCATTGTGCCAATTTACATGGACAGAGAACCACGTCGTTGGACTGGTAGGGATATTGTTGTCAGACCCCCAGACCTACTTTCCACTTTCTTTACAACTCCAACACTTCTCAGGGGAGAATGAATCTCTGACGAATCTCACTTGACACTCTTTATTTACTCTCTTCCTGGGACAATAAAAAGACTCCGTTAACCAACTCCACTTCCGCTTCCAGTAAAAAGGGGATCGACCTTTCCAGAAATTCCTCCACAACTCCATACACATTTCGGTAACATTTACCTCCTCTGTTCTTTAGGAAAATCCAATAATAACCTTTTCCCTTTTCACCTCATTCCCCATAATATTTTGAGGTTTTTTGTGCAATAGACGTAAATGTGAAATTGTGAGAAATGAAAATTATATGGTGAAGAAGAGAGAAAAAGGAAACACCATTTTAGTAAAAGATATAATTTCGAACTTGAGTTAATATATTTATAAATAATATACCACAACACCATAATTTTTTATTGATAATATTGTATTGTATTTTAAAAAACAAAATAAACTATAGTAGACTTAAGATAAATGCTAACCATAATTTTTGATTATTATTTTAAAAATCCTTAACAATTTGAATATTACCCAATGTTGGTTATATTTACTTATTTGACTCAATTTGACATAAAAATACAAATAAAGGATAAGTTACATGTAATTAAAAATACATAAATATTGTTGTTTACTCAAACTCTAACTAAACCTAAACAGAAAAAGTTAACAAACAAAATTTTGTGAAGTTGACAATAAATTTAACTCTTAAAAGTATTTGAATCATAAGGTTTTGCAAGAGAATAATATATAAATAATGTTATGTTAAATTTTAGTATTTTATTGTTGAGCGTGGACAAATTAAATTTATATACCTTAACATAAATAGTTAACTACGATTTTTAAGTAACGGCGTATTAAAAATAATCTCCATATTACTGACAATAATTTTATGCACGTACGTAAGCAAGTGCCTATGTATTTATGTATGGTAGATATACTGACAGTAATTTTTATATTAATATAAGTAAAACATGTAAAAATTGCATTGCGGCACTTCTATTCTTATCTTTTTACCAAGTTGCACAATTTGTACTGATTTAACGAATCCATTATGAGTTGAATAAGATACCGAGAAAGATTCGATACATAATTATTATAAAATACATAGGCATATGTATTATTTCATCTAACTAGTTTATGTTAGTTTGGAAAGATTAAAGTATTACGGTACTTTTATATAAATATGTGTGCAATTACTTATATAAATAAACATAGAGGCAAACTTATGGAGTTGATATATTACATATATTCAGTGTCGTCCCTCTTATTTATTAAAAATTATATCTGATAAATATTTCTCAATCAATATTATATACATATTAGCTTTATTAGCTTAAACACACAATCATATCAACATAAAAAATATATGACATATATGTGATATGCGTACTTAATATATTAATGTAATATTTGTAATATTAAGACTAACTATATTACATAGGTATATTATTCGTATTTATTTTATAAAAATACCAATGGTAAATAGGCAGTTTTTAAGATAAATTCATTCATACTTCCTGCACTTAACAAATTCTTATTTTAAACATTATTAAACATTCTAAAATGTCTATTTGTACCAAATAATAAAAAAAGTGTATTTTTCTTTTTAGAGAACTCAAGTGGACTATTTTCCAAATAAGTAACTACAGAATCAATACAAAACAAACAAATAAACGTCTCATTTCAAAATACTCTTTCTACAATAACAGCCATTGCAGCATTACTTTATTTGCAATTCTCAATTAAAAAAGTTTATTTTGTGAGTAAACCTATTTAAACAAGGTTCACAATCTCGTTCAATAAGTTGTTCCTAGTGCAGAAGGAATGAAAATTAATCCATTGACCATTTGAACAATCGAACTCGAAGATGGCCGAAGGAAATGAAAAAGAAAACGAGGAAACTCCGAATTTGGAAGTTGTCAAAAATGGTCTTGTTTCCTCCGAAGAAAGTCTCCCGACCTCCGAAGAGCCAAAGAACCCCGAAGAACTCAAAAACTCCGAAGTTCTCCTTTCCCCATCCAAAGAAGGAGGCGAACGGAAGCACTCGAGCCTTCCACATGGAGTTAAACTCTGTTCCGAGGCCTCCATTCCCAACACAGGGAATGACGAGGACGGCCAGGACGAGAAATTCGTCCAACTCTCACAAGAACTCCTCTCGGCTCAGACGGCCTTGAAGGCCAAAGACGAAGAGGTGGAGAAGCTGAAGGGGATTCGACAACAAGTGGAAGAGGAATTGGACGATCTCACATCATCTCTCTTTCAAGTACTTTTACATTAAATTAATATTAATAATCATTAATCAATCATATTAATAATATAAATTATTATAATTTTAAGCTTGTTTACAGATTGTTAATTATTTAAATAATTTGTATGCTTGATAAATAGTAAATAGCCGAATATTTGTAGTCACTTTTTTTGAAGGTTTAAATGGTAATTTAAATCAATCAACGTTCTTGTTTTTCTTACCAGGAAGCTCATAAAATGGTCAAAGAGGCAAAGATGAAGGAAGCATCTTCGGAGAAGAGTCTCAAGGAAACTCGAATGCAACTCGAGGGTTTGCAGGCGGAAGTTGCAGCGCTCAAGGCCCTCCTGATTACCTCAACTCCTTCGCGGCCAAATCTCGGGAATACGAATGGGATCTCGTTGTTCAAGAAGCACCACAAAAGAACTCCATCACACAATCATCTCCTATATGGAAGATCTGAATCTGACATCGATGCCAAAGAGTAATTAAAAATATCATTTTATTTCTACAATATTCTTATATAGTTATTAACTAACAATTTAATTTTATTTGTAATTGTTTTCAGACAAAATAATCATGAATCCAATGAAATTGTCTTGGATCGGGATAAGTGCGAAATGGATTCTTTGTTCCACTCTCATTTTGCATCGTGGAGAGAAGAGCCGAGTTTGAACAAGGAAACGAGTTTATTTCTCAAAAAAGTTTATGCTGAGGATATTAATCCATGTCTGTCTTTTCGAAATGAAAGTCTTGTGAAACGATTGGAAAAAGCCATCGAAGAAAACTCCATTTGGCTTGAACCGCTACCAGAGAAATTCAACACTAATGTTCCTAAGTAAGTTATTTTGCATTTAATAATTACGACTTTTATATTTTCAGAATTTAGTTAAGTAATTAGTTTCAGTGAACTTAGAGTTTTATTAATTGTTGTTTTTTTCTTCAATAATTTAGAGAGTGTGCGTTGCTTCAAGTTCCTCGAGTCTGCCATTACCGCATGAGTTTTGCTTATGATTCCGATGAATGGTTTGACATCTCTCAATTGTGCCGAGATAGAGTAAGTCAACAATGCATTTAACGATTTAACATATTTTGAAATTACATGTATTGATTTCCATTTAAAACGGGATTTTGATTGGAGTTTAATATTAAAATATTTTTAATTTAGATTGCTGCTGTTTGCGAATTCTTAAATTATCTGCGATATATAAAAAATGGACTTGTGAAGGCTTCCATTGATGACTCCTATTGGGAAATTATTCGTTTAAGACACCAAATGGGGTACGCGAAGCTGGGAATCTCTCTCGTATAAAATTCAATTGCTTCCATTCTCAATCCAATTATTAAATTTTATAAAATTTAAAGTTGCCTATAACCAATGCTCCTCAAAATATATAGTCAATCTAATTGAATCAACTATGTATTATAAACCAATTAAAAGTGTCAATAAACAGTAAAAAGAATCATATTATTACTGTATAATAAAAACAATAAGGGTAATTTTTAAACAATTCTATATTTGTTTTTAAAATAGTGTATAATATATGCTTCATCTCGTATTCATTAATTGTACTTTCGTTGTAGAAGGTGCTAAACATGTTTTTAAATACTGATACTGATATTTGATCAATGAGGCATATAGAAGTAAATGCATAATATATATATTTCTACATTTAAACAACATATATTTTATTTATTTTACCATATTGTTGAATATTATGATTTATACAAAGAAATGAATTATTTTAAGAGTGGATTAAAGACTTTTTTTTATAGAATTGTCGTTATTATTTTTATTATTTAGATTTAAAAATAATTTAATTTTGCTGTTAGTTTTCAATAAAGGCTATTATACTTTAGCTATTATAGCTAAATTAATAGGTAATACTTGTATAAAAGCTTTAATGTCGATAGGTAAAATTTATTTCTAATAATAATAATCATGTAAGTCCATAATTATAAAAATTTATAAAATATTGATGTAGTGATACTTTTTTGTAAGATGTAAATAAAATATCCTTTGTAAATTTTATAAGTTGGTATTAAATAATATTGTAACATCGATCAATTTAATCGGCGTGATAAAAGTTAATGTATATGCATAGGTAAAGTATTTGTTTTAAACTCCCGACGCAAAGTACTCAAAAACTCCAACAAGGGTTTACCAAATAAATAATCATATACTTTAGATAAGTATATGATTAACATGATGCCAACATAATTCAATCAAAAATAAAAAGAACGTTAAGTGTTTGAATAATGGAAATTGATACCATGATGTATAAATTGTAAAATTATATTAAATTATTAAAATAGATCAATCGCAGTTTCGCAGTCGAGATTTCCCTCTAAAGTCGTTAAACCGGCTTGTTCTTATTGTTAAGAAGGAATGATTTTCCAACCAATGTGAAAGAGTAACTAGTCCAAGTGTCAAATGAAGAGATGAAAAAATAAGTTGCTAATTATTTAATATCATACATAAAAGTTATTAGATTCAATCATAATCTTCACAATATAGTTAATACATTCTGATACATAGAATAAATAAAATAGTTGAATATTGATTAAATACAAGTTGAGCTATGTATTAAAATAGCTGTGTTTCATTTATTCATCATATCTCCATATAAAAACCTCTCTCAGATCGGGCTCTAACGATGCGCTGCAGTGACTTTTTGATGATAATCACTGCATCGCATCGTTAGAGTCCGATCTGAGGTTTTTATATGGAGATAAAGTCCCATTTTTTGGTAACATACCAAACTATATTTTTATGTATCAAATGTTTCAACCTTGTTAAAATTATAAAATGTAATGGTACCACAGTCACAGTACATATTTCTAGAATGTTATATAAAAATCTTCAATAATTTTCTAATTTTATTTCCTCTATAATGCCATTTATAATATAAATACCTTTATAATAAATAAAAAATAAATATACAATATAAATTAATTGATTCGTAATTGTCTCAAACAATTGAACTTCACTTCAATCATTGAAGTTAAAGTTAGTCTCTATAATAATATTAACATTATTTTGTAAAGCATGGACGGGGCGACTTAAGTTCCTATGTGATTGCATGGAGTTTCGTATTCTTGTGAAGGCGTGTGGGGGAACAAAGAAGAGTGGGTTCTTTCGGTTGGCGAGAGATGTCTCTGGAGTGAGGGGAGTATCTGGGGAGGCTGTGGATGGAAGCTCCGTAAGACTGGCAACTGCCTGCTTCAGAGGACCATCTTGGTTGCTGGCGTTCGCCAGTGTAAATGACCTGTGCTCTGCCGAAGGTTTCTCACACGTAGTCGGGCAGGTTGAGTGGTTCCCCAAGTGTGCTGCGCGGTCCGTCGTCCCCGACTCCGACAACCTCCCTCTCGCCGCCGAGCAATGTCCAGGAGAGAGGCCCAGTGAGATCCACACCATTGGTCCGGACATTCGATGATTCCCTCCGTGGGTCGGCGGCAACCGCCGCGCTGTCGCTTCTGACCACCCTCCTCCCTCCACGATGGGATCCGCCAAAGACCTCGAGTACGAAAAGGCGAGGTCGGGATTCCTCAGAGACCTCCGGCAATTCCACGACGGAAGAAGGTAACTCACTTCCGGTCAAATTAACCCAACACCTCCGCACATTTTTACCGCGCTAATTTTACTGACAATCGCAAGAATTTTAACCCTCACCCGACCTAGTCTCCTCCAAGCCCCAGTGGAAACACACCGCTTGTGATTCGTTTCATTTAAAACGAGAAAGGGGAAGCGTCGAAGTGCTTCTGTTTTTTATACTGTTTTTTCATGATAAAATACCTAGTGCATGATTCAAATTTTATGGGATTTAATTAGTAATTAAAGACGGGGCCTGGAAGAAAATGGAAATTGGTTTTACAAGCATTTGTTTATTATTTGGAAGGAGAGAGGTTGAAAGCTCATTTTTTACTTTTATAATCTTCCATTTTATAATTTTCAATTTTGTGTGTTTAAGGGTTCCTATTTAATTTCTCATGTCAAAATTTAATCCATTAATCACCGATGTCACTATACATTTCATAATAAGCCTTCTAAATTAGGCGAAATGGATTTTTGCCCCAATAGGATTATTTCTTGGCCTATTAACTTAATTAATTTAATAAGTTAAAATACGTAATTAGCTAATTGGGTTTTATGTGACAATTAGAATCAAGTGTGGTTTTTCTGGGCCCCTTCAACATCTTAATAAACAATTGTTTGGGAATGATAATCCAAAGGAAGCCATCCCCTTTACCCAACTCTTAAAATTCATCTCAGGTTTATGGATCAATTATATAAAAAATGTTGATTTTTAATAGCCTTGCTAGTAAGCGGATTCCAAAAATCAATGGAAGAGAAGTGGATTTATATCTCTTGTACCAAATCGTCACATCTCATGGAGGATGGGAAAAGGTGAGTTGCTAATTGTATTATCCCTTTCGGTCCCACTGTGGTCCTTTTGAAGGTAATTAGTAAATAATTGAATTCATTATTAGATCAATGTGAGGAACGAGTGGGACGATTTGCTCGAACATTTCCATTTGCCGAGAGCCACCAACGGCGGGCTCGCCATTAAGCAGATCTACCTAAGGTAAGCGGAACTCTTTCCCGCTCTCTCGCTCTCCATTGTGGCCTTTGTGGGTTCATTCATTCTCTCCACGAGTGTGGAAGGGAGGGAGAGAGATCCTCTCACAGAACCCGCTCGCTCGCCTAGAGGGTCAGATGGGTCAGAGGGGTGATCCAGGAATAAATAGTACTATCACCCTTATCTATCCAGTAATCCTTTATTGTTCACTAGGACGGTATAAGTATATATAAGCCAAACCAAACGTCATGAAATTTTCCTCATAAGGGAAAACACTGATTATCCAAATCTATCCTCCAGTAAAAAACACTATTAGTACTGTAACTAGACACTATCAGCATACATACTCACGAGTAAATAAATATACCTATATAGGAAATAAATAAATGTATAGGAAAAAGTATGTATGATATTGGATCGTGTGTAATTTACAATGATTTAATGTCTCAATGTCATAAAATCAAAAATAACATTTTTGATATACAATTCTTCATGGTTATTATTTCATTATCAAGAAAGTCTTAAAGTAAATATTAAATATGCATTAAATGATTCATTGGTCGATCCTAAATAACTCCAAGCACGAGTTTGAAAACTGATCTATATATAAAAGCATCGGATTTCATCTTGACGTTTGTTAGATTTCCCAATGTTACTTTATTTGAGCTTCCGGAATGGATGTTTTTTTGGAGAGTTTAATAAATAGGAGGTGAGTGGATCGGTGTGTAATATTTTCGGGAGAGTCCAGATGGGGGAATGTGGGTCAGGTTCAAGATCAGCGGCCGCCTTTGCTCAACGGCCGGCTTTCGGGAGAGGGAAAGAGGCGCCTGCCTATTTTAAAAAAAAACATTCGCATCCACTCCTACTTGACTCCTACACCTTATCTCGGGAGACCCAGGACGTCCCCTTCCAAACCACGTTCGCCTCCTGTCACTTTCCCGCTCAATACACCTAATCTCATCACCATGCTCCTTGAGTTCTAAGCCTATGGTCAAAGATGTAAGTGCTCTATATGCACTTATCCACTATATTTAATCTATTTTGAAGTAGGAGCATAAAGGGATTTAATCTGTATTTTTCACGGTTTGAACCACACAACCCCCCACGTGGCAATTTGATATGTTGGGAAGGTCATATGTAGTACATATTAGTATTTTTGTAAATATATACTACAAATGATTATAATAGTAGAATTGGAGTATTATAACATTGGAAAATATGTCGATTTACAGATTGCATATGAAATAATATGAACATAAAGTATGTATGGTATATGGGTTGTGAAATTAATATTTATTGGATCGTTTTCCAGGCATTTGGAGCTGTATGAGAAGATTCACTTTCTCGGAGAAGATATTGAAACCAAGGAGGAGGAAGAAAATGAGTATGATGATTTTCGACATCGTCGTCGATACACGGCATCAACCAAAGTTTCTACACCTCAGCCTGCCCCACCCCCAATCCCACAGATCATCGGTCCCCTCCCTGGTAAGCCATTTCTTGTCTATTGTGGAGGAATTGTTGGGCCAATTAAGGAAGAATAAAACCAATTGAGACATTTTATTTTTCTTATCCAGATCACACCCGGGCCCAATTGGGGCTTTCAACGAAGCTTTTAAACTACGTTGACTACGACCGGCTCCTTTTATCTCTTCAAAGTCCTCTCCCCAACGACCAAGATATGGCCATCAGTGTTTGCATGCTTCTTTCCAACGAGACGAAGCATGTGCTCAAGATCCACAAGGCTCCTCAGATCATTGATCTCCTCGTGGCCCATGCTGGGGTTTTCAACCATTGTAAGCTGATGATCATTAAATTTTTTTGAATTTATTGTTTTACTTCAACATTTGGTTTTTTATTTTGTGAAGGTGGGTTGAGAAAGCTGATCGGTGATTCATACCAGGAGGCTCGCGGGTTGGATCATGGGAAATTTTGGGAAGAGACCTTAAAGTTGGAAGTCCGAGAGTTATTGTGCGATTGCTTTATCAAAAAGGTCCATCGCGATATTGAATTTGAGGATGAGATGGACTCGAACGGGTCGGATATTGAGCTCAATGAGGCTGACATGACGGAAGAAGAGAGGCATCTTCTTGCTGTCAAACGGATCGTTCGCTCACTCGACCCATCAGTATTAGACGAAGAAGAAACCTTTTGTTGTACTGCATGTCCTTGTGGGGGACAAAACGGTGAACTTGGATTTGCCAATAAGACCCAGAGTGAAAAAGACTCCCTTTCCCGTTCAGTGGACTCTGAGGACAAAATCGGTCAACGAATCTTGCAAATTGCCTCTATTCTTAGAAATCTCAGTTTTGAAAAGGACAACGCCTCGATGATGGCCAAAAATACGACTTTCCTCAGGTACAAAATTTTTCAATTTATAATATTATTAGCTAAGGTATCTATTAGGGTTTTATGAAAAATTAATAGAATTGGTTGTTTTTAACCGCTGTAATTTTTGTTTGTTTAGATTCATTATTATAATGGCCAATTGTTCGTGGTGCAACCTTTCGCAAATGGCACTCGATACTCTTGGAAACGTAGCCCAATTTATCAAGTTGGAGGATCCGATCCGGGACAGTTTGGGGTCCATGATATTCTCACTGGTGACATCAGGTCTATTTTCTGTCGATCGTTTTGGTATTATTCGTTCTCTTGAGACGCTGAGCGAACTCTTGAAGAACGAGGCCAACGAGGAAATCATGATTCGTCTCATCGAGCGAAACATGTACGGACGGATGTGTGAGCTCCTCACGATCAGTGATATCATGCTCTTGATTTATACTCTCGAATGCATCCTCGCTTTGACTGGCCTCGGCGAGGAAGTTTGCAACGAGTTGGTGCGTGTTCAGGGCTCAGTCGCCACCCTGGTCTCCCTAGTCACTGTTGAAGTATGAAACATTCATCTTGTGATCATTTTTACGATTAATTAAATTGTTTTTAACAATTAAAATATAATTTAATCTCCTATTATAACCTGACCTAACAATTTTAATTTAATTTCCACAGGCCCAGAGTTACGGCCCCAAAGGTTGCATTTTAATGCGAGTCGTGGAAAAAGTCACAGGCAATTCTCAGTCGTACCCTGGAACGGTGCAGGGCGGTGCTCCAGTCGTCCGACCTCAAGTCCCCCAACACCCGCAACAAATGAAAGCGAGTCCAATGGTGGGTCTCCAGTCGCTGCAACAAGCGAGGGGGGCGCCTTCGCCGCCGCTCCCACTCTCCCAAAACAACACGCTGAGCATGATCTTGAATAGCAGTTCTTTGTCGGCCGTGCCAGTACAAAGCCCACTCCAAGTCCCGGCCCCTTCCCTTTCCCCACTCCCAATACTTCCGGCCGTGACTCCCTTCTACCGCCCTATCACATCCATGGCTCCAATGAATGTCGTGGCTAATGGCCCGACCTCGCCAGCCCTCAACCAGATCTCGAACCCGAGTGGCCAAGTTCTGACCATTGTGGCCCCAAAGGGGGTTGGGGAGGATAACTGGGCGGTGACATGGCTCAAGGGAGCTTTTGAGACTGCTTCTGGAACTTCGATCGAGCAAGGGGAAATATACAGGATGTATTCGACATCAAGGAAACACCTTCCTTCCACCCTCCCTCTTGACCAGTTCATCCAATGTGTCAGGTAAAGGATAAATCACAATCATTGAGTTTTAAAGCGAGTGAATAGTTTACATGTACTATTTACTTTCATTGTTATACCATTTACATGTTATTTATTAAATATTTACAAAGGAAATTAATTATTGATTTTAATATCAGATCTGCTTTTGGACCTACCGTGGGCCCCGTGATTAAGCAGTTTGGCGGGAATTGTCTTTCTTTCATTGAAGGGATCAGGCCGAAGATTGGAATTCGGCAGACGACGCAAACGTGTTCGGTCACTTCAACTCTCACGCCCATCCCGTCGACCGGATCAAATTCCCCTCCAACCTCGCCTTCTATTCCTTTAGGTAATTTTAGTGGTTTAGAGATTAAGAAATTAAGATTTATTGAATTGATAAAAAGGATTATTTTTATTCATTGATTCCTTAATGATTTTAGAAGTGGCTGTTAATGCTCAGCCACCGAGTCCCCAATCCACAGCCCCGACGATCATTCCATCCAGAGATAACAAGACTTTGTCTCCAATTCTCAAAGCGACCCTCTCACGTCCGCCGAAATCTAAAAATGCTTCAGGGGTAAGCATAGCTATATTAATCTACAATTAATTTTTAAATAACATTGTTATAATCACAACAATCTAAACATTTAAAAATTAGATAAAAAATTGGGATAAGTAAAATTGGTCAAGTTGAGGGAATTTAATTCGTGACCTCTCTTACTTTTAATATTTATTTAGTCTAAAGGGGGGAAGTCTAGGAAATTAGCCGGAGAAAAAGTTTCTATGAATCAGATTGTTAAAAATGTTAGCCCATCGTCATCAGCCATTCGGAGCTTGTTAGCCTCCAAGGTAAACTGATCGATAGTTCTCCGTGTGACTTCTCCGTGTGGTATTTCTCACTAATAAACTCAGCATTCAAATCTTTATTGTAGAATTTACTGATGAATCTTCAAAGAATGTCCTATTGACTACACTAACAATAAGCATTTAATACAATTATTTTTCTAGTAACAATTTACTAATACCAACTCACTAATTCTCGTGCAGTAATGTTTTTCATATGCTATTCGATGGATGTCTAACTAACTAACTTTTCTAAATTATGATATTTATGCACTTATATACTTAAGAATGAAGGTATATGAAGTTGTGAATTAATGGATATGGGAAAATGCAACGAAATTGATTTTCCTCGAATTTGAATTAACCAAAGTATTTTATAAGTATGTAGCGTATCTTCATAACAGGTTTAAGATATTTTGTAAAATAATGAAATCATTTGAAATTCAGGTTGCTCAAAGGCAACAAAAGAAGTTACAAGAGAGCGAGACACCGAAAAAGGGCAAAGATGGAGACAACAGCATTAACAAAGTCCCCAAAATGAACGGGATAGAAGATGGAGAAGGAGACGGAACGTCGGGATCGTCCTCGATGAACTCTACGGAGAGTTACGATTCAGCGAATACAGCCCTCCCTCCACTTACATCTTTCCAAGGAATCCTCTGCAATGGATTGAATACTGTAAGTCAAATGGATAATTTCCAAATGAGAATATTAATAATTGTCAAAAATGTATTTTTGACAATTATTAATTTATATTCATTCACATGTATGATTGACTACAGGGTGAAGAGAGCAAAGAAGAGGAAGAGGACGGAAAGAAAAATAACCAGAAATTGAAGGGAATGCTCATTGACTTGCTTGAGAGGAAAGTGGGGCCAAGAGAGCCCCCGGTCAATGGTGTCATTGGTAATCGGGAAATTCGGATCAGCGACAAAGGTCTAGAGCTTGTTGACAAGGAAGAAAACTCCAACAGTGGCAGCGTCGTCTTTTCCAACTGTCTTTCTTCTGACCAAGACAGTCCGCCGTCTCAGCAGTCAATGACTTTTTACTCATCCTCGTCCCCGTCAACAAAGATGCTGAGTACATTGGGAACTAACAGCAATCCACCAGTGGTGGTTCCGCCTTCGGCACAGGTGATGTTTAATGATGAGGAAGCCAATGGCAGCTCTGAGCCTAAACGGGATACTGTACTTATGAGTGGTGGTGGTGGTGGTGGTGGTGGTGGTGGTGGTGGTGGTGGTGGGGATGAAGGACGGTCTCAAGACCCTCCTAGCTTACTTGATAGGAAAGTGGAAATTGGCTTTCCAGACCTTCAGGGTTCCGGTGACTTGCTTGAAAAGTTCAACGAAATTAGTGATTTAATTGTCGTACCACCTGAACAGCTCGGAATCAAAAGGACTCGGTCTCTCTCAGCTAGCGAGGTCGAGCCGCCTGAGAAGAAACCGACCATTAATGGGGATGGGGTGAACACAAATCCTCCGTCGCCTACTTCGCCTTCAAGTGTTGGGATGGACAAAGGACAGCTGGTTCAACTCCCCAATCTCCCAATGAGAATCATGAACCAGGGGAATTCCAGTGGGCTCACCTTTTCCCGCCAATTGGTTCTGCCGCCCGGGCAGCAATTTCTCCTCTCGACGTCTCATGCAGGGTCGCAGGCCCAGCCCCTTCAAGGCCAAGTAATCATCTCCAAACCTTCCAATTCGAACGATCAAATGGCGAAAGCAATTATCATCCTTCAACAACCACAGAATTCGACAGCCGTTTCTACAACTACGACCAATTCTACACCAACCGTGACCTCGAATGGGAACTCCGCTGCTCAAATAGCCCAGCAAGCTGCCCAGGACGCTCTTGACAATGAGATCCCTTTCCTCTGCGAATGGACTGGATGTGGGCAGCGGTTTATAAAGCACCAGCAGGTAAAGAGAGTCATTTTTATAATATTTTTATAATATGATTGTATATCTTGATCAAAGATGGTAATGAGTTGATTGTATTAACTTTCAAGGTTTTTATGCATGCTGTGAGTGCTCATTGTCCAGAAGAGTTTGTCGACGCCGTTCGATGTGAATGGGGAACCAACGGGTGTGATCCTTTACTTAGGAAAAGATATTCACTTATGACACATATTCAAGATCGTCACTGTACAAAACAGGCCTTAGAACTTGCCTTATACAGGAGAAAAAATAAAATTGGTAAGGAAAATACTCATTAATTATTTAGATTTTAATTGAATTTTATGATAATTGTATAATTTTGATAAAGAACCACCTCCAGTTGCACATCCACCGATACATCATCCTGGCTATGCGCCGAATGCAGCTTTCCATGCAATCAAAAGACATGCCCTCCAATTTATGAATCCAAAAGAGCTAAATGATGACAATGAAGGACCGGTGACGAAGAGTATTCGACTCACTTCTGCCCTTATCCTAAGAAACCTCATTAATTATTCTCCAATCGGAAGAAGGTAAGAGTCTTTTAATTATCCTAAATTAAATAATATTAGTGCCATATTATAATGCAATATTAATTTGATTAAATTATTTATTACAAATAATCATTTAATCATTATTTGTTCATTTAGAATGATCCGAGCCTATGAATCTCACCTTTCTTCAATTGCAATGAGCAATGTGGAAAGTTCGCGGACGATATCACAACTATTGTATGAAATTAACGATTTATCGAGTAAGTGCCATTTAATTATGTCAGCTCTAATTTCAACTATTTAACATTTAGACAATTATTAATTCTCTTGAATATAAATTATCAATAATATTGATGTTTTTTGAATTGTAGGATCAAAAGATATAAAAGAAGACGAGGCACTAGACATAGAAGAATCTTTTAATTAAATTTAATTAAACTTTAAAATACTTTTTTACTATTGAATGTGGAAACTCTGAAACGGTACTAATACTAGATAAACTCTAAGTATTATTAATTATTATATAAACTCCTTTTTGTAAACTTGTTAATAAGAACAGAATATCAAATACTATTTATCTGAATAATTCAAACTCATATTATGTTGTAAAAATATATGTATAAATGAGGATTTTATCTTTGAAAAAATCGTAAAAGTGACATTTTGAAAATTGTAAGAATTGAGCAAGGATTGGATACCCTGTGGAATATATTTATGTATAAATATTGTGCAAAATACAACCGCATTGTTGTATTAATAATATAAATATGAACTAATGACATAACTTGTTGGAGAAACTACTTATCTTTCGAGTGGTTAAATATTTACCTAATATATGGGAAGAAACAGAACCACTTCGCATGAATTAAAACAAAATTTTCAAACTCACTAGAGCGATTTTCTTTGTGCATGCAAATTGGTTCTGTTCTTCTGTTTCTTCCCATATTCTATTTTACAAATTGGTAAAATTATTCCAAGAAAATCCAATTTGCTGAAATTCATTCAAAATGGCTAAGTTAAAAGTGTAATTAAATTTGAGAGCAAAATCACTTGAAAGAAATCGAGCAATGTTGTGTTCAATTCTTTAAATTTATTTCCTACTTCATCCTATTAGAGATGATTCTTTAAAAAAGCCCTTGCACTGTAATTTATTTATTATTATGCAACAACTCTTTTACGATAGTTATTATTCTTCGTACAATGTATTTCCTCAGAATCATGTAAAGTTGTAAAATTTTCTTCGCCTACTTTTTAACTAATGTATAAGCAAGGTGAGCTTCTCAATGGTAATGAGATGTCAAAGGTTTCTTTCTCATATTTTAATTCTACAAGAAACGAAAGTCGTTGAGGGAACCAAGACTTTAAAGGAATTGTTCCTGGGTTAATTCACATTTTTTGATTGGCATTTGAATTATTTAAAAAATATCATTTTGTTTCATTTTTCACTTTTTTTTATTGTTAACAAAGATCTACTGCTGAACTTTTAATTCCATTTCAATATGTATATTATTTCTTTTATAAATATTCCTATATACGTAAAAATAAATAAGGTTTACGCACACAGATAATTGAAAGTAAGTAAATATATTCTTTTTATTCACAAAGCAGTAGAATTTTTAAATAGCGAAAATTATATTTTAAAGAAAAAGAAGGAACATTGTGAAGAAAAAATAGGTCATTTTCATATCTGTTGAAAGTCCTTCAATTACTTCGTCGTTGCTTTCTCTAATTGTAGTAATTCTTGAAAATTGTCACAATTGATCACGTTCGTAGATGTGTTAATGCATTCACGCAGTTATTTATGTGTGTAAATTTCAAGAAATATTAATAAATGCCATTATTTCTTTAAAATTTAATTGGGCATATATAATATCATATAAAACACTTACCTTGATGCTATTTTAATAAAATTGAACTTCATATAGCAAATATGCGCATACGATGAAAATGATTTAGTGTTTTTGGATTTGACATGATAAAACGTGACTTCTTCGCATGGAACATCAGGATGTAAAGAAAGTAAACGGATAGTCTTACAAAGTTACGATTTCGAATTGTTAATAATTTCAAATCAAAGTGATTCTAAAATTTCATGCATGTGTGAGCAACGAATCAAATCAAAGCTTGAAATGAAAACCTAAGATCAACTCTGTAGATTAATGATTAATCAAATTAATGATAAAAATAAAAAGACTTAGTTCATTACCATAATTAATTTTAATGAATAGTAAGTTTAAAGTGGATAAGTAAATACAAAAATGAAAATTATTAGCACTATTTGAAATTCATGAGGTACAATTGATGAAATTTCTAAAGATTAACATTAAGTTAACTTAAGATTAGAATAAGAAAATTCAAATAAGAAAATCGATTTACCTAAATCATTCTGAATGATATCTGGATTTAAAGGAAAGTGATTAGATAATTAATAGCTGTACTTATTGTTCACATTTTAAAGTAAATGAAGAATTATTTCAAATAATATAAAATATATTAATTAACTTAATTAAACTGAAATTCACAAAATTCTACTTTTGTCTAAAAGCAATACATTGATCAACCCAAATTATGATGCTTAGGAGAGCAATGGATCACATAATCAAGTACCAAAAACTAAATGTGATTATATGACCAAATATCTGAAATTCACATTTTAAACACTTATTTTACTTTCCAACGAGAAAATTTAATGTTTTTTGTAAATTTAGGTACAGGTTTAAGATGAAGAGTTTCTCATATAACTCCAAATATTAAGATAAACATTACATTCAAATTTAGGTTTCTCTCTCATTTATAATTAACGAATGAACATTTCGAATCTAAAATTAGTTTTAATACTAGATGGGTGACATTAAAATTTCAAGATCTGACGATAAGCTGCGTTGTTCAAGTTGCTATTAGTCATTTTCGGAATCCCCGTCACTAGAGTAGCACGCGGCACCTTGCTGTCGAATGTAAGTCGGTGGCGAAATTTGGCTAAAACAAAACCAAACATATAAATGGATGAACTAACAACTAACTAAAATACTTAATACGTACATATGTAGTAAGTATTCGCATCATAATGTCCAAAGTGGCTCTGAACTTACCATTGGTTCTTGTAGTGGTTCAACCATTCGTCGACCATTTGTCCCACGAGCGTTGGTCTTTTTTGAATGCGTTGGCGGGCGACCATGAGGCCGCTTTCAGTATAATTCACTTCCAACCACTGGTTCAAAATGGCTTCTTCTTTCCCTCCCTACAAATTAAAAGAGGAATTAGATCCATTGCGATAAACGTAATCGAATGAGGACCTCAGATTGTGACAAGAAATGTATAGGGAGCAAAGATCCCGAGATTGTTTGAAGGGGCAAGTAAATGGCCCTGTAATTATTCTCGTCTGGGTCGGTCGTGTTAGAAGCCGCAGGAACCATCAGAGGATCACAATCGGGTTCGAAGGCCACCAGAGCAGAAAAGTGCCCACGTGTATACCCAAGTACAATTGGCCATTTCCAGCAGAATGAAGGTTCCCAGAGGAAAGGTAAGTAGACTCCTATGGACAAAGTACATTTTTAATTAAATCCATGAAAAATTAACTAATTAATTAAGTCGGTAGGTTTAAGAACCTTCGTAGCGCGCATATCCTAAAGTTTCTCCTCTGAAGCTTTTCACATATTTGACTCCATAGACGATGATGGGACGGCGAAGGATGTGCGTGAGGGCGAAGATGTGAAGTTGCTCGAGACTAGCACCTGGTTGTCCTGCAATGGAGAGAAGCTTTGCCCAGTCCGTCGCAACTTGACTATCATTAAGGCTAAAGTTCAAAAGTCGAGCCAAAAGAAGTTCGTTTTCCTTCCAACGTTGGTAAAACCTGAAAAATAATCAAATTAATGTGTTAATAAATTTGAATTGATTCAGTAGCATAATTCTTACAAAATATTAATTAAACTTCAATGCTTAATTAAAAATAGTTTTTATTAAATTTATAATAAATCTAATTAAAGTACATTGCAGAGCAGTCATGAAGTGAGTCCGAGAGGGACATGCGAAGGCCATTTTCTCTATCAAAAATCCCCCAAGTGGCTTGGAAGACAGAATCAAGGAGACAATCCCCAGCAGAACGATTCCATAGCGGATAAAGCCGACTTGTGAGTCCTTCGCTCACTTCCACAGACCAATTGATAATCTTCCCCGATTCCAGCTCCTTCTGCACATCACGATCCAAGATCTCATTGAAGAGAGTTTCCTGAATTTCCCCTGGCAAATCCTCAATATCTACAAAAAATATTTAGTTAGCTTATGTTATCAAAATACACACATATTATTATTGTATGGTAATGCCCATATTGTATGGCACATACATAATTAATTGACATGAAAATGAAAATCATTTAAGGTCAACCTGTTGGTAAAGTGAAGGTCACATTTTCCGAAGTGAATTTACAACGGAAATTGCCCTTGCGCTGTCTTAAAGATCCCAAAGCATGACGACGAATCTCAGTGGCGATGTTTGGGGCTGCATACGATGGAACCCGCTTGACCCTCGTTGGCCCTCCATCAACTTGAGAAAGAAGAGTAGCGAGCAAATTTTGTTGGTGGAATCTGGAACAAGAGAAGGATTTGCAAATTTAATGCTTGAATAACCAATTTTAATGACCATTAAAACTAATATTTCATCTTCAAACAGAATGATAATAGAGAAAAATGGGAAATAAAATACTCTTTTCAACTTTCACATGAGCAATATTCAAAGTGAAATTCCTTTGTAGATTAAAAACCATTACGCTATAATATTGAATTCATAAAATATTATTTTAAAGTTATATGGAGATGTCAGGTATGAAATCCCGACATGTAGTATAATTATAAATATTACATTTCCAATTGCGTTCCAGACATCTTAAATTACAGAACCTAGGACATATCTGTATTTCTCAGCATGTCAGCACGATATGTTTGGAGTCTGGGATAAAAATCGAATCTACATTTGTAAGATAAAAGGGCTACAAAATGGAGTTTGAGAATCCTTGACGTTTTCAAGTTGTCAAAGAACTTCTAACGAGCTTCAAATCCACTTCAAAAAGCTCATCAGAGCGAGAACGAACAAACTTTTGTGAAATGAAAAACATCACCAGTAGGATATTAACCATCTCGTTTCAATCCATCGGTAAGGAAGTTTTTTGCTGTTACGGAATGGAATGAATATTTGTCAAATGGGCGATTCCAACCTTTTGAGATATTTATATAAGCTACATTGCTGATTAAATAGTTACATAGTTGAGTTGATAAATAAATAGGAGAATATTGAAATCTGGGTGATTGGATGAAAAGCCTTGAGGAAATATCGATCCGGGTATTTATACCTTAAAGCTAAGTGAACGAGCGTGAATCCCACATCAAAGGCCGAGGATCGGTCGAGAGCCAGGACTTCCGTTTGTGTGAGCTGCCTAGCCGGATCTCCCCCAGCAGCGAGATATTCTTCCACTGGCTCGATGTTCCCATCGACCACTCCACGGCAAGCGTCGAGCCACCGGACGTCCGCTTCTCGTCGGAAGAGTCGGACCCGGTAGTCGCGTGGTTGATCCGGGCTCCGTTGGAACCCTGAGGCTTCCTCAATGACCGGGCTTCCGTTAAGGCTCAGATTCTTTTCATTCCCAGCGTTCCGATTGTTGGGCCCATTGTTGGGGTTCCCTTCGACCCTTGCCGTCCGGCACATCACGCATTTCCCAGATCTTGGCCAATTGTCATAAGTGCACACTTGGCAAGTCCATTTGCCATATTCGTCCTCCGGCCCTTTATCGAAGGTCACACGGTGACGCTGAAACTGTGGGCTGTCGGCCTCCAGCTCTGAGATCCGCAATGGTTGAAAGTCGGCCTCGAGGTCATAGCCGGAGCAGCAGTCTCCACTTGGAGATGAATGTCGCATATTGATGGCGTTGAGCGGTTTGGGTCCATCGCATTGGAAACATTGGCGACTCGAGGACGAGTTGTGGAAAGTGCAAGCCATGCATTCCCATTTCCCTTCATCCTCACCAAATTCGCGACTCAGGTCTTCGATGGATGTCTTGGGAAGAGCAGGAGAGTCGAAGAGCTCGCGACGTCGAGCCTCGGCCCGTTTCCGAGACAAATGGCGATTGGTGTTCTTGAGACGTTGTGGAGCTTTGGGAATTCCGCCCTCACCTTCATGCGAGAGACTTCCAGAGTCTCCGTTCATTTCCGTGATGAGCTCGTCACCTTCGCCCACGATTGAGCGAAATTTGAGAGGGCCGGAGGCCTCGTTGTCAATATTCACATTTTCTTCCGACATCCTCACAGCATCAATTGGAGGAGGAAGTCCAGACTATCACAGTATCTATAAAAACAAATGGAGATGCAAATGAGCAAATATTCAAAATAACTGGATAAGATATGAGATATGAATATGAAAAATATGAATTGTGAAATCCGTTTCTCTTTACCTTAATTTCGTATTGACTAAAATGACTCGTTGTTCACCATACTAATTATTTTAAACTTCTAAATCCAACCAATTGGTAAATTTGGAAAAGAAACTAATTATGCACACAAATTTTTTTTATGCAAAATCGAGAGATCGAAGGACGAATGAATTGGGGGCTTTGAGGGCAAATTGAAAATAAAAACAACGGAAATTGAACTGTAAATTAAAGGAGTAAAATGTTGATTAAGATCACGGCCGAGCCTCCCCTGATTTAATTAAAAAGGGTAAATAGGGCGGACGGCGGGTGAAACTCGGCCTCGGCCGTATTTTTGCGGAAAGAAAAGTGGAGAGACGTGCAAATATACCCAAATTATCTCTATATAGACCCACCAAAGGGGCCGAGGAGGAGTATAGCAAGATATAGCAAAAGACCTATCTGCGCAACTCAAACCTAAGGGGGATTCTGAGGGGGAGGAAAAACCTGGCAACTCTCGACAACTCCAATTAGGTATTTAACTTTTACAAAAACTCTTTAATTATAATACCATACATCTTAATTCATACATCCCGGTGTCAAATGCCCATTTTATAATAGATAATAAGGGGGTTGAAAATCCGGTCGGAGGTCCGAACCGAATGAAGGATTTAAATGTAGGTCACTTGGGCTTCGATTCAGACACGTTGAAATGTTTCCATGCTCTTTATCTTTTTCTATATTTATTTCTATACTTTTACATATTGGCTTATCATTTAAGATTTGGAAGAAGACAAAGGTCATACCGTGGTTCATGTTAAATTCCCAAGGTCTTATGTCTTATATAAAGATTCATTTTTATAAAGTCAGTAAGTCAAAGACAGTTGAGAGACTAATTTGTAATTAAGTCACACGGGAGTTAAATAAGGTATTTTGCCATTCCCTCAATTACGCTTTTAGTAATTTGATTATGGTTAGATTATTAAGCGTCTGAGGGCATAATTAACTTTGTTAATTGCTAGCTTGCTTACTTAAGTGAGTTATAAGCAGGTATAATTTAATCTCGTAACACTCCATCCAGTAAGGCTTAAAAGAGAGTGCTAGTGTTGAGATTTTCTAAACTCGTAATTAAGTAATCAAACGCCTATATGCCATGTTCATATAATATAAGCAGATTATTCTAGTGCATGTTACTTATAAGTTTATAAAATTAAGTCGATCATTTCTGTGAGACTGACTGAGTGAGCCAGTTTCATGTTGAATCGATAAGAAGGAAGTCTCAAATTCTTCCTTTGCCTGCCATTTAACTCCACTTTTAATATTCAACCCATTTAACATTTCAACAATAAGGTGTTCAAAAGGCAAGTTTGGTCAATTTGTTCATTTATTATTTTTATTATTAAAGGTTCAAAGTTTAAAATTCAACGCGTTTCATTTTTCATTGCATTACTCATAAAATGCTTACTTGCCCTGTCATCACATTCTTAGACAGTTATTGGACTCTTATTTCACTTTATTTATTCCAAGAAAAGCCATGACGTGTAAATGTTTAAATAATAATTGTCTAAAATAGGTTTATAATAACTGCAAATTTCTAACTTTGTAAATGCTAATATTTCTATATGTCAAATTAAATATTGAAGATTGGTAGCCATGCTTTATAAACGTTTAATGATTATTAGAATTATAAGATTAAACTGAAATATGCACTATTGAACCAACAAGTGTTTAAATAGGATAAAGAGGCTTAATGTACATAATTAAATAACTATGTACAAAAATTAAACACAATAAATGGCTAAGATAAATATAACATTCAACATTACCTATACATTATTCCATGTATGCTTTTGGAAAATTTCTTACATTTAAAAATACAATATCTAATCTACAATTCCAGCCTACATTTACATTTGTATCATACATCATTTATTTATATTTAAATACACATACATAGGAATTTTACGCCCAAAATAATCAGTCTGAAAGGTTGAATTTGAAACTTTGCATTTTCCTAGATCGTTTCTTCTTAGAAGTTTCGATAAATGATAAGGGAATGAGTATTGAAAACTTAATCTTACTTGCTAATTATTAATTATGCATTTGTATTTCCTTTAAATTTTAGATGGAGAGCAATAACAATAAGATCGTTGGGCTGTTCAATAATCGAATTAACATCGATGAACCAAGATTTGATCAAGGAACTTATTGGGGACGAGCGAGGCATTTTTTCGTCACAACAAACCCGTTGAATCTCCTCTGCACATCTGAGGATCTCGACAAATCCAAAGACATAGTCACACGTTACAAGTATGCACATTCACATGCCCATATTAGCTTTTATGTATTGTTATGAAACTCATATACGATTGGTAATCTTAATTTACAGGGCAGGGGAAAATATCCCAAATTTGACCGAAGATGAGCTCTGGAGAGCGAAGAGCATTTATGACTCGGCCTTCCATCCTGACACCGGTGAGAAAATGGTCCTCATTGGGAGAATGTCAGCTCAAGTTCCCATGAACATGACCATCACTGGCTGCATGCTCACTTTCTACAAGTAAACTCATTTCAAATGTGCATTCAATCAGGTTGTGTTTCATTCAAATATTCTTCCAGATCAACATCCGCAGTGGTATTCTGGCAATGGTTTAATCAGTCATTTAATGCCGTTGTAAATTATACGAACAGAAGTGGAGATTCACCAATTAGTGTTTCGTAAGTGTTTCTCATTATTGATAGTATTATCCTAATTTGCTTATATTACCTAATCTAAAATAATTCTACTCATATTAGTATATGGATTTATTTAAGCATGTTCCAAATATGATTTCTTATTACACTTATTAGATAAATGTAACTTAATACACAAGTACATGTGAAATGAATTTTACATTTATTTTAGGCAACTTGGAACATCGTATGTTTTAGCAACTGGAGGAGCTCTTGTTACAGCTCTCGGGCTCAATAGTCTTGTTAAGGTAAAATTAATAAATTAATATACATTTGTCAATTTGTTTTTGAGTTTTCCTATACTTTCGAATAGCTACCCGTATCTACTACAGTAGTTATAAATATGTAACTTTATACTTAAATATAATATTGTATATAATTATGCATGGTTTGCAAGTTTGTGGTTGGCTTTTATTTTATAATTGATATTCATTTTAGAAAGCACCGCCATTGATTGGACGATGGGTTCCATTTGCAGCCGTCGCCGCCGCAAATTGCGTCAATATTCCCATGATGAGAATGAAGTAAGTGGGGCGTAAATAAATGAAATTTGGGATTTTCGGGAGGTAACGGGATTCATCACAGAGAAATCTCCGATGGGATTCCTGTCGTGGATGAAAATGGTAATCGGATAGGAGAGTCTAAAGCAGCGGCAAGGACTGGAATTGCTGCCGTGGTTCTCAGTCGGATTCTCATGGCGTCTCCTGGAATGAGTAAATAACCAATTTGTTCATCCGCTTTGCAGGGAGATTCAAGAAGGGGTTCACGTAATGGACGCTGACGGGGTGCGGGTTGGAGAATCTAAAATTGCTGCGAAAAGCGGAATTGCTCAAGTTGTCCTCTCCCGTATTGGCATGGCCATTCCTAGCATGGGTACTTTGCCTTTTCATTTCTTGCTCTATCAATTTGGGATCTATGGTTCTATATACTAATGGTTGGTCATTATTATGCATTTTAGCATTAGATCAAAGAAAATTAAAATATATAATTAAAGTACAAAAAGTAAGAAGTAATATGTATTTAATACATACATACATATGATAAATACATAGTTAAGCTATGTGTAGTATTTAATTTGGAGTAGAGAAAATCTCTTATTTGCTAATATTTGAAATTTTAAATCGATTCGAAAAATATTATGAGTAATTGTATGTTATATGACAAAATATTTTTTATTTTTATTTTAGTTGAAAATAATTGTCATTTTGGCAAATATTCATTGATTCAGTTCAGATTCGCAGTTGAACATTTGGACTATTGTATAACTACTATTACATTTTCCAAGAATTGGTTTTTGGTTCCTTCCATTGATATTGGTTTCTCTTTGTAAATGTTACTTTTGATGCCATTGAATAAGTAATGTGCTTAATGCAGCCAATCCATCAAGTTTAATACAACAAACAACAGAATTTGTAATATAAGTAATGCATACTCTTACTAATATGAGTATGTATTTGTATTTATTTGTAATGTATATTATGTACTTATAGCTTAAATATGAAATGGTTCGGGCTTTTAAATGTACGTTAATTCGACTTTTATTATTTAATTCAACGTAAATGTCAGATGTCAAAGTAAAAATAGCTTCAACTTATTCTGGTCTTTGAAATGTTTACGGGTTTTTAAACGCTCTTTCCATTCCAAAAGCGGTTTGCTTATCGCCTACTTGGTGAAATCCTGAACAAAAACGAACATTTAGAATTGGAAAATGGAGACGTGGAATTATGTATTTAATGGTATTGATGGGAGAAGGATAATAATTAATTTTTCTTTAGTTCTTCCTCCTGTGTTGATGGACCGGCTTGAGCGCAAAGGGACTTTGAAGCGTCTGCCATGGCTTGGAGCGCCACTTCAAGTTCTCCTTTGTGGATTTTGTCTCACTTTCGCGACTCCGATGTGTTGTGCTCTCTTTCCACAGAAATCTTCCATTTCCGTCGCTTCACTCGAGCCAGAAATACAAGTGAGATTCTACATGGTTAATATTGGTTGATTAATTGATCAACATCACATAATTTAATGAAACATCAATTACCAATAAATGGTTTTTATTGTAGGAGAGGATCAAGAAGATGGAAAATCCACCAACGGTTCTTTACTACAACAAAGGACTTTAAAATCTTCTTCCATTGTGCATGATTCCTCAATTCCCTTTATAGTGATCAGAAACAAACCTATTTTTCAAAAAAATCACATTTAAATCTGTAAATAGATATTTTTCCTCATTGAAAATCTCTTGCCATATATTCAAGATAGATCCAATAAAAAGGTAAACTTTGTATGCCTTCATATGACAATTTTACCTTTCTAATGGATTTATCCAAATATCTATAGTTTATAATTTCTATTAATTTTATCTAACACGAAATGTCATTTTGACTCAACTGTTTGTCAGTTGATTGAGAATTTAAGTGATGAGAAAAACATGTCTTTTAAAAGTTTTATCAATATTATCATTTGACGTTTTCATTTATCAAACTGAAATCTTCTTCAGCTCTCTTTATCTAAGGTTATGAGTCTCTCTTGCACCTTGCCAAAAACGAATTACCTTAATGAATTGACAATAAAACATGTTATAACGGGCTTTAAGGCTCTGACTTTTGAATGTTAATCAAAAGTTGAATATATTAGAATATCAAATTGAGTAGTGTACTTAATAATACATAGATAGCCATGTCAAACTATAATATTAATAACCCTGTTGTTAATTATAAAATGATGAAGTAGTCAAAACATATGAGGCGAACTCGAAGTCGAGTGTTCAATGTTATTAGATATGCAAGTCTTATAAACGTAACTAATTGTAAGTATCTTCAAATTTATGTTATATGAATACCTGTGTAAGGTTAATTATGCAAACTATCTGAAATCTACTTTAATTATGACAGAAACTTATGTAGGGCGTAGATTGGATATAAATGGGGAAGAAGGCTGATGTCTCTCTGAACAATGTGCTGATCCCAAAGGTGCTATATATATTTAACCGTCGTGTGCTAAAACGGCTGCAATAAACAAATTGAGAATAAAAATGAATCTCAGATTACATGTCGGTTGTTAAAAACAATTATTGGCATTTCTGCAATTTCCATTTCATAACATTTGAATTAATATATTCATTTATGATATGATGTGAAATTATGAATTTCCATTTTTATGAACCCAGTTTTGAATAATAAATTATTATGAACACAGAATTAAATAAATTGTTCTTTTATTTCTATTTTGAAACATTAAAAGCCTAGAAGTATATATATTTATATATATATATATATATAATTTTCATTAAAGGCTCATCATGTACATAATGGATGTCTTTAAAACAACTCCATGAATTTCATATTTAAAATCGTGTTTTAAAGTTGAATCTCATTTAAAACATCATTGACACTCGGTTTGTTCTCACATATTCTATTTTAGTCTTATCCTTCCGTTTAAAAACATTCGATCAGACGCAAGCGAATTTCACATAGATAGCAAAATATGTACGACCATTAAGTACATCATCATATAATTAATTAAATGTTATTTAAAACTAACCCTAGCTTAACTTCCTTTCACAGTTAAAAGCGAAGTGGCCGTCATTTTCATTCCCACCGCTCCAAATTGGACTTCACTGGGGGGAAATCTCATCATGACGAAGGAGGCTCAATTGAAAAAACAACCCAATATTGGACGCACAATTTCACTCACAATCAAGTGAGTAGATCAAATAAGTGATATATTTTTACACTTATTTACCATACACAATATATTTATATATTTTTTATGTGATTACAACAGTCATTTTCAACTGATTATTTATTCTTCATTTATATAAAATGATGTCATTAAACATGCGATGATTAAAAGAGAGAGAGAGAAACATTAAAGAAACGGAAGTATTTTTACTAAATTAAAATCTAAAATTAATTAATAAGCCTCTAGTGTTTGGACAAAATGCGATTTTTATATTATATGAATATAAATATGATTTTATTATTTTTTAAATATAATCTGCTTAATATTATAATAATAATTAAAAGGTAATATTAATTACAATCATTAATGTCATGTTAAACTTAGTTATGGTTAGTGGACGCTCGTTAAAGATTGAGAAAACATTTGAAATTTAATCTCCTTGTTCTGTTCCTACCATTATTCTTAATAATGTTTTTTCAACCATTTGTATCTTACACATAGTTTGTAGAATAAAATATAAAAAAACTACTGTATTTATCAATTAAAACTACAAAGTATCTGTGTACGAAAGATGAGACTGTGTAAGTAATTGAATCAGATTCATTAAGATGAGATATATCTCGTAACAGATAAATTACCTGTTAGAATATATACCTGTTTAGTTTAAAATATTTGTTATTTTTTAAGTATTCCTATCGATAACTGGATTCCTAAACATTTTCATTTTTCGCCTTTTCATTTTTGAGGTACAGATGAGTCTAATTGACTAGTTCTAACGCCTTTTTCATTTTTACCTAACCATTAACATTTTTGTGTACAGTTTTTGTTCTTTCTATTCGTTCAGACGTAGTTTTGTAAAAATTATTTTACACATTTTGACACTGGTCAAAATGTTTACAATAGTAGTTGTTTTTAGAGTACAAGCTTAATTGTAGATTTTAATGTCAGAAAATTGCATTGTTTCATTTGCATCCTTCAAACACATTTGTTAATCCCTTAGATTTAATCTCGAACAACTATTTTGAAATATTCCCAACTTGGACAAAAACATCTTGCACACATATAGGATTAAAAGTTAAAAGGGGAAATTGGTTTATTACAAGAACTAACCCAAAACACAGCGACGGTTGATCTCTTAATAATCTCGTAATCATTAATTGTTACCCACTTCGCTATTGCACGTGTGTTAAAATACAACGAGTTACATTAAGTAATTGGCATTTCGCAAGATTATTGTTAAAACACATTTTATCTTTAACTAATAATATATATTGTAATATGTATGTATGCATGTTAAGCAATTGGTCGAATTATTTTGGCAGATTTTTCGTGAATACAATACAAATCGTATAAGTGTCATTGTGTTTCTCGTAATTATTTTTTTCAAAATGAAGGCACAAGTTTTGAATACAAGTCGTTATTTAAAGTTGTAAGGCATTTTGATTATAATCTTAAAACCTCAGTGGCCAACAAAATACTGTGTGAGTCCCCTATAAGTCATTTAATTTAATTCTATTGAGAAATAGCTAAAATTGACTCCAAAGGATTAAAAACAATTGACATTCCAGAAATGGGTTAAAAGTTAAAATTAGCCTTATTGGCATCTTCCGTTTTAAAATTAATTAATGGGCTTAAAATGAGAAAAATAGATGGAAGCTTAATGGGGTTAAAAACTAATTAACAATCGTAATATATATTATTTATATAGGAATATTAATTAAATATCATATATAAAACATGTGTTAAGTGAAGGAAATAAAGTCAAATCTAGAAAAACAATTAAAGAAAAATAAGAAATTGGTTTTTAAAAAGTAGCAGAAATTGATCTCAATTTAAAACTTCCCTTCTTGCTTATTACAGAAGGAGCTTACACATACAAGAATCACATTTAAAAATGCTATTTAGTCACAAGAAACAACTCAAGTTAATTTCCTCTTGTCAAATGGCTTTTGAGCTTACGCACGTACATTAAAATCTAAAAAAATTTAAAAAGATCACACATATTTTTTCAGATGAATGTGAAGTTTACCTTCATAAATTTGAAAACGACATTTACAAACATTGAGGAAGAAAGGTACGAGTGCGAGGAGACATGTAACAGACAAGGAAACCAATTAATTTATTTTGGCCGACATAATTCAATATTCAAAGAAGAAAAACGAAAATTTTGATTTGAAGAGAGAAACAACCAATATAAGTATAAAAAGTTTAATTTTGAGAACCCTATTGTAGTTATTGCATTCATTGCGGACGAATTTTGTTGTGGTACACTTTATATTAATTATTATTATTTCTTAACATTCTTAATTTGGGATTAATCGAAAGTCTTACAGGCCTCCTTCTACACTTAATTTAAGAACATAGTTATGGCTGAATTAAATGTAATGGATCACAACGAGCTAAACATCTCTATGAATTTCTTCTTCTCACTTCGATAACTTGCTAATGACTCGTATGAGGGCACCGTTCTCATCCCGAAGCTTTTGATTTTCGCTGCGCAAATGCCGCGACTCCTTGAAACAAGAAAAAAAACAATTAGCACACGTTTAAGAAACATCGTTAAAATTGTCAGTTAAAAATCAAAACAATGTTCACAGTTCCATCAATTTCATATATAATTTAATATAGCAGACCGAGCTTAATGGTTAATTTTATTATATAAAAAAAACATTCTAGCATTCTCCTCCCACTATAATAGCATCCTGGGTAAATCAAAACTCAATTCATCACGTCACACTCAATTGAAAGTCTTAATTAAAATCTCGTTCCTCACTCTTGGTAGTGGCAGGGAAGAATCCGTCTGGCTTAATATGAGTCAGTTAAGGGATGTGTCAGGGAAGCGTGGAAATCACACGAGAGAATGAAAAGAATACCCGGGGGTTTAGGGGCCCGAAGAGGCTCCTCTCGGAGCATTGCTCAATTTGGAAACAACCCGAGTTAAGGCTCTATTCTCGGCTTTCAGCTTTTCACTCTCCAATTTCATTTTTTGCATTTGCTTTTTCAAAAGAGAAAAAACCCTATATATAGAATCTCCCATTCCTTAACCTATGCACATATCGCTAAATTTACAACAGCCTATTGTCTATTTAAGTCGGAATATTGGGAAACACTGAAATGGTCGTGGATGAAAATAAGAATCTTTTAAAATGGGCGGATTGATACAAATGAAATGAATTTACTAAATCAACAGGGTGTTAAATGTCAATACCTTCAACTCTTCTTCCATCTCTGAGAGTTTCCGCTCCAAGGCTCGTTTCTCCCGTTTCTCGGAATCATCAGCAGAAATCCTCGGGGCCTGAAAAAATGGAAGTGTTAAAAGCAACGGAAGTAAACATGGAGCTAAAGTCAATAAACAAATTGGGCCAGATGTAATCTTACGACAGTGATCTTATCCATTTTCAATTTAAGATCTGTCATCTCCTCTTCATTCCTTGAAAGACGGGCTTTAAGCAGTTGATTCTCTTTCAATACTTCCTCGTAAAGCTAAATAAAGAGATTAATCCATGAGTGTAGGAGAAGAAGGGGGGAGTAAACATAAGAATTTAAAGGCACCTTTTTATAGTTAATTCTCGAAGAGACTCCGTTTTCACTCTTCGAGTAGTCAGGTCCAGATTGATCCAAGTCGAGCGACAAAGCACTTCCCTTCCCTCCCTGTTCAAAAATCAAAACAATAAATTAGATTGATCACATTGCCCATCATGGAAAGGCTGGGGGAAATATTTATAAAAAAAGTTTACACTATCCGAGTCCTCATATTCACTCTCGTCCTCATATTCCTCTTCCTCTCTTTTGACCTCAGGAGGCGGAGGTTTAGAGGGCACTGTGAGGGAACCAAGTGAATTGACAAGAGAGGTCAAAGACGTAGAGAGTCTTTTCTTAAGATTGAATCGGCTCTCTGCGGCACTTCGGGCTTTGTTCCTCCCAAGGAATCGTGAAGTTGGGGGTTCAGGTGAAGGGGCCCGACGCCTACGTTCACTCTCACTCACATAGGAACTTAAGGGGGCCGTGTTGGTCCTCAAGTTATAAGACGGTGTTGAGACATATGACCCATACTTTTTCCCATCCCCACTAGTCGGGATCGAGTAATGGCCCAACACATACCCCCCATTTTCTCTTGTGGTAGGGGAGGAGTAATAGGAACTGGGTTTGGTTGGGGCCTTTGGGTAACTTCGGGGGAGGGAGTAGTAGGAACTTCCGGTCGGACTGGGTTTCGTCTGTTTGGAGTAACTGGTAGGGGAATGATAGTCATAGGAGGGAAGTCCATAGGAATTCCGTCTTTCTCCTGAAGAGGATGAAGAAGGAACGAAGCGGTTCCTGGGATAATACGACATGTCTCAGACCGGTCCAATGCATTTAATCACGAGGATGGCAGCGTCGACCGTGAGTCTTGACACGCGCTTCCAGGCCCCTCGAAACCTCTCACCAAGCCCTCGTCCAGGCATGGAGTTTACTCGGAGGCTCTGACTCCACTAAACCCTCCCGACTCAAACGGCTCCTCTCAGGCCCCTTTCAAGAGGGCCGTGCCAAGAAAAGAATCGAGGCGTGCCAAGTGTCACAGGCGGGTGTTGAGCCTCCGCCTGACAATCCTCCCGCTATTATGGAGTGAAAAGACCTCACAAGACAACCGCAGGACTTTGACACCTCAAAACGTTCAACTTTCAACTCAATCACAAATAACATAGGATTTGGTTGGGCCAACAAATGTCATATTTAACGGCTTCTAAAAGGTCCTATTGATAAATGGACCAATCACTCCTCCAATTCCTTTTGGATCATTGGGAGATGGGGAGAGATGGGGAGGACTCACAGAGGGACTAACATTTCCGAGTGATGATTATGGCCTTTTAATTGAAATCTATTTTACGAGTTGAGAAACCCCGCATGTTCCGGGTATTTTTGGATCGAGATGGTAAAAAAACCTTGGCTCGGGTTGAGAAAGAGTGGATTGATACACACCGCCACGTTGCTTCTTCGCCCTATTTACTGACCATTCAACTCTACTTTTCCATGGAATGAACCCTCAATGCCCTTCCAGACCACATCTGTTCAAATCATTAATTCCTCTTCCCTTCACGGACTTTCAAAGGAACTCTTCGCCCACTCTCACATTGAAAAGGAAAGGGAGAAAAGCAACACAACTTACCGTTTCGTTTTCCTCCGTCGGCTCACTCGGGCTCTGGAAAAAGGATGGGGTTATGTTAAACAACACTCAAAAAGGAAACTAATCTGTTAATTACTTTCTAATATATAAAAGGGAACACTCACAAAATAAAATGCATGCTCCATAGACGAACATGATATGATGGGGAGGGAATGAGTAAAAAAATGGTTACCTCAGGTGGGAATATGTTTGGTCCAGTGTAACGTCGCTTCGTTTTCCGCTTCCGAATGTTCTTTTCAATTCCTGTGTTCTTCACTTCTTCCTCGGGTTGGTCAGAGTCTTTGGGGCCTTCTTCAGCTCTTGAGAGACGTGGGCTCGGACATTCTTTTGCAACCTTCGGACGAGATGTGGGAGATTCAGGCGGCACTGGTGGGCGAACATTCTCCCGTCCTCTTCTTGTATCTTCAAGAATGAATTTAATCTTGTCGGAATCAACTTGCTTCATCATCCAAGACGGCCGTCGGTCAGATGACTCAACTTCAACACGGACGTTTGCAGCATTCGTCCCGGCAGTCGAACTCGTTTGTGGAACATCAGTCATCTATTAAAAACATTATAAATACATATTCTGGTAAGTTCTTAAATTTTACTTGTTCAGCAGTTGGCGTTGGAGATGGTCCCTGCTGTTGATTATTCTTTATGTATTGTTCGGCAGATCTAAATATAAAGACAATTCCATATAAAGACCATTTTTGTCATTTAATTAATTGAATGAAGATGCACATGAATGGTTTATTTTTTTAAAGTTTACTTGAGTTCTTCCAAGGTGACTCCTTGGGTCGATCGCCTCGTCTCCCTAACCCTCTTTGCATGAGCCTTCCTCTGGGTCTCTGACTCTTCATCTCGAGAAGGCGGAACGAAAGATCTAAAGGATTCACAAATTAAGTAATTACCCACAAATAGGCTAAATAGCTAAATCATAATTATCGTGCACAAATCTCAAAAAAATCGTCATTCCGATCCATGCTAAATCACCTACTAAATTAAACAATATAGCATTTAACTAATATTGTAAATTAAAATTAAAATTATTCTATGAAACAAAGTAAATCATTTAACTTAAATGCTAATAAAATATCTTTAATTTTTATGTAATAATAATATGAAGTAAAATAAAATTAATAGTAAAACGAAGAAAACTTAAATACATAATTAGAGAAAAATTTAAGTATAAAGCAGGAGATCTCAGCGAAAAGAGCCAAGCGAAGAAAGTAAAAAGTTTTATTGTCAATAGCGGAAATTAGACAACACGAAGCCAAAGAAGAATGTAAAAGGACGAACTTGAACAAAAATTGCTTGAACTTTGAGACTGGCCCAACTTTCGCTCCAGGAGTTGACGGCGTTGATGGGGAACTGCCCGAATTCTCACTCCCACTTTACCCAAAGAAGAAATTCAAATAGAGCCATCACCCACAAAAGCAACCCAAAAGGCAGTGTAAACAGATAATAATTTAAATTACCCCCAATTACCCAAATTAACCATAGAACTTATTATAATATACATAAGTGTACAGATGAATCAACTTAATAATTGAATAAACATGAAACAACCTCGAATTCAAATATTCTCAACTTATACAAAGATACGAAATAATAACTCAATGAAAACTAGCTTAATTAACTTAAATTTATATAATACAATATACAGTAATATAAATGTAATTCTTATACATATACTAAATTTTAATTTTAATTATTTAATGCCAACTCTCCTTTTAATATATACAAATGAAATTAATATTAGGTATATGGACAAATTGACCATACCTTCTCATTTGCAGCGTATTGTTGCTTGCCGTGGGCGAAACCCGACTTTGGGCAGTAAATGTCGAAAACGTTGTTGGCCGCGGGCTCCTTGGACTGTCAGCCTCTTTCCTATTAAACCCACAATGATAAATTTATATGTGCATTATAAAAAACTCCACATTTCCCCCATTCACCAATCGGGTCACGGTTCTCTTGGTGAGATGACATTTAGGCCAAACAAAGATTTGTCCACCGTGAGTTGTGATGAATGGAGTTCAAAAGAGTGTGTGAGTGATTTGTGTACCTCCTGAGAACCACTTCAGAGTTATGTAAATTGTCGTTAGTGTTAATTGAAGGGAGTTCTTGTTGATTAGAATGTGTTGAATTAATTCTTGCTAGAGTGGAGCTCAAGCTCCCAACGGAAATGTCGGATAAGTTAGCACTCATAGCAGCGGAAGCCTCCTCAATAGCCTTAATGCGGTTTCGAGCACTTGTTAGTCTTGTGTAAAACCTAAGGAGAACACGAACACGTTACCATCTCCCCACATTTTAGTTCCACGTTTACACTCCCAATTTAGTCTTTTCGTTAAAAATCAAAATCATTGTTTAGTAGTAAATAAGAGGATTAATTGGAAAAAAAAATAAAACCAAAAGTTAAATGGATAAAACCATTTTTCATTAATATGTATAAATAAGTTTTTTGAAATTGAATTATTATATAGTTCTCATTGTCTGAGTAAATTAATAAAATTTAAAATTAAATTAAAAACCAAAACCAAAACCAAAAGTCAATCACTAAAAAATAAAAGTTACAATTGAGGAATTATAGCAATTAGAAAATGGTAAATTGTGGTGTATTATAGTTTTGATTGGGGCATACTTCGAATCTGACTCGAAACTGTATGCTCGTCTTAAGTTGACATCAGGTGAAGATTTCTCATCAGACCTCGTTCTTCGCACAAGGGATCGATCATTGGATTCTTCTACAAAAAATATTACCAGTTAATAAAACTCTATACATAGCTTATTGTTAGAAAATAAAATAAATCAATAAGGATATTAAATTTCTTTCAAACCTGGTTGAGATTTATTTGTTCTGAGAGAGCCGCTGCGCCTCCAGGGCGTTTTATCTTCTGATTCTCCTTTCAGTCCTTCCTTGGGTCCAGGTGGTGGGAAAAATGGAACGCTTGGTTCTTTCACAACCTCAGGAATTTTTACCGTCCTTGGAAGTACGAGTCGAGCCCCTTTAAAGTAAATAAACAAAGTTTCAATAGAGCCTAAATGAGCATAAGCGAAAACAAAACAATGAAAAACAGGACAAACAATTAGAAAACCAAAGCAGTAAAATAAAACAATTTTTTAGAATCGTCGAGCTGGATCTTTTGGATATTAGTTTTTACCATCAGGTCCAGACGGTTGAGATTCTTCCACGATTGTATCAGTTTCAGGTGAAGGAGAGTCATCACAACAGATTTCTTCAGAAGGAAGGTCAAGGAGGGGCGGAAGAGGAACATCTCCGGAAGGAAGCTCGCCCACAACGTCCGACGCTTCAACTTCTTCTTCTAACCCCACACGCACACAAAGTTATTGTTAATTCCACACAGGAAAAGCAAAGACGTTAATAAAACATGTAAAGCCTCCACAAAACACGAAAAATGCTTAGATTGTATTAAAATACCAAGAGTGTTTGAGGGTTCAGTAGGCCGGAATGGGCCCAAGGTGGTAACAACTGTGATTTCTTCATCATGTGGAGATTTCACGGGCCTAAGACAACTCATTATTTCACTAATTAATACATCAAATCATGAAAAAAGAAGGAATTTTGAAAGAAACCTCCTCGGTGGCAATGGCAGAATATTTTGACCCCCTTCCCCTTCAATGTTCTCGTTCTCGTCGTGTCTTTTCTTGCAGTCCTTCAACACAGACACAACGGCCGGCTCAGCAACTTCCAATGGAGTTTGATCCTATTGCAGAAATAATAAACGTCGTGAGAAGACACAAAACACACACTATTTATCTATTTACATAAGGGGAAACGGGAGAACTCAAAATAGAGATGTGTGAGTCAAAGAGAGCATTTACATTATTGTTCTTAATGAGAGGATTCGCGTTATTCTCCACGAGAACTTCACATGCTTCTTTCTGTCCCCAGTGGGCTGCAGCGTGCAACGGCGTCCAACCGTCAAAGTCTTTTGCATTGATGTCAGACCCAGCTTTGATCATTAAACTAAAGAACAAAATTTGGAATTTAAGATCTCCCAAAACAAGATAATAAAGATATAAGTGCAGTTCTGAATCAAAGACTCACTCGAGAACTTTGATGTATCCTTTACAAGCGGCCACATGAAGCCCTGTCGCTCCAGTAATATGATGAGCTTTTTCGTCAATTTTTCCTGACTGAATCCACCGCTCAGCGTCTTCCATCATACGAATTTCTTCGCCTTTACGCGCTGCTCTCAAGTCAATTCCTAATTTACAAGATTAAGTCCATTACGTATTTTATTACCGATTATTTATTATCGTGTAAAAGATAAGAATTTGTGCAAAAATTATTTTAAACTTATTTACCTTTCCCACTAATGTCTTTAATGAATAATTGCTTGATCTCTTCATGCTTGCAAATATCCAAAGGGATACAACAGTCATTATTCAAAGCGACCACGTTTGCTCCATGTTCAAGTAAAAGCCTTAACAATTAATAAATCATCATTAGTTAAACATATTTAAGTGAGACATCCAAATTTCCAAGTGACGTTTTCATTTACTTTGCCAAAGAAACGAAGGAACAAGTGGCGACGGCGTGAAGCGGCGTCCACCCTTCATTGTCACTGATATTCACATCGGCTCCGTTGGCCAGAAGGAACTCCACGAGGTCAAACGAGTCCTCGATGCAGGCCTAAAAAGAGCAAATGTGAGCGGACGCATTCAAATAGAATCCATTTGAGTTTCTGGGACAGAGTCCAGTGCTAATTTTAGGGAGTGCCGGTGTGCTCTCAATTCATGCCATCCATCCGGAGAATTTAATAATAAATCCCACAAGAAGCTCTTTCAAAACACCCCACCACTCTCTCAAAACATTCCATTTAATGTTACACCGAAGGAGTTATTATATCTAGGCAAGTCCCAGCATGTCATTTTTATCCCGGTCGGTATTAAATAACTCGGAAACTTCCGAGTTGCTCGGAGTAATACGATATGGAAGATCGGGAATTCCTGGCTAATTAATAACGATATCAATTTCATTGTGAGATCATTAACGAGAGGTTGCTGTGTGTACGTGGGTTTAAAGGCCTTCAAGCCTCCTGACCTTATCCTAAGAATGAATGAGAGATCCATGGCGAGGAATCAGCCAATGCGGGTTTATTCGGAGAGCTCAGACGGTTGTAATATTACGTTTTCTGTCCCTCCTTTCCGGTTTAATAACCTCCAACTCATCCAACTCCCCAGACTCACATTCCTCTCATGCCAAATCTTCAGACACACCTCTGAACAGAACGCTTTTACTAAAAACATCTTCAAGGCCTTCACATAATGAACTGGGTTAACTAAATGGTCATTTAAAAGCTTCTTGAGAATAATGAATCATTTATTAACGACAGGTTGGAAAAAAGATTCTAGTTAAAATTTTTAAATATTTATCATTTAACAAATTTTGATATTTAGGACGGATTCCTAGTTGAGATAAAATTCTATTGTATTTATCAGATGAAGTATTAAATTAATTAGTCATTAGTTTACAATTTCATCTATGTGAGCTGCTGGGTATGCACGGAACTAATTATACTCCTAGTTATTCCTGACTCAATGCTCTGGTCAAATAAGGAAAATAGCTTAAATTAGATTAAATGTCGTCTAGAATTAGCTGTCACTTTTTCCTGATTCATCGTTTAAATCCCCCCATGACAAATATGTGCTTAGCTCTAAAACGGAAAAATCTCCGCATTTAATAATATTAAAGAAATCATACAGCTTTGAGCAAAAGTAGATAAGTTAAACATGGAAAAAAATATAATGAATGTGAATATACTTGATGAAGGGCCGTGATTCCATCCTCGTCCACGGAATTAATGTCGTAACCCTCTTGGATCATCTTGGCGAGGAGGTCCTTGTCATTGGAGTTGCATGCGGCTTGAAAGATGCATTTGTCGTTGAACTTGACTCTTTTGGGACGATTCTTCACTTCGGAGCTCTCCATCTCCGTCTCGGAGCGCCTCCAACTCTCGAGCTGAGCTTTGCGCTTTTCCTTTGCCTCCCCTGGGGTAGGTGCATCGTTCTGCAGCGTCATCTCGATTGTCCAATAAAGGCCAAACGGGATATTCGTAGCCTCTCCTCGATTGTGCCTTCGTCTTCGTCCTATTTACACTCCCACATGTTCACAAAAAGTACCCTCATTCATGGTCAAGTAATTAAGAATGGACAATTAATAAAACTACACAAATAGGTGTGCTCACGACAGTCACTTTAAAATAATTGTCATTGCGAATCCACAATTTGTTCACTTGAGTAAAATGTAATTAAGGTCCTAAATAAATTAACGAAGGAATTTAGAAGAAGGTAATTGACGCTTACGCTCATCATTTGCTTTCTTAATCTCCTTCGCAGACTTCCCCATTTTACAATTTCTAATGATCAAACTAGATTAAAAAATGTTCAATGAAGGTTTTAAAATGTCTTTCATAATTCACTCTCTTGTCGGAGGAATTTATAGTTCAAACTTACGATTCGTTCTTCTTTTTTTGTCAAACTTCACTTGTGAATTCTCCACCTCGTCCCCGAATCTACTTCAAATCAACTTTAAATCAAATGTTAATTCACTTAATTGTTAATTGAATGGTTGAAAAAATAAGGTTCGCAAAGTGGGAGCCTCCTGATTAAACTATCTCGGTTGAAGAACTGAAATGAATTTTACAAATTGAACTAAAATTGCCCTGTGTGAGGTAACTGGGTTGCTCGTGGACGTCCCTTGATCCTACTCCGGTGCTCGACTCCCGTGTGGTCGTGCGGATGGTGCGAGGGGAGTTAAAACTAGGTTGTCGTGGGAGGGCGGGTAGTGTAGTGTGGTCTGGCGGGGGCCGAAGGACCGACGTTCTCGCCCTCGTCGTCGAGGAGGGATTGTTCCGGGAGGGAGAAGGTGAGCTTCTTCTTGTCCGAGCTTCCTTCGGGACCCTTTTTATTACAATCACTTCTGGTAGGAGACGGAGGGGAGGACGCCTGCGCACAATCCAGCTCCTCCCTCCACAGGGAGGATCGCCTTACCTGGCGGCCCACAAACTTCAACTCTTTCTTAAATGACCATTTAAATTAAATACCCCTAAAAGTTAACCATTAAAATGAGGATTTGGCTGGATAAAATAGAACCATTCAATGGCAATACAATTAAATAAAATAAATGGGTCTGAAAAACATTTGGGTGGGATTAAATGCTATGAATTGTTCACTTGTTCTTTAATTTCCTCTTTATATGCATTTACCTTATCCAGATACACGTGTAAATTTTTATTCCATACGTTTACTTGGAATTCGTTATTTAAACTAAAGTGACACAACTACGTGCAGCAAATATTGAATATTAATAAATATAAAAGTATTATATTACACATTATCTATGCTCATTATCTAATAATAAGTAAGTCTATTCTACTTTTATGTAACTTTGGGTTATATTTCTAACTTAAGCCTCAAATTACTAAAATATATGTATGTTTCTTGATAATATCGATTGCTTTTTAAATATTTAGTTAGTAATTTAATTGATACGAATTTCCATTACTTTTAGCATTCATTTTAATTTTTAACAATAATGGTGAAACAAAGTCACAAGGAGAAAAATAAATTACAAAACTACATATTTATTTTATTAGATGTGATGTACATATTTGTGAAATATGGCCCATATTGTATGGGTACTTTCATTATTTTAATTTTCATGCTTCAATTAATACGTTATACAGTTATTTAATTGAGTTTAAACGCTCAACATTCAAACCCCATTATGTATTTCTCGGTCTTTAAGTGGAGGATTTAAATTTAAATGGTCTTTTAATAAGTAGAAATTGGGATTTTATAAATGAATGAAACCTCTAATACCTTTTAATTACTTACTTCTATAGTAAGTCCAATGGTGAAATGTGAAACAAAGGAAGGGTTCGAGATAGCGTGGAGAAAGGAAAGGGAGAAAGGCAAAAGAAAGGAGGTTCGCTCAGTTCGTTGAACCTGGTTCAATGACCTGACCGGTCCTTCATTTCTCAACCCCACAAAGGATAGGAGCAATGACCTCCAGCTGCCAGGCGAGCGACTGATCGCTGATAACTGGTCACCCGCCAGGACCCGCTTGCTCTTCTCCAATGCATGTTTGCCTGAATACAGGGGGGTCTGAACGTGTTAACAACCCTCGCTCGCTTCGCCCTTAAGATATGAACGAATGGATGAAGCGAACAAATCGGCGGTTTTTAACCCGCCTGGCAGTAATGTTAAAAACGGGTGCAATTTGGGAGCTTTGGAAAGAAACCTTAGTTAAAACTGTTATTACTGTGCCGGGTTTGTCTCATTTAATAAACTAATTAGCTAGTCTTTGTTCTCTTTATCCATATTAAACCTTATAAAAAAGATTCTGATTGATTTTTAAACCATATCGTTAAATATGTTGTATCAGGGTGTACCAGTGTGTTACTTACATAATTGGTGTCAGTTAGTAGTTCTTAGGATAATTGGAGGTAACGTCAGTTGACCCGAGATGAGCGGATGAATGGAGCGGTGCGGTGTTGGGACGGAGCGAGGAGCCGAGTGAGAAAGCCACTCGAGGGAAACCCACGTGTCTGAGACTTCCCGGTGGCCGAGAATCTAAAACCAGCGAAGTTGCGAATTGAGGGCGCGGCGGGGGTGGGTGGGAGTTGTGGTCCCCGAGGGAGGCAGGTGGCGGCCATTGCGCTCAGGCGTCAGCAGCAGCAGCCACATTCCGCTCATGTCGGGCGCTTAGCTCACTCCCATCCCGCCCTCGACCCCATCGCCTTGAGGTCAAAGACGGATTAGAGCCGAGAAGGTCGACCCGGGTGGTTCGCTCCCACCGGATAACCTCCAACCCGGTAACTAACTCTTTTTCTCCCCTCACCGACCCTTCTTGCTCGAGCCGAGAAGTTGTAAACAATTTCTCCCGTCACCGGACCGGGAGACATTTCATTCCCCGGCCTCAATTATCTCCCACTTAGATCCAAAGACCAACTCTCACTCCATTCACACCACATTCACACATTTGGACCGGAACGGATGAACGGGTTTTTTAATCCCATCAACCCCTTGCCAATTACCTCTGCCCAGAGACTTAGATTTTGATCCCTGTCGGGAGGAGTTTGATTTGTGCCATCAACTTCTTAATTGTTTACCACCTCACTCATTCTAATGAGGGGATTTAATTGTGGGGGCATGTGGATTGTCTACCGAAGTCTCACTTCAAGATCTTCCTTCAACATTTTAGCCTAATTTAACAAATTCGCTTTCTCTCTCTTGTCTGTGTGAGTGTTGAGGGTGTGTTTGTCTGTGTGGGGATTGTAGCCGGAAATCGGGGCATGGACACGTGAGGATGGCGAACCCTGACGTCGCCGACTCACGACTGTAAGTTATTCATTTATTTAATGTAGAATTTGAGGGGATCTTCGGAGTCCGATTGCTTTCAATTCCTCGGTTTTCCAACAATCTTGTTAAAACACAAGGCTAATTTAAATTTAAATTAAATAGATAAAACCTAATACGAGATTAGAAAACAATTAATTAAATTAGACTTTTAAATTACAAATAAGGTTCTAATTAATTGAATCTGACAAGAATTTCTCTTGGCCTCTTTTAATTCCTTAATGCTTGTCTTCTACTCAATCGGCATATTCCTCTCAAATTGGGACTAGAGTAATGATGAGTAGTTGAGAGATTCAATGTGGACTGGTTAGCCTGGTGTCAAGGGAAGTCCGAGAGCAGCGACAGGAGAGGACCGTCACTCGTACAGAATTCTCTTCCCACAGGTGAAGTGGAATGTCAAGGGTTCTCGCTCCTCAACTCTAATTAAAACTCTATTAGATCTCTTCATCTTTGATCTTCTCTCATTAAAATCTGTCCATCCGTTCTCTCTCAAAACAATTCAAACACTTGATTCATTTCTTCATTTTTGTTTCACTCGACGTTTCACTTTACATCTTGACATACTCTTCACATTGTTTACAATTCGTTGAATGTCTTTTTTTGTCTCGACCTTTTGCGTGTACTTGGAGCTGGAGTGGTTTAAGTTCATTTTGAGTTTATTTCTTGGAAGCGTAGTATCTTTTTTAGTCCATTTATAAATATATCAGATTATGAATGTGAATGTTGACTCATAATTGTTCATCATTATTGATTAGATTAGTCATTTGAGTTGGGAGGTTTTTGTTAATATGCTTTTGGAGTTATTAATATTTTGTCTGGTTTTGTTCAAGTTCCAAGATTGTTCTTTTGTAGTTTGAATTAAGGACTGAGAAATTGAAATGACTGAGAATATTTTGTATTCCAGGAGCCGAGTTGGTGATGTTTCATTGGGGCCAAGTGGGCCTCGAATTGGCTCAACGCTTCTCAACGGCGAAGACGTGAGAAAGTCTCCCATTCTTGTCGCGAGGACTCTCAAAGAGGAGAGAAGAACGGAGCAGGTGGGAAATATTAAACAATTAATTTACCTTAATATTTAATAATTAAATTGAATTGAGTAATAATGAGTGAATAATGATTTTATTCAGAGTCGAGTGACGGTGCGGGAAGTAGAATACATGGGCCCTGATGGTCAGCCCATGGACTACTCCGCCCGTCCAAATGCAGTGAGTGGGGGTGGGGAGTATGTCCAGGCCGGTGGAGCCTATGGCACCCGCCCCCACTACCCGAATCAACCTGACCAATACCCACCCCAAGATCCCTACAATGGTAGAGGGAATTTACCGCCCGATCCTGCAGGTAATGAAACGAATGGGTTCTTTAATTTCCCTCTCTACCTCCTCCTCTTCCTTTTATCATTTATTATTTTATGATTTGCGGATTTTGTTTGGCATGGGTGTGATTGTGTTAAAAGGTCGGAGGTTTCTCGGAAGCTACGACGGCTACGGTGACGTTTTTTATCCTCAACAAGGCCCACCTTTCCATCGGCCGCCCTCACCGCCCACGCCTAGCGAAAGGTCGGAGTCTCCCGGGAGACAAGAGGCGACAGGTGAAGTCAATTTATGGGCACTTCTTTTTTATTTCCGCTCGACTGCTTCACTCACTCAATTGGTGGTACAAGGAGTTTCCTTCCTGGTTTGACAATGCGGCTCTTATCATATCCGCTCATTTGTCATCATTATTCATTAAAAGCACGGGGGAAGTTGGTTGGTTTGGGGTTCGGCGGGGATCTGAGACACAATTATAGAATCAGACCCGTGTATGCGAGATTCTCCCCCACAGAGAGGATGGAGGATTTGAGGTAGAAGGAGGTTCAAGTTTAGGAACAATGCCAAGGGCGAGTCTCTACATTCGGCTTACCAGTGGTGAGGAATTGATTCTACTCCCCGCACATTAATAGACTACATAATAAATTATCAATTAATCCTTCTTATTTCGGTTTCCGGTTAATAAAGGGGTATTTAATCCCAATTAGATAATTGATAACTTATTTTGTTATTGTATCATTTAAACCTTTGATAATATTTAGCAAAGATGTTAAAGCTATTCTTTAGTTCGTATCAAGCATTTTTTTGCATGATTCGTATTTATAACGTTTATTTTTTGCCTAAAGTTTACCATTTGTCAAATGCAAATAGGATTATACATACATTGTGTATATAGGAAAGGATGGAGGAATTGAATTCAAATGACTTCCTGCTTAAAACTCGAGGGCTTGGAATTTAATTAGAAGGCAATTTCCTTTTAAGTTCCCTTTAAAATTTCTCAAGATTCGGGGATTCAAATTGGGTTACCTTCAACATGGTAGAAATATTTGAGTTAATAAAGATTTGAGATGGTTGAAAAATTAAAAAAAAAATTTTGCGGATGTGTTTTTGGGGTGGCGAAAAATGTGAAAATTCAATTTTCTGGTTACTAATTTTATGGCGGAAATTAACTAGGCGGCGGCTCACATTTTTCCTAACCCAAGCATTTATCCACATATGAACTCGCACTTTGTTTCATATCCCTCATGAGGTTTTACATTTTTCCTATATATGTATATGAATTGTTGTCTGCGCGAAGGGTGTTTACGGGATGTGAAATATGTCATTGGTTACTTTTTTTGGCTTCTCCGCCCTTTTGAACATTCATTCTATGCATTAAGAAAGAGATGAAATACATATACATCTCTCTTACTCGAATAAAAGCTTTTCTGCCAACTTCAGCTCTTTTCGCTTCTCTTGGTCGACATGTGGGGAGTTGAAGGTGACATGTTGACCTGGCTTTGTTTATCTTTCCGTCTTTCTCACTCTTGTTTATATTAAATTGACTATGGGATGGGTGGTTTGGGATTTAAAAGGCTTGTTTTAATAGTTTATAAAATGTTATTTAGAATACCTTCGCCAAGGCGGCGTGTATCCTCCGTCAGGGTACGAAGAGCTGGACTCCAATCTCGCCCCTCCCCCACGCCCTGACTACATCCCACCCAACAATGCTCATGGACACCCGGGAAATTATGGTGAGTGGAGAAGAGAATTGATATTTCTTTAATCTACAAAGTCCCAAAGCAGAGTCAAAAAATTCACTCATTTTATCATTTGCGAAAGAATGTTTCTTTTTTAAAAAAAACTTTTTGGTTTAGCTTCATTTATTATTTTTAGTTGTTGGAAGCACTATTTATTGTTAATTGACTAATTATTGTCATTATTAATCATTAAAACGTATAATTAAATGAAAAAGCAAAATTATTAAAATATTATCAATTTATTTTATTTGGTTCTTTAATTGTTAATTGTTACAATAGAGATTAGTTAGTAAATATTTATTAGAAAAGACATTTTTGTGATATGTTTTTGCATGTTGTGCTTTTTGCTTGGTTAGACGATGGTTGGGTTGGCGGGAGCAGTGGCCACTATGGGAACCTCCCAGTCCGCCCTTACATGCTCATGAGTGAAGGAGAGGGGGTCGAAGGGCTCGCGGCCCTTTCGCTCAGACCCCCCTTCAACCACGAGGACGAGGAAGATGCGGGAATGAACAACTCTTCAGGTTTCCCTTCAATCGCCCTTCTCACTTCTTATAGAGAACTCCCATGTTTACACTGTAACTCTCCAGGAGTTCGGTGGCGTGATCCTGACCTTCATGAGGTCATCCAATTCCTCGGAAATCCCAATCCGGTCGTGAAGGCCAATGCGGCAGCTTATCTTCAACACCTTTGCTACATGGATGATCCTGTGAAGTCGAGGACGAGGACTTTAGGAGGAATTCCCCCACTCGTCGCCCTCCTCAGTCATGACCAACCGGAAGTGCATAGAAATGCGTGTGGAGCCCTCAGGTTAGTTTTAATCTTATAAAAAGAACCAACATTGATTTACCTAATTAAAGAAATAAATTAATTCGAATGTGTTTTATAGGAACTTGTCATACGGACGACAGAACGACGAGAACAAAAAGGCGATCAAATCGGCAGGAGGAATTCCTGCCCTCGTCCGACTTCTCAAACGAACCCCTGACAATGAAGTGAAGGAGCTTGTGACTGGAGTTCTTTGGAACTTATCTTCTTGCGAGGTAACCTTATTACTTTTTATTAAAATATTTTTTATTAATTTATCATTGTTTTAACTCGACGTATGTATTTCAGGAGTTGAAGAAGGCTATTATTGACGACGGAGTGTTGGCCCTGGTCAACTCAGTCATCATTCCACATTCCGGGTGGGAGCGGAGTCAGGGCGGCCCGCCTCCTCATCTTTCTGATCCTTGTTGGTCAACCGTTTTTAAAAATGCCTCAGGGGTTTTGAGGTACTTTAATTTAAAGATTTAAACTAATGGATGATTGTATCTTATATTTAAGTTTATTAAATTTAAAGTCAATCCATTAGAAAATTCAATCCATTTTTAATTAAGATATTAAATGTTAATTTCAAGTTTTTATTGGCTAAAATTACTCTTAAAATGAGGTTAATGGAATTTGCGTAACCTTGTGGATTAAAACATTATTTTTTGTAGAAACGTGAGTTCTGCTGGTGAATATGCGAGAAAGAAACTCCGGGAGTGCGAGGGTCTCGTAGAGGCTTTGATCCACGTCGTCCGTTGTGCTCTCTCTCGAGCTGATATCGACGACAAGAGCGTTGAGAACTGCGTTTGTATTCTTCGCAATCTCTCCTACCGGTGCCAAGAGGTTGAGGATCCAAATTATGACAAACATCCGCCACCGGCTGCCACAAGAGCCGCCGCCTCTGCAGCGGTCAAGTCTGACAACCTCGGCTGCTTTGGAGCAAACAAGAAAAAGAAAGAGGCAGCCGCATCTCCGAAAGAAACTCCAAATCCTGTCAATTCAGGGCAAAGGCCAGGAGGTGCTGCAAAGGCCGATCCCGTCCGAGGAATGGATTTACTTTGGCAGCCAGAGGTTTATAATATTTTTTATTATGATTTATATATTTATTATGATTTTGTTCGATTGTTCACTGGTCAGTGTGATGATGGATTTAATTATTAATCGCATTAATGATTGATAGGTTGTTCAAGCGTATTTGGCGCTTCTTTCTAATTGCTCCAATCCTGAGACCCTTGAAGCGGCAGCTGGGGCTTTACAGAACCTCGCTGCTTGTTACTGGTCCCCTAGCATTGAAATTCGAGCAGCTGTGAGGAAAGAAAAAGGACTTCCAGTCCTCGTAGAACTCCTCAGGATGGAAGTTGACAGGGTCGTTTGTGCCGTCGCAACGGCTCTAAGAAACCTCGCTCTCGATCAGAGAAACAAAGAGCTCATCGGTATGATCTTACATTTTAAACAGGATGAATATTTATATATATATATTATTAATAATTATAAGTCATATACTAAAATATTAATTGTGAATTGTGTTTGAGCAGGGAAGTACGCGATGCGTGATTTGGTTCAGAAACTTCCATCAGGGAGACCTCAGGACCAAGGTACTTCCGACGACACGATTGCTGCCGTCCTCGCCACCCTCAATGAAGTCATCAAGAAGAACGTGGAGTTCTCAAGGTAGGAAATTAAATAGATATTTCCTTCTCACAAAGAGCAATTCACTAAATTAAATAATTATTTTAGATCTCTCATGGAGGCTGAAGGGGTCGAGCGGCTTGTGCTCCTCACACAACAAAAAAGGCGGTTCTCTCCCCGGGTCGTCAAGTTCGCATCCCAAGTCCTTTATTCCATGTGGCAGCACCAGGTATATTTTTCCATTTCAATCATTCATTTTAAGTCTTGTGTTTTAATCCATTGAAGTTACTTAAAATTAGGATTATTTATCATTGTAGGAGCTGAGGGAAGTGTACAAGAAGTCTGGATGGAGCGAGAGCGATTTTGTGAGCAAGGGCGGTAGAGGAGGTTCAGAAGGAGGGGCCGAAGCGGCTGGGTCACCCGTGAATGCCAACAGCACGCTGAACCGACCTATGGCAAGCCAATCTGGAACACGCTATGAAGACAAAACCATGCAGAGGGGTCCCAATAACTCGCTTCCCAAATCACCACCTCCTTCCTACCCACAGGTGAAATTAATTAATATAATTAATTAATTAATCCAAAAGAAGAAGTAGAATGGTTTCTTTAATTTCCTTTTTTGTATTCGGACACAGCGAGAAGAGGTCCCGATGGCCGACATGCAGTATCCTGATGGCGGCTCCCACGCTCCTGGATTCCGAATGTTCCCGCCTCAGCAAGTGAGTTTCCTTTCGGGTGGGGGATTGGGCTGACACTTCTTTCTCTGGCCTGGGCAGTGAGCACACACTGTGTTGGCTTTCTCTTTCTTCCTTCTTCTCTAACGGATGTGGGGGTCAAGGTGGCGCCGGGGGAGCCACTCTACGCCCAAGTCAACCGGGACAAGAAACGGAATCGAGGAGGATGGCCGAACGAGTCCGTTGACAACTTAACGGCCCCTGCTGGAGACTCCTGGGTCTAGTCAACCCACGACGAATCACTCTCACAACACTCCTCATCATCCTCACTCTCACACACCAAAACACACCTTCTTTCTCCGAGTAGGGAAATCCGAAGAACTTACCAAAGTTAAAACCACACACCTACGCCTCTTCTCACCTGAGGAACAAACAATGTTTTTTTTTCAATCTATGACACACACACACACACACACATGACAATTGTCTCGTCTAAAGGATAAACGTCGTTAATACTGAGATATCAATTAAGTGTTTTGGGAAGGAAGGGCATTAAAACTATATGAACAAAAAAACTTTTCCTCTCTCTTTTCCTGTTGTGTACTAATTTATAAAATACCTTATTATTATTAAATCGGAAACAAGACTTTAGAAACCACATTCAATCTCCTCACTCCAATTTGTTTGAAAGCATCTCCAGCCCCCTCAGAGCAGTTCCAAGTGAAGAAAGTCTGAGGAAAAAGTGTTTCAAAACTTCCGCATTCCTCACTGTAAAGAATAGGATTTTTTAGAACCCACGTTGTACTTAACCTTTTCTACCTACATTAAACTTGTCTACAAGCAGACTCTGAAGGAGTGAAGTTCGTACTTTTAAAACTCTGTAGTTAATCCTTAAATTAATTTAAAGCTTCTTTAGGATTATTTGAGGACGAGAGTTCTTTTCTAAACAGGCCAATTTTTGCAAAAAAATAACAATGGGAATTGCCTGGTTTTTAAAACAAGTCTCGTAATCATAATTGAAATTTATTTACTTGTCTTTGTACTTCATACGATAAACAAACGTACATTCGTACTTATTATATTTACATTACTTACATTGTGTATTTATGTTAACTTTTTCGAAGCATTGCCAAAATATGTTATTAATAATATATATTTACTTTTAGGGTATATCAAAGAGTTGATTTTAAGGATTTTTTAAGTGATGATAAGAAATATTTATATATAATCATTGTGTTACATTTATAAAGTGTAAATATGAAAACACTACGAGTGAAATATATAATATTAAGGATATATAAATATATATATATATTATTAATATTTAAATATAATATTAGGGAGATTTGTAATACTGTTCTGAACGTGCAGCGAGATTTCCTCGCTCGTATTTCACAAATATGAATTAAAAAAGCTAGGGCCTTCAATTTTAAGAATAATAACAATAGACACATATCTCCCATTTTTAAAATCTTCAAGTGGACAAAATTTCCTTTTTGATAATGGCGTCTTATTGAGAGCGTTCTTGAAATTCCTCTTTACATTTTCATATCCAGCCAGACATGACAAAGATTAATGAATGAGATTGGACTTTTAATGCTATTTTATAAGTTATTTTAATTGTGTAAAAGATATTTTACTTTTATTTGAATGTTTAAAATGCAAAGTTTTTTAATGCTCGAAATTGAAATTTTTACTTTTTGTCTCATGTTTTGTTTTACCACTCAAATGTACTCTAATCTTGTTTCATTATTTATTATTTGGATTCTTTTGGTCCAGATTGATCAAAAACTTTTATTTGAATGTTTTTACATTTTCCCAACGGATGTACCTAAAAAGGAGCAATCAGAGTTTAAAATAATTTCAATTATTTTCTTTTGAAATGACGTCAATCAAAGAGGCAATATTTAGATTTTATTAAATTCCTTAATTGTATTCAATGCAGCTCGTTAATAAGGAGATTTCAATCAATTCAACTTATTTCTTACTACTTAAATAGATTAAACTTTTATTGATCAATTTAACTATATTTGTGTTGTTGTAAATCAATTTAATTTTATTTATATTACTATTCATAGTATGATATCTATTATAGAATTTTATTAGAATTTTTCCTATCTTTTGTTTGGTAGCTAAGTCTTATCATTTAATTGTATTAGTTCTCCCTTCATGTTTGTTATTCGTTGTTTTTAGTTTTATAGTCTCCCTGTTTTGTTCTTTCGCTAATGTTGAAATCCCATTTGTAATTTATTATATATTTATGCAATCATGGAAAGCTTCCTGTAAATCCACTTAATACAAATGAATGAAAAATAATAATTTTTATTCTTCGTTTCTTTTCATTTTTTTGTCATTTTTTTTAATTGCTTGTCCGCTTATCTGTTGACTTAATTGCGCTTGCTCTTGCAGTTATAATAAGTCTCAAAGGCACTAAACGAACATTTGAGTTCCTATATGAACATTCTCAATTCCACACCTAATATAATATTAGATAAGGTAATGCGACGACTCGTTGGCCATTAAAATCTTATTATATTTTAATTGAAATGCGTAGTTGAAAGACACGCCTCGGTACAAGACCGGTAATAGGAAAGTCATTAGCTCATTATCAAACCATCTTCTCCATGATTGGACTCCACATTAAGATGTGTGTAAATATAAGGAGAAAATTATTAGGTTTTACATATAAATATGATGTCCATCTTTTTGAGTTTAAAATTGCACGAAGACTCAACAACATTGTTCCCTATTTACCCACGTGATAGTAATGTCTGTATCACTCTTCATTTACATTTCCTAGTTATAAGTATGGCATAAAGTATTCTACTTATCTAATTACCTTATTTGTATTTAAAATATATTAGGTAATTTCATGGTCATAATTTAGGCTTTCGAAGATGAATGGTAATTAAATTAAGGCTGGTTGAATTGGAACCTACGCAAGATTACTAAAACAAGATCCCTTACACAAACATAGAAAATTTGTAATTCGTGTGTATAGAATTTTGATTCTATTAGTTATTGAAATGGAATTCCATGAATTCTCCATTTGTTTAACATATAGTATATACCTATTAATAATTCCACGACTTATAAATATACAAACACTATATGGTACATGTTACGTATTACGATAGGCACTAAATTATAAATGTAATTAATTACATATATATAAATACCTTACAGTACATCATAATAAAAATTTGTGTCTACACTTGAGACGATATTGCTTCCATTCTCTTATGAACACATGCTTCAATTTCCAATTATCAACCCAATTGAACAAGGATTCTACAGCCTCGTTTTCACTCACAATTTAATCCTAATAAAGTGAATCAACGTAATAATGAGGAAATGGGAATAGATCTTTATCGTTACTGTCTCTGCTCATTTAAAGAACTGAAAGATAAATAAGTATAAGGAACTTTTGAACCTTCCATGTAATTATATGACTGTAAAAAATTCATGACTTTATTTATAATGTCACTTTGACATGCTTTTGAAACTAGTATATTTATTCAACAATATCACTTTTTCCATTATATGTACATAATACCTATAGGTAAGTAATAAATATATGCGTAAACTTGTGTACAATTTATCCGCTTTAAATTATTATTGGGATAAAAAAAATTGGACACCGTGAATTAATAATAGCCCTATAATAAGATAAGTAAGTGTAAGAGAAATATAATGTATTTGTATTCATTCTAACCTTAAGATAAAACTCGTCAACATTACATTTACATTTACTAATTAATCCTAATGCTTTTGATTTATGCAAATATATTAGTTAAGTATATCAATGTTAATTATACGTTAGTTATGCATAATTAGTGATAAAAACTCAATGATTTAACGGTCGAATTAAAATTTTTATGAGATACATGTTATATAAAAATATGGAAGTTCCTCGCAGTAGAACTCATTTGGATATACGACAAATGTACATATTATGTGTATATAGGTATCTAAAGGTACACATGTATGATAAATATCTGTAGTTAAGAACGTATACCAGATAAGTGTGATTCTTCTGATTGTCAACATTTTTGTTTTTTCCTATTAAAAGTAAAACCTGTAATTGGTGAGTTAACTTGACAAGAAATGGGAAATTTATTTTTACAAATCAATCTTGTTTTAATATTTTACCTAATTGAGTTTCAAATTTCCAACTTAATAATTACGCATATTTCACACTTGTTTAATTTGAATTGAAAGATTTTGTGGGTGCGGACGGTAAGCTCAAATCATGTAGGATTTGTATTTAGATATGTGTTTAGCCCATGTGTACAAACAGTGTGAATCGGTTGAGACACTCAATCATTTTCATAATTATTATTTCTTATCCAATATATGAATAAAGAAATACTGGTGTCGTTGAATGTGGTCGGTTATTCTGATTTCGGCTAATGATGAGCAGAGGCGGCTGACGACGGTTACTCTTCCGCAAATAAATACCAAGATCAATAAGCCTCAAACAACTCGCAAAATCTCACTGAGGAAGCCAAATGCTGCATCCAAACCCTCAAAGATGTCCAACATACAAATAGAAGACCGAGCGATGATTAACAATTAAAGAATAATGATGCTTTTAAATTATACATTGAATGGTAATTAATGTGATGAATATGAATATTGATAATGATTTTATTCAAGTACATGATTAGCACACAGGTAAATTAATGCAAAGGTACAGAATATTTCATTTTAGGAAATTCCTTCCACATTGTAAAACCATTTCTTTTCAATCTAAATGGAATGCATGAAGTGAGTCAACCAACTCGTTGAACCGCGCATCTTTCCCCCAATCCCGATTCTCCCCAACTTCCTTTGGGCTCTCACGGGAAACTCGAGAATTTTCATTTTCCTCATCGCTGTCGAATAAGTCACAATTCTGAAATGATAAATTAATCGATATTGTATTGCTTTCTCTCATGTTTTATACCTATAGGTATAGGAGTTAAAAGGACCAAACCTGTATTTGCTAAACATATGTAGGAAATATGTGCAATCTTACATGTTCGTGAGAAGAAGAGTTTGTTAAAGATGACTTTCTCCAAACCCTTTGATTGATCGGGTCAATTGGTTCCAAATAAAAGAATTCGTCATAAAGTTTGCTGAATTGAAGAGCAGTTAACATACTGAATTCTTCGTCCGGAATTTCCTCATCTTCCTCTTTGGTCTCTTCTGGCACGTCGGTCTCTTCCATGTCGTCTGATAGTGGGGGTGGAGGGACGGAGGTTCCTTTGTTCCCTTCGGTCTTCGAACCTCCCGCCGCAGCCGTCTCTTTTTTCCTTTCGGCCTCCTCGAAATGAAAATCCATTTTCCGAACTTTGGCCGCTATTCGGTCATCAAAGGAGTTCATACGAACGGTTAAGGCCGAGCTGCACTTCCGTCTTTTCTCCATCTGCAAGTTGCAGCTGCTCTCTCGACTGAAAAAAATCCACGTGGATGTACTTTTCAATAATTTTCCCTCTTCCACAACGCATGATTAATACAATATTAGGACTACAAATCTATGTGTATATGATGAGGGCGGATGCGGATGGGGGTGAGATGAAAAACAATTCCTCCATATGTCTCCGTTTTATTGGGGGCTAGTATAGTAAACCATGAGCTACAGGGTTAATGGACAAGGAATCATGTATCTGAGGAGGTCGATTAAGAAAACAAAATTTATGGGCAAATTGAAACGAATTTTGTGGAGGAGATTAAGGGGGATGTGTTGTGGGTCGTACGCGGGCCTCATGGTTGATGTGGCAGCTGCCAACCCCCATTATGCCATTACTCGGGCCCTGCTATCTCAATCTATAGAGAAAAATGAATATATGATGACGGTCATTTGGCCCCAAGGAAACAATATTTTTATTTCCGACTTTGTGTGTCTGATGGTCTGAAATTCGGATCTTGAGCCTCCTTTTATTCAAGGGCTATTTTGTCCATTGAGAACGGATTTTGCTGGAGGAGAAAGGGAAATGGAGGAAGGACGAGGGGTTGCGAGAGGGGCGGAGTCTGGGGAGGGCTACCTTTAGAGTCCGTTGAAGGGCAGGTGAGGATTAGCGGGGTCCCGCCGACCGGTCGCAATTAACTTATCCCGATTTGACTAATGAGGGTGGGCGGAATGCCATGTGCTCGGCCTCTTTCGTGAGGTAGCGGGGGCGAGGAAGGCGTGGCGGGGCTTCGGGCTCGCCCGGGCGAGCTCGGGAGTCGGGAGGGGCGGATGCGCAGGCGAGGGAGTTGAGGGAGGAGAAGCGAGCCTGGAATGGCGAAGCGGACGGTTCCCTGACACGGACTGGTGTTTTCGCATGGGGTCGTGAGGTCAAATGGAGAAGGCACTGGAGGAGGCCCTTTACTCCGACTCTGTAGTGGTCGTGGGCGAGTCGTCGCCGTCCTCGCCGGACCTCCGAGACTCGGAAGTGTTGTTCCCGCGGGGGGCGGGGCAGATCCTCGGCGGGGGGCGGGTAGTTGTTGTGGGGGCAGGCGGGTGCCCCCTCTCGCTTCACCGGATCGCCGTGGAGGGCGAGGGGAGTTTGGACCTGAGCCTCCAGGCCCAGCCAGCTCCGCAGGACCTCTCACTCTCGGCCGAGCCGTCGCCGGGCCTCCACTCAGTGAGTGTGGCGGTCTCGACTGCGGACGAGGACGCTCCGCACATCATACTTTCGACGGCCCGCACGCCCACGCTCACCGTAATCGTCCCGCCGCAAGAGCGGCACGACGAGTCCGACTCCCCCTCGCCGCAGCCCATGATCGAGGCTGGGGAGTATCGCGGCATGGGGGGCGAGCCCCCGCCGCCGAACCTCTCTTCCTACGGCCCACTGAACGGACGGCTGTCGCCCGCCGCCTACTCGCCCGGCACCTCTGCCGGTCACTACGCCACCCTTACGCCGCTCCAGCCCCTCCCGCCAATATCGACCATGAGTGACAAGTTCGCGTATGGTGGGCACCAACACCACGTCCACGCCACTGTCCCGCCCCCTTTCGCCGTCATGCACGGCGGGAACGGGTTGGGCGGGCTGGGGCTGAGCTACGCCACCTACGAGAAGCTCACGCTCTCCCCGCCGCACCATTACTCCTCCTCGCCCACGAACGGGATCCATCAGGGCGGGCACCACGGGAGTCCGGCCATGTCGCCGCAGCCCTACGGTCAGAACGGCCTGCCCTCGCCCAAGCCCCTCTCGCCCAACGGCTACGAGTCCTACGGGAACGGCGGGAGCAATTCTTCGGCCCGTCTCCAACACCACTCACCCTCACTCTCGCCGCCGCCCATCCATGGCGGCTCGCCCGGTCACCTCTCCTTCGGCGGCGGCGGCCTCAACGGTCTCGCTTCGCTCTCGCCCCACTCCGAATCCCACAGCAGCCCGCCGCTGTCGGGGGCGGCCGCCGTGGTGGTGGCACATCGTGAAGCCTCGCCCGGGCCCTGCGGTTCCCCGCTCTCCTCCCACCAGCTCATCTCCATGGGGGCGCTAAAGGGGGAGAACTTGACGGCCACGCCGGCGGGGTCGGGCGCATCAGGTGGCGGGTCCTCGGCCTCAGGAGCGGGCGAACTGGAGGAAATCAACACCAAGGAGCTGGCGGCCCGCATCAGCGCCGAGCTCAAGCGCTACTCCATCCCGCAAGCCATATTTGCCCAGCGGGTCCTCTGCCGGTCCCAAGGGACGCTCTCCGACCTCCTCCGAAACCCCAAGCCCTGGTCGAAGCTCAAGTCGGGGCGCGAGACCTTCAGAAGGATGTGGAAGTGGCTGCAAGAGCCCGAGTTCCAGCGGATGTCGGCCCTCCGTCTCGCAGGTGAGTCCCTAGCAACCTCTGTTGCCCACGTCGTTGGGGAAGCTTAATGAGCCCGTGCCCGGCACCACCTGGCCCACCCTCCGGACACCCTTCCAACGAGGGGAGCCTCCCTTAGGAAACCCCAGGTGCGTCTCCCCTCCAAATGTCAGATGACTCACCTCCAATAAGGATCTTGCAGATTAGAAACTGGGCCATCCTTCCCACACCCGCCCTTTCTTACCCGTTCCCGGTGAGGGGCTCCCTTGGAAGGAGAGAGGTCCGAGACCTTTCCGAGCTTCGCTCTGGGGAGTTCTTTGTTCCGAAGAATTGCCTTTATTGTGTTGTTCGGGAAGTTCCGGCGGAGAAAGTCCGTGATTTCCAAAGAGATTGACCCAATCTGAATAATGCTCTTCTCCCAATTGAGCCGCTCATTTAAAATCCTTGGTTCCTCTCGTTCAACACGCTTTGCCTCCATCAGACTTCCGCACTTGTCACGTAATATTGATAAGCCTGTATGAGGAATTCCTACATATGCAAATCCGCCCACCCACTCGCTGCTTCCTCTAACCCTTATTTTCCAAAGGCATTTAATTAACTTTTCAAATTTAACCGCCAACGATCTCTTTGATCCTACCTTAAATGCAATTTGAGGGATGAAGAGGTCTTTCTGGGATATTGGGAATTCCTCTGTTAGGGAGACTTCTTTGTTGTTTAGGAAAAGCGCATTACAAAATGTGAGGATATTTTCCCAGAGATTCCAATTACATCACAGCCTTCATTTCCATATTCATCGGGGAAATTCCCCCGCTTTCATCTGGAAAAGTTTTGAGGGGTCGTAGATTGATTACATAAATTATTTCCCGCCGAATCTCCGCTTTCTCCACGGCTCGCCATTCCGCCGTCCTGGCCAAAAACCCAAAGGCGACGTCACCAAAATAGGCAAATAGAATATTTGAGTCATCATGAGAAAGGTAGATGTGTAATGTAGCTTTCCCCACCGGCCCCATTTCCCTAATTGCATCCATTCCAGTAATTACAGCGGGTTTTCCGTAATTGGGCCTGAAGGGGGATTTTTTCAATGGGGACTGACACAATGTCCCATCGACTCCCAACCAGAAGGCTCCTCTCAAGAATTCACTACAACTCACCATAATAAACAGAGTAATTATTCGGCTATTATTCCTCCAAATTATTGCCTCATATAAAACTCCTACTTGGTCAATATCCCCAATATACAACTCAAATGCTCAAGAAAGACCCGATCCGCTTCATTTAATATATGAAAGATCCAATCCATTCCTCAAAGGCTTCTCAGGGAATCTCCAATTTTTGAAGATATTTAATAAGGCTGTGCGGTAGGGTGAAGTCGGAAGTTCAATTAAATATAATGAAGTCTGTGAAGGGAGATGAGATAGGGAAAGTAGTATGTGCATATCTTTCTTTGCTTGCTTACGCTCTTCACATCCGCTTGGACTCATTGGGGCTATGGGGGGATTGTTGTGGCGCGGTCTCCTTGGAGCCGAGGTCCAGCAACTAACTTTGTCTGTCTTGGGAATATTTCAGGTAAGCCGACCATGCATTCCTCCTCCTGTATGCAAGTCAACCTAGGATTCAATTGTGGCACTGATGAGGCAACCCTCTCCGGCATCGGTAAGGAAATTCTCCTCATTCCCTTCCTCCCTCAAGGGGACCTCGGTGATGACCTCGGTGATGACCTCAATGATGGCCGCAAATGAACTTGGGGATGTTAATAAAAGATAGCCGTGGAGAAAGTCGGGGCCCTTAAACCCCTCGTGGTGTCTTTCTGGGTGAATCAGACGGTGGTGGATCGATGAGCTCAACACACCTGAGCTCACCCTCCGACAACACTCATTTATTATACACCCCGAAACAATGGGGACTGACGTGCATGCGAGGGAAAACACAACACTCACGTCTTTTTATACGAACCTTTACAAAGGAAAATACTCGAATGTTCTAGAACATGTTGGAGGAAGGATAGGTCCACTACTTTGTTTATCCTATTTAACAGGGACGTAATTTTTCCACACTCATCCTCCCTATGAGAATACATAACTATTAGGAAGGTGTATGTACAGCATAAGTAAACTCGGTATAAATAAGTGAAGTGAAAGGAAACAATGTACTCAATATATTTATACATACATACATCCATATAGGTAACTACGTATTTAACTACACGCGTATTGAATTGGTTGAAAAGGGTTAAAGGCGTTGAGAAAACTCAAATGGGCCTCTTAGAGTCGATAATGGAAATAGTAGTGGAGATATTAGGCCATACCGCCATGTGTATGTGTGCATAGATGCGTGGGAAAGCGATATAAGAGATGTTGGACCCAAATGAGTCCCTCCTCGGCGGGTCCAATGATGTATGAAAGAGAGATAAGGAAAGACATTAAGGAAGGCCCTAATGAGGACAGGAGAAAGCAATTAAATATTCCTCACAATTATTCACTCCTTAATACAATTCCTTCTAAACTACGTAATGTTTAACTATTGTTATCCTTATTAAATAAAACTTTATCATTTGGGGCCACATCATTTCAAATTGGAGTAAATACTACATATAAGTAGAGTTACATAAATATAATATAAATAGAGTATACATATAGTACATATTAAGTAGAGTATGTATCAAACATACATACATAAGGTATTTATTTAAGAAATAAAGAATAATTTCGCTGTTCTGTTTAGCATAAGAAGCCGATTTTAGCCGATCCATGCATATTTAAAATAATTGAGAAATCCGCTCAATCCTTCTCAAGAGCTGACGATGAGATTGAAAGATTGTCTTTCCCCCCGATTGGCACCCAACACAGGTCATTCATTATGCAGAGCCACGAAAGAAACCCAGACTTCCGTTTCACAACTTACAACTCCCCAATTTAACCCGGGTTTTCATTCGCCAATGAGGAAAATAACACTCATTAGGAAAATTGGTAATGGCGCTAATGAAGGAGGCAAACATTGGAGTTTGGAAGGAAGGCCCAATTGAAAATACAAATTATTTAATTGAGAAGCGCCCAACATATTATTTGAGTAATAAATAGGATCTTTGAATGTGAAGGGGAGGAAGAGAGAGATACGGGAGAATGTCATTTGAGTCTCTTGGGTGAGAGTGGGCAAGCGTGTTTTCTCCCCCTTCTTTACATAGACTTAATTAGGCAATCACTCCCCCCACCAACATCTCCGACGACTATCCATCATAACCTATACCATAATGCCATACATAGTCTTTGAATTGCAAATTCTATTCATGTCTATATCTAATCTAACATTAAGTATAATTCATATATGGCCCTAGCTGTCAGTTTAATAAACTCTACTTAAACTATTGTATGTAGTAGAAGAATATTTTACATATCTACAAATGTGAACATTTATGTCCATGAAGTTATATAATACAAAGTAATATGATTACATATGTAATATTGAAAAGGCTTGGGAAGCTCATAAATAACGAGTTTAAAAATCGTTTTGGGACGAGCTTGTAATACAAAAGATGTATACAATAAGGAATACTTTTAGTGGGAAATATCTCTATAAAATACATAAATATTTATTTAACGACCCAAATGTTGGCAAATGTGGACAGTTCAAGTTGTTTTTCTTCAATGTTTTTCCAATTGAAGAATGAAGGAATAAATAATCCCTCAAATTGAATGTTGACAGTTCATTAAGAGTCTTTGAATTAAGAAATTGGTATATACTCTACATATGTACATATGAAGGAGTTGAGTGGGGACGTGTAAATACACCTTGCTTCGTCGAGAATTCAATTAATTTTCCGTCCTCGAGGTCGAAAGAGAGAAAGTGTGGGAAAAGGTCGTGTTTTATGGAGGGAATTTCCCCATACGCCTTCATTCTAAGAAGTAACAACAAATGAGGGTTCTCTCCTTTTGCAAAATCAGGAGAATCACCCTCAAAATATTCCTATTAAAATCTAAATACTGTTGGGAGGATGATGGAAGGGAATCACTATCATTTCCGCCCATGCTAATGCATAGACGTGAGGGAGATGTGAGGAAATGAGGAGATGAAGGGGAGAGGCACGTCGTGGAGCCCACTTGACCCAAAAGTCAAAATAATGATGGGAGCGGAAGGAAGCAATTAGATGAAGTATATAAAGAAGACATATGGTATAAATATGTAAGATATGTAGAGTCTACATATGAGACGTGTGTAATCATATTTGTCCACTTCTCCAGAGTTCCTCTCCATAATGATCAACTCCTCCCCAATTATTCTCACAATGAGATTCTTGGTGGAAAATCGATCCTTATTTACATCCACTGCCCGGTGAAGGCGAATAAGAAAGTGAGAATATCATATAAGAAATCTTTCTTTCTCCATGTCCCATTTTCTCTAAGTGCTCCAATTTATTTCCTTCGTGGGAAGGTGAACATGCGTAACTCGCTATTTATTTACTCCTTCAACATTTTGTTGATTGTAACTAGGGCCCAGAACCACGGTGGGTTCTTGGGAGGTCTCCGTATGTGGAGAAATACTGGTTGTTATGAATGATGTAGACCTCGTGAATAATTCATTTGATTGGGATTAAGCGATTGAGGAATTAAAAACTCCCCGAGGAACCGGAATTGAATCCGTCCATGGTTTTCAGACGGACTTGGGAGAACCGGGGACTCCAAAGGGCGTCCGATGAGGTTCGTCGTTCCTTTGTGAGTAATCTCACCTTGTTCAATCTTATTGAGAGAATTGATTTTCCGATCCTCGGCGGAGTGCCATCAGAAAGGCATCAAGGGGTCCCCTAATGGAATGATTCCTATTGAGCAAATGATGAAGTAACAGCTTGAGTGGGGCTAATGTTCCTTGATCCCTTTCAGCCTGCAAGAGGAAAGAAGAGCAGCAGACGCAGCCGGACCATCCTCCTGCACCAAAGAAACCTCGTTTGGTCTTCACCGATCTCCAGCGCCGTACGCTGCAAGCTATTTTTAAGGTAAGTATTACATCTAAAGATCTAATCTCATCAAACTAAAAGTATCTCTCTAACAGTTCAAACATATGTAAATGATAAGAATATATACATATTATAAGAACCAGTATGTAGTGAAGTATATTAGGATTTGGGAAACACCTTAAGCTTATTATTTGACATTTGTAAGAAGCGACGGGCGCAGGTGTGACCTTCATCATTTTCTGAACTTTGGTGAATTTGCAGGAGACGAAGCGCCCCTCGAAGGAGATGCAGGTGACAATCGCACGGCAACTCGGCTTAGAACCCACGACGGTCGGGAATTTCTTCATGAATGCCCGTCGTCGCTCCATGGACAAGTGGAAGGAGGAGAACGAGCCAGGGAAGGCCGGCGGATCCAACGGGTCGTCGCCATCGGGCGGGATGGGCCAAGGGGGCGTCGGACTCCACCACGAGGCCCCCTCGCCCAACATGCACTCAGAGGCCTTGTGACAGTCTCCGTGAGGGACTCATCATTCCGAAATATCCTTCGATACGTCCTAGTCGCCCACCCTCAGTTGGAGGATCTCGCAGAGTCGCCATCGATCGAGTGACATTAGGCGGAGAATGCGACTCACTTTCACTCCTCAGTGCCGCCTTGTCAGGGATCCTTTTACCGTTGAGTAATGGAAATGTTCTCTAGTCAGATTCCGAGTCCTTAAAGGGGAAATTGAAGGGGAATGAATGATGAATCCCAAACGTCAGTTCATAAAAGAGGAATTTGACTCGAGCCTTGAATTCACAAGCACTTAAGACCCAATAAACCTTTTTATGTTCACAAAAATACCAAATTGACCCAATCTAGTTTCCGCTAGTCAACTTTGATCCGATATAATACTAGTCACATGTAAACGAATCTCAAACCCATTCCGCAACGACTTTCAAATTATGAGCCTGTTAATTAGAAAAAGACATTTAAATATTACCCACGAAATCGTTTGTAGCCGGACTTGAAGGAATGATGAGAGAATGAGGGTTTTCGCACCTTTTAGCCTCCTCAACCCAACAACAAAAAACATTTTTCGACGAACACAATAATTAGGCTAATTAATTTTATACAAAGTTAGCTCATGGGAAAAGCAATGAAGGAGTGAATATATATATATATATATATTAAAACATACAGTAGATAATATAATATATACCATATATATATATCTATATATATATGTATATGGACTTTCCCTTTAAACAATGATTATATTAGTAGATAAATAGTTATCATATGGGAATAATTACAAGTAGAGGTAAATGGAGTAAACAATAAAATTATATCTAGTGTAACTTTTAAACGACATTACAACCAAGTAGAGCTACTTTTAATCGATGCATATGAGCTAGGATATTGATAGGGAAATACATATTACAACTTCACATTTTAGTACTTATATAATATATCTTATGATTATAGAGTATAAATTGATATATACGAAATTATTTTCTTTTGTCATTCCCTCGGTCATAAAGGAATTCACACAAAAGCCTTCACACAGATCGTGTGGACATTTGTGCAATAATTAAAATTATAAAAATGAAATTGTGGTTGAGGTCTTTTAACCGGATTGATTTGCAAATTAACTCCAGAAGAACCTCATTAAGACATTAAAAGTAGCGAACCTTGAGGGAACGAGAACGTACGTTAAACAAACATATCATTCCATGGAGTTGGGACGGAAATTTAACGGCCCTTCCGACTTGTGGCAAACCGTGCGTTATCTCGGGACAATTAACTTCAAATTACGCCTTCATTTGCCCAGTTCAATTCTGCTTAAATATAGTTACAATAAAAGAGACATTTTCTCATCATTTGTCAGGAGAATTGAGTCCCAAAGAACTTGACATTTAAACCACAACAGAGTTGACGCGAGCAGGTAGGTGAATGTACAAAATAGGAAATTGTTCTCCCTTCGTGCACCTTCCTCTAAATTGACATTTAGAAGTTTAGCGAGAGGAATAAAACTTAATTAGTCATTTTCTATAACTTTAAAAATCAACGTCGCCCCACTACTTAAAACGAACGTGAAGTGATTTTCTATATTTTGATATTAGAAGTAATTTGAGTGTGTTATTGGTAAAAGTACTTAAATCTCACGTGTAACATTAATTGTAAAACTAATTGTATTATAATAGTAGCGGTTGGGTTAATTAATTTGTTTCAACCTTGTCTGTAACGAACCTTTTATTATTTTTTATATAAATGTGGAAACCGCAACCAAAGTCACCTGGAAGTCTATAAGATAAAAACCTAGCTAAGTCAATTAGGTGTCTGAAAGTAATTTTAAGGGAAAAACCATTCAGTCAATTATGTCACTTAAATGTAAATATAAGCGATACAGTGTCTCCTCATAAACACATTATATTAAATACAGAGCGTGTTGACCTGTAAAATTAATTTAGTCATATTTAACCTAACCTAACCTTTAAGTATAGTCTTCGGAGATATCATATATATAAACATATATATTATTAACTACTTAAAGAATGGAGAATCAAAGTATTTACAAATTGTAACTCACATTTCCGTTTCTCACTCAACATTCAATTTTCCGCTTAATATTCCAATTTAAATATTCCATTCCAATATTCCACTAACAATTTCAATGCCTTGATTTGTAGTTAAAAGCTTGTCTTTTGAACTCGTTACTGTCTATGTAATTTTCACCTTCAAATTGTGATCCTATTGAGCCTTAATAGGAGAATAGTCTTCACCCATTTTAACCAAATTACTATACATTTAGTTTCGATACTTTATCCAAAGTTGCATTACAAATATTTGTACATCTTTTATGGTAATTTATATAGGGATCGCAATAAACAATGAACACATGAAGCCAAAAAAAATCTCCGAAACTGACATAGGACATTCTAATTAATTGCATCTTAAAGAGGATCCATCAGAATAATTAAATTAATTTTTTCAAGTAGATCGATTAAATATTAAGGTTTAATTATTGTCATAGCAATTGAAGCTTTCAAAACGATCACATTGGAGATGTGCAGGAACGCTTGCTTGAACGTAGAAAGAAGACTTCAGAGGATAATCGAAGTCGATGGAGCTCAGATTATTTAAAATATTTATTAACTAACATTAAATACTTTTTATTTTATACTTTAATATCATTAATTTCTTCAATACCAAAATGTTTATTTTTCAAAGAAAGCCAAAATTACTAGAGGCTTATTGAGAAAAACGACCTAACGACCTAACAATATCCCTATCTATTCCTATGCATATTTGGATTTTCGCGCGCTATGACAATCATTAAACCTTAATATTTAACCGATCTACTTGAAAAAATTAATTTAATTATTCTGATGGATCCTCTTGCAATTAATTAGAATTTCCTAAGTATGTCAGTTTCGGAGATTTTTTTTGGTTTCATGTGTTCATTGTTTATTGCGATCCCTGTACTTACTAATTCAATGTTTGTACCTTCATATTCTATAAATTGTATTATTCCAACGTATTGTTTTTCAATGAGTTTAATGAGTTTTTAAACTTTAAAAAAATGGCGTCTTATGACGAAATTTGCTTATACAGTAACAATTTCAAAAGATTTAAATAATACTACATCTAGTTCCAAATTCCTTACAATGTCATAATGTAAATGTGAAAAATTTATAAAATGCGTTCAATAATTCGTAAAAGACATTAACTGTGTTTTGATTCATTCCTTTGTTTTATTACATTCCGATTAGATTATACGAGCATACAAAGCCTTATAAGCCATGTTTTGGTTGAAGCTTTTGGTTATACTTTCTATAATTATATGTTTTAATATGCCTTATGTATACTTAAAAATTAAACGGATATGGTATAAAATATCTACCTTAAATATATATTTCTAATTTTCCATGTTGTTCTTCATTTTATAAAATTTGTTAGTTTTGTAGTGTAATTGAGTGTTTAACAAACAATGTATGCTTTACAACCCGCGTGCTTGGACAGATTAACTTTAATTGTATTGTCCGTGTAGAGAATTGTATTTAGTTTGATGCAGAGTCCGAAGGGATTCCAAAAAAGTCTTTAAATTGAGCCAAAGGTTATCTTATAGGAAAACTTAATTAAATATTAAATACATACTTGCCTATTGTAATACTATAATTGTATAATTTCCAATATTAATAAAAAAAATATATAAGTATTAGGCATAAAGTACGTCAGTGTCACAATGTAAGTTAAATCCTCGTTTTAATTGCAATTGTCATTTATTTTCCTTCTAGTCACAACAGAAGTCAAAAAATTGCGTAATGTACATGTACAAAGAAAAAGTGAAGTTGAAGAGCGAGCACTTTTTTCAAATCGTCAAATGTGTAGAGATTCTAACTTAAACCTATACATGTTAAGGAAGGATTCAGTGTGAGACACTTGCATAAAACAGACATATAATAATATTATATAAAATACAATGAGGATTCTATTAAAAATATGAAACAATGTACTTAATATACCTTTTGGAAATCTATTCGTGTACATCTGCTAACTCTTAAGAATCCACTTAATTAAATTACATTTTTAGAACTTTCTTCGCTGAACTACAAAAGTAAATAAATAACATTTTCCATCTCACCCTTCATCTTAATATTTCAAATATCTACCTCATATATTACATTAATATCCACTTGAATTCATATTTTTATTCTCAATAAAATTAGATAAAATCATACCTTAATAGATATAAAAATTAATATGGACCTTTGGTTATGCAAATTTGTGCATGCAGAATAAAATGACTTTTTGAGACTAATCAAATTCGGCACGGTTTTTTATTTCACTCAATTACAAATATTTATATTTACTAGGACTATTATTTAAATGTGTTGAGTCATTTTCTTACAGTTTATAAAATTCCATTATAGGAAATTACGGGGTTTGTTGGAATGAAGAACACTGTTAAATAATGCACAGAACAAACTTTTATGTTTTAAAATCAATTCATTTCAATAAGTATTACCTTACGAATTCAATACCAGTAGGGGTAAAATGGTTAATTTTGAACATGTCAATAAACATTTACAAAGATCTAAATGTTCGCAGAATTCTTATCTTAAATTATACATAAAGTAGATGATAGTTATAATTAGGTATTTACTCGGAGCACTAAAAACTTGAATTCTTATAATGATTGATATTACACTTATAAATATTAACTATGTTCGTGCATATGTCACATATGTATTTTAATAGTAATTTCAAATGTATACAAGAAACTTATCTTATTTTTGTTTAACTCTTGTTAACTATTCAATTTAATCTATGTGAGTATAAATCTATAATACAAATAAATCTTAATTTAACAATCACACGTACACACATTTATAGATATACGAAACACGACTATTAAATGAAAAACTTCATTTGACTCTGCGTTGAGGGAAATTCATTTCTTTTCAAATTCAACACAAAAATTGAATTTTAGCATTATCAATGCAAATCACAACTGGGTTAAATAGATTGAAATATAATTTTAAATAAAACTTGAGTAGGTAGTTGAATTCAAATTAATAAAATGGAATGAATAATTAATTAGAATGAGCATTATAAATTACCAATCAGCGTACAAAAATATATTTACTACACTACATACAATTTAGATAATAAATTATAATAATTTATTGACTAATAAAGTAATGTAAAACAGGTAAATCATGTGATAAGTAAAATTAAGGACTCTGATTAAATCAATTGTCAAAAGAACCATGCGATTCAAGATTAAAAGAATGGGAAAAGTCATGAAAGGTCTCAAAGGGTGTTCACGTAGCTGAGCAAATATTCTGATGCTGCTATGTAAATCCCGACGGCGATCCCGATCACGCCCGCCACATTCGCGTTCTTTTGGAAGATAATGCAAGTGGCGATGCAGAGACCCAAATAAGTGAGATACCTCGTGGTATTCAACTGCATATTCCGACCCGCCGCAGAGTCGTCTAGTTGAAAAATTAAAAGTTTTCATTTAATTCCCAAAATCCTCCCAAAAGGCACACACCTAACAATAAATAATAAAAAATGACAATGAATCAAAAATAAAAACAAAAGCACTTAAATATTTATGAATTAAGTAACTTTTCTCTCAACAACTCACCAATGCATAATTTATCTTTGAGGACATAGCCAGTTTCGCAATGCTCACACATGTCTGGTCCATCACCAAAGCAGCCATTGCAGCTTTTGTCACAAGCTGAAAACAATTCATTAACAAGTTTGATCTCAATTAAGTTTGATTTCAATTAAATAAAAAAAGATTCATACGAATGCATGTGTGAGCGCCTTCCATATTGACACAAAATTCGTTGTGCTTGCACGGCATCGCTTCGAGCAAACATTCGTTCACGTCAATGCAACCCCTTTCTTCTAAAAACTCCCAACCCACTTTACACTCGTTGCAATCTGAAAAACAATTTAATTAACAATAAAATATTTAAATGTAAAGGATATAAAGAGACTTACTTATTGACCCAGGGCCGTGACACCCATTGTTACAGGCCTTATGACAAGAAGAACAAATGAGCTTCCCTTCCTCTTTATAAGCCTCGTAGTAATCTTTGGCACATGTGTCGCAAAGTGGGGAAGTGTAGCCAAGTTCGCAGCTGCATTCACCAGTACCTTTTCTGGTTCCCGATCCCTTAATTTTTAAAAAAAATTTAATTTAACTATTATTTTATTGTTTCGAATTAAATAATTTAAATGTCTCACTTTGCATTTCCCATGATTTGAACAAATGGGATTGGGATGTCCGGGGCAAGGAAGACAATCTGGTCCGTAATGACTCTCCGGGCAGCAGACTTTAAGTTTGTCAACACAAAGCCAATTGTTAAGTGGAGGGCCGGTGTTTAAATGATTCGCCCACCACTCGTCCAGCAAGCCTTCGTTTTCTCCAGCCGTCTCATGGCACTAGAATTAATCAAATCTTGAATTAATCTGATAATTATTTATATTTTGAATATAATGAAAAATATTATTTACTTGATCTTTCCCATGCGACACTTCATTGCAGAGCCCTTCTTGAATTTCCACAAGACGAACTTCAGAGTTCTTGTAAACCTTTTTATTTTCTTCTTCCCAGGCCGTGTCTCCTCCACCAAAAGACCCCTTTGAAGTTCGATCCATCCCCTGTTCACATTTAGACAATTAGTTAATTAGTCAAGTATATTTATTTAAAAGAAGAGAGACCAGATTGAAGGATGAAACAAGAACTCGACATGCTTGACAAGGAGGAAGTCGCCGGTTAAGTTTGTCTTCGATCTCCCCACCGTCCCCATAAGAGAATCCGATTAAAACCACGACAAGACATATTTCGCGTAAACTTATTGAGCACATCTTCTTAAAAATATTATTTTACTCGCCGACCTCGCCCAATTAATTTCAATGCATAACTAACTAAAGTAATATGAAGGTTACTTTAATGACAATTAAAAATAACCACCTTAACTTCAACCCTTTAAAGCTGATATTCGAAATTTAAACCCTAAATGATCTTTCAGTATATTTAACTCGGCTAACCCTAAGCTTGATCCAAATTACACGTCTTAATTTGATTCGTTGGATAACATTAAAGTTAAGCTGACGTGTAATTGATTTAAAGCACAATTTGAAATTCCCTTAATACTTATGTAATATATGAATGTTAAATAAAATAAATAATATTCCAGAGCCTCTTTCAACCCTAACCAAATAAATTTTAAAAACCTAGTTGGGGAATGAATAAATGGGAGAAATTTAATTTTTTAATTACAGTTAAACCTCACTGAGGTAATTTAATTATTTTTAAAGCCGAATAGTTTTAGGGTTCGAAACTTGCGGTTCATTTTGTTTCTCTTTTAGTATTCTTGTAGTGATTTTGATTGTTTTGAGGAGTCGAGGGTTCTGTCAGCTGTTTCCCCTACAGCGCAATACCACACAAGAGATGAAGAATTAATAAAAAAAACAACATCTCCCGATCTTCACATCTCTCTTCCTCTCCTTCGAGCTCAAGTCCCTTCGAAGACCCTCGAAGGGACAAATCTTGGGTCTTTACTGGTCTCACAAACCCTCGACCATTGTCGAAGACCTTGATGGGGAAAGACATTGTAACCGAGTGAAGGGCGCCTTCGGGAACGAGTCAGTGGGGAAGAGTTCTGGGGAAGGTTAAAATTGCAAGTTTGGATTTAATGGAACGACCTTAAATTTACACTCCAATGGGAAACTGTTTGAGACGAGCCGTGTAAGCACAATTTGAAATTTCAACCTTTACTTAATTTACTTATTTAAATACATATAAAGGAAAGGTCCCAGTTTTCATTATTTTTGAAGGTCAATGGTCATAAGTGAAAATTAAACAACGTGATCATTAGTCAGGATTTTTTGTCTATCATGATTTTTTGTTTATGATCAGTAAATGCATCTTGTGATGTCCATTAACATGTATGAGTCAGGGTGATGTGTGAGCCAAGAATGGTTTTTTCATGTATTTAAATCTTATGACTTTCATCACTTTATCGAATAGTCAAATAGAAAGGGACTTGTAACAAAAGACGCAATTGTTATATGTAGCCTAATTACCACATGTTTATTGTTAGATATGTATTTTGCTCCCTTCTTGGAAGAAAGGGAATGAATATCGCTCAATGTGTTAATGGACATAATTCCTTAAATGGTTCTCATTCCAAAATATTCCATCAAGTTGTATTCAACTCGAGAATTGAAAAATAATTAATGAGCCGAATTATTTAAGGAATATAATTTTCTCTCACACGCTAAGGGTTGCTTCATATTTTATTAAGCCTTTTGAAGACAAAGGGAAAAGCTTGAAATGCGAAGGACCTTGAAATTATCGCCATCGATCCTCTCTCGGAGAGTTTAACCTTTTCCAAATCTAACTAAAATAGCGTGTACTAATATATAAGTCATTTCCTATATTAAATTCGTAGGTTCTACCTTTTTATCTCCATTAGGGCTTTGAAGAACCACAAGTTCCGTCCCCAAAGTAGAGTAAATAGAAGCTTGTAAAGATTATTCATCCCCTCATTTCTCATTACATGGAGCACATCAACATGAGATAATTTTGGTGCTTTTACTCTTTTATTATACCATTGGTAATATTTATTTACTCTCAGTTAAACCATCATTATTTTTCAACTTGAGTTATTCTTATCAAAATTGGTTCTTTGTGGGAGGGTGGCAATTCATTGTTTGTTTCCCTATGTTGTAAACATTGAGTTATTTTTAAAAGTACAACTCGTGTTGGTGGTCGTGTGTTGACTTTCTTGACATTTGATTAAATATCCTTTTAGGGGAAATATGGGGAATTGTCTTCGGGGAGGTTCGTCGGACGATGTGAGTTTATTGAGAGGAAGTGAAGGGACGAGAGAATCCTCTTCGTCCGATCATCTCCATGCAGATGTCTTCCATCAGGTTGTTTGATCAATATCCCTCATTTTCATAATTTATTTTCCTTTTACTTATTTAAATATGTTGTGATTTAAGGAGCTCAACGTTCCGGTGTACTATCCTTCACCCAACGTCCGCCGGCCTGTCAACCAACTTACAGAGGAGGAACAAGTCAAGATCGCCAAACGGATTGGCCTCATTCAACAACTTCCTTCGAGAACTTTCGACGACTCTTCTAAAACTCGAGAGTTTGTTCAAAACACATATTTGACTTAATATTGACAAATAATCATTGCCAACTCCAGAAAACATAATATTATAAATATGGATTAATTTTATAATTTTTCAGATGTGTGATTTGCATGATCGACTTTGTCGAGGGCGACGTGGTCCGGTATATGCCTTGCTTGCACGTCTACCACATCCATTGCATTGACGACTGGCTGATGAGAAGCTTCACTTGTCCCTGCTGCTGCTCATGCATCGATGGAGCTTTGACCTCGACGTATGAGGCCCATTGACTCCGAAACCATTCCTCATGTGATCACCTTGTAGTCAACCCCGCAAAGAAGAACAATCCAATTAATCCTCGCAGTAAGAAACCGATAGGAACTCAGAACCGGATCTTAAACTAATATGTAGTTCTATTCACGTGCGTTTTAACCTTATTACTAACTACATACAACTTCCTTAAACTCGATTTATTAATAATGTATATCCATTTTATTGTCAATTTGGATTGCGACGCTCAGTGCGTTGCTGATGAGGATCGATGTTTGTGATTTTTTGTAAATAGACCTCAGTTTACGTATCTGATATTTACTTATATACGTAATAAGATTTATAACAAGAAACTTTTAATTTTGTCTCGCGTCGCTTATAACTCCGTATGTATACTTTACACACATATTTCGTTATTTGAGTATTTAATAAAACTATTTACATACCTTAAATATTTATATATATTTTACTAATAGTATAATATAAATGTACAAGTTTTCCTTTAGATTTTAATGTGATAAGAACGAATACTTTTTGAAATAACTTAAATAATACATATTACGATATAATATGGATTTATATAAAATGTATTTACATCTAAAATACATAGGACTCTCAGGAAACACGTTTTTGATACGGAGAAAACTAAAATGCCGAGAAGATCAAAAGCTGCTTTATTTGAAGTAAAAGATTATTCAGTGGACATTTTAAACTTACAGTTAAAATCATTTTAAAACTCCGCTTTTGATCTTCATCGTACATAGGAATGGGTAATTTTTGAATGTCAATTAAACTAACTGTAGAGTGCCAAATAAGTCTCTTTTATTATTCTCAGACCTTTTTTACATTTTAATTATAATTTCACTCTTATTACAATTAGTGGTTGTCGTGTTGAAGCTAAATTAAATTCATGTGTATATATCCTTATATTTATGTGTTTGACTGAGGAACGAGAGGGATTGATAGAATAACTAATACATATTTATAATACAAGATATCTTAGCTATATACTTAATGCTAATCACTTTTCTATACGTACTTAAACCTACACTTTGTATTTAATTTTAAACTTGGCACATTAGCTCCTAGCTGTGGGTTCTTTTGGGCATTAGGGTTCTATTTTATATGAGTGGATAAGTATAAATGTCAAATGGCAATAATCATTGGGTACCTACGACACGTTGAATTACATTTAATTAAGTGTAATCATTATAATTACACTCACTTTGTGTGCTTCATTTATATTCTCGAGTCTATAGAGTTGAATGTACAAGGCGGATGTTATTGACTTTAAACGTAATATATTTATATAGCATACAACTGTAGGAACTTAAATCTACATACCTGGGCAAGAAAGGTATACTTTTAAAGATAAATATTGTATTATACATATTAGAGTAATTTAAATGTAAACTTTCGAAGGGTTGCGAAATTTGAGTCAGTTGGAAAATGTAGAATTCGTTGATTGGGATTTAATTGCCAATTGTGAATTGAGGTTTATTAATGTGCGTATAATTGCAATATGTCTCAATTGCTGCACTTGCTAAACCGAGTCTTGTACAGACATACTTAAATTGTATTAAATGAGCAGGAATGGACGTCACTTCGTGTAATCATACATTTAGGCAAGTTTGTTAAGAATACAACAATTGGTCTATAAGAATATATTCTCTACATTTATACATGTCCGATCGCTAATGAGGATTTGTAATTGTGTACAATAGTCTCAATGCGCCTTTATTAATAATAATAATTTTGCACTCTCGTCTGTGAGGGCGTTGGAGTTGAGTGTAGGAACTGAGCAGTGCAGAAGACATTTCGACACCACACGACTTGCCTATTTTGCTAATTGAAGAGTCAAGACGAGAGACTTAAAAAAGTACGTCGAATCGCACAGAAAAATAAACTTAAAAATAAATTTGTAGGAGAAACTAAAATTGTCCTTTTTTGCATACAGCGGATGTCCATTTGTCTAATTTGTCATCAGATTATTATAGTTATCATACATGTAAAATAATAAGTTGCTAACGAGTCACTGGATGACTCCAAAAGTTAACGAGAAGAATGAAAAATTAGGAATTAATTCGACATTTAAAAGGTTTGGTTCATAGTGGTCGAGCGGACCAGTAGCGGCCTGGCACAAGGAACCATTTACAAATATTTAAATAATTTAGACGAGATCAAACCGTGAAATGCCCACTTTGTTACTCATACAGTCATTGTAATAGTTGGCAGGGCCCAAGTATGCCATATTAACTTTAAATGATACATTAATTGCAATAATCCCAAACTGTGAAGCAGACAATGAGCCAAAATGTGCGGAAGACTCACATTATATAAAAACACGTTTCCGCGAATGAATTCCTTATTAAACATTTTCATTTCTAGATTTATTTAAACATTAATTAATAAGGTTTAATTTTGAAATAGTTTTTAAATAAATTATTATATCAAAGTTATTATAAAAACTTACAATAAATTATTATAATAAATGTAGATTATTAAATGAAGGCGTTTAAATGCTGTGGATCTCGTGGACCTTGAGGCCACCACTCATTTTCCCCTTAATGATTCCTCTTGACATTGAGTTCCTGGCTCCTCTTGGATTGAGTTTCGAGCCAAGAGTTGTATGTGTAAAGATCATCATCAATTAATCGAGAGCTTTCTTAATGAAATCTCCGTTTTCTACTCGTTTTTACTTCCGAAGACCCTCCACGAGACATAACCTCTTTGTATATGTAATTATTTATTTGCATAGGTGGAATAATGGTTCAGTCATGAAGTACCTGCTTTCTGTTCCCTATCTCTCCTATAGCGTGTCTGCCATATCTCGTTTCCTCACTTTCATTTTCCTCTCGACGGAACTTCTAATTGGCCGGATCAATAATTGACTGTTATCAGAATGAAGTGTAAGAAACGCATCTATGGTTGCCTGAGCATCAGGGGAATTAAGATCACCTTTTTATTACATCTACATAAAAACGCAACTGGGAGATGATTTCATCTTTCCACTACACCTCCATTTGGGACCGTTTCCCTCAACGGAGGAAACACCTCAATTTCCCACTTATCATTTCCAACTCACTCAAAGATTGGTCCTAAATGGGGCAATGGGGAAGGAAATTTAAATAGAAACAAACACATGTCTCATTACCATTACACCAAGTTTCTCTTTTTAAACTCTCCGAGAAGGAATTGAAAAGATTTCTATATTTACTTAATATGTTTATTTATTTATATTAATAATGAATTAAATGGATTTAATCGCGTCCTTCGCCTCACTTCGAAGGTTTGAAATGGGCAATTGAGGATGGCGTCTATTTACTAAATTGTATACCAAAGACAAGATGTTATTATTTCAATAAATATCATAATTTGAGGTTGCCGTTCACTTCAAATAAAACAATTACAAAGTGAACCCGCGTGTGAAGGCGAGATTTTTCCAATGCCCATTTAAATATCCCTTTTTACCTCATGGGTTAACCTTAGGTTTTCATTCCGTTGATTAATCAACCGGGAGTTCTCATGTGCTCAATCCCTCGAGTGAACACAAGGGGTGGAATAAAAAAGAGAATTAAGTGGAAAAGGTAAACAAACACACGGACGCCTGGAAATTGTGCCATGGCTAACTTTATATATAAAAAAAGTTCATCTGCTTAACCTCTCACAATACAGAGTCAGTAATGACAGGGAATTTGACTTACAATCTAATTAATTCAATTAAGCCCAATTCCGTAGAATTGGGGAATGACTCACATTATTCTATTTACATATATGGGCCCAGAAAGCCATGAAGTTTAAAATGGAGTGGATAGAAATTTGAGGCTATTCATTCTTTCACGACTTTATACTCGTCTGAGGCTATAGAGGCGGATAAGGAGGAATAATGAATTTCATTTTCTCATTTGAGAGAACTTGAAAGTGAGTGGAGATCCTTTCTGATGTTTCTCACCAACTTTCCTTCGACGGCCCAAAGAAAAACTCAATTTACATACAAACATCTTCCCCCAGAGTTCAAAGCAACATAATGGGGAATGGAAGGATTTGGTACGGAGTTTCACGTCCTTTCTTTCCATCAAAAGGTCACAATCCCTCAAATTGGCCTTTGGACAACAAATGAACAATTAATCCATTATGATGATGAGGAAACTGCTAATTAAATATTAAATTCTTAATTCCACACCATTTTAATTAGGAGCGATTGGGTAATCGAGAGCACGGGCTGAGGTACAGGACTTTTCAAATCTCATTTCAAGGCCTCTTATGGTCACAATAATATATTCATTTGGGTTGGGTTGGAAATAAAGGGCTGAATATTGTGTACGTAAGAGAATGAGGTGATATAATTCATTTGAGAATGGAAAAGTGATTTGAGGGCAGGCCAATATTGACAATTCGACTTGTTATGTAGCATTTATGCATAAAGATAGAGCAGGGGAAATCCCTCATTGAGAGACAAATGTCAACTTTCCCTCTTGGATGACCAGTGGACGTATGAGAGGATGGGACGAGTTGACCTGTCATTGAGTAATAATTTATACTATCCCTTTCCACACGATTCTCAGAATTCCCTCATTGACAGATCCTTCTAATTAACTAAATAACTAAATGTAAGTGAGTTAAGGAATGGACAAGTGGGGGAGTTTACCTTTAATGACTCTCATTATTCCTCATTAGCCCTCTGAGGAAGTTTGGAAGGATGGGGGCGGAGGAATGAGAACTGGATCAGAGAGAAATTATTGAGGACGAAAGCCAAGAATATCTCACTTTTACTCCTTTGTTGGAGGAAACAAACAAATTCCCATGGTATGAACAATTCCCCAATGGATGGTATTTACCCAATCCACATCTCACATTTAGCGGTGTTTAATGGGAAGTAAACACATTTAGTTAATTATGCTCCTGATGAAGGTCAATGAAAAGATGAGTTCTCCACTTTTCCTCATAAATATCGTGGGGATATTCCGGAGTGTCTGAGATAAGGGATCTGATGAAGATCAAACTGCATTGGGGCGATATGGAGGGGATTGGGGCGTCCGTGGGAGTCAACTTTCCCCCGTGTGTGTCGGCCGCCGTGACGTGGGGCTTCTATAAAAGGGAGGAGGAACGGCGAGTTTCTCATTGGTAATCATGAAGGGTTATTTGTGCCTCGTTGGAGCTCTCCTCGCCCTCGCCCTCGCCCAGGAAGACAAAGACGGGGACCGGGTCTTCCAAAGACTCATCCCTGCCGATGTCCTCAGAGGTATTTCGGGTTGATTCCAAAATTCCCTTGCTCACCTTTCTTGTTAGATTTCCCGGGAACGTGTTTCGCCTCCACGCGGTGTGCAACGTTCGAGCCGGGATCCGCCTGGGACTTGAAGCCCTTCTGCGGCCGGTCCACTTGCGTCGCTCAACAAGGGCGGCTCTGGGAATTGGTCGAGGACTGCGGACCGCTCCCGAAGCCCAATCCCAAGTGCAAGTTGTCGGAGAAGACCAACAAGACGGCGGATTTCCCCAAGTGCTGCCCCGTGTTCGAGTGCGAGCCAGGAACCACTCTGGAATACCCGGACGTGCCCCGACCACCAGAAGCAGGGTCACCCGGATCCGGGTCGGGCATCCCACCGCAAGGAGGATCTCCCGTCGCCCCGTCCAAGCAACAATAGAAATGAAGCATTTCTCCTTCCTGTGATCTCCCATTTGAAGATTAGAGAGATAAAGTGAAGTCCATCAACTTTTTAAATGAATAAGTAAACCAAAGGTTCCTCCCACGATAATCAACTAACTAAATGAGCACGCGACTTCTTAGCTAATCCCCCCGCGAGAAAACAAGGGTCAAATTCGGAAGAATGATTTAATTGTTATTTTCACTCATTTATTTATATATACGATGACGGAGTTGTGAGTAATGAGCAATTGACAAACTGTCCCTTCTTTAAACTCCTTTTATGTAACAATTATTATAACAATGGGAGAAATAAAAGCTTGCGAGCCCACAACGGCCTTCTTTCTTTATAATTCCATACACACCCGAGTGTGTCTTATTGTCATACAAGTAGGAAGGAGTTTCAACTCCTTGTCGGCATGCAAGGGCAACCATCATTGGGCATCTTTAATTCACTTAGATAAAATAATTTAAATTAACACGCATGGGAGTGAACCTCATTGTCATCACGGCGCGTGTAGAATTTGCCCGGAGCATGAAATTAAAACCTACGGTAGACATTACCTATACTTAATAAATTCGACATTGTGGATTGTAAATTGTAACATTATCTCTACAAGGAACACATTTGTAAAAAATACGTGTTTACCTACATTATTAATTACAAAGATCGATGCATTAATACCTAACTGTTTTTATATTTATTGCATCCTATCCTATATTGTATTTATAATTAAATTGTCTATTATCTCTAATTACTATTTGGTAGATACATTTTAATTGAAATGTTTGAAATTAAGGAACGATTTGTGCTGGAATAAAATGAACTCATTTGTTAAATGCATTTATACTGAGACATAGTCTAATAAAATTAATAGCTACTTAAGTATGTATATATGTAGAGCACACAATTATGGTTTATGAATTATAAATGAAAACACGAGAATTCATTAAAATTAACGTTTACTTCATTATTCATCTTCTTTTACATAAGTATTAATTTATCAAAAGCAAATGTTAATTCACATTACATTTCATTAGACAGCGAGAGTAACTCTTGAACTGCAGTTACGGATTTATGAAAAAGCTTAAATTAATTCCCCTCTTCATCTGACAAAGTGAGAGGAAAATTACAGTCGAGTCATATCAATTATTATCAATACACCAAATAACACCAACCACTAATACAAATCCAATACTGATTACACAACGATTTACCGAGTCATAATGGGATCTGGTGCGAGTTTGAAAAAATATTCCAAAAACGTGGTTATAAACTATCAATAAAAAGGTAGAACAATTGAGACAGAGAAATATACTTAGGTGTGACCATCATTACTTAATAATAGGAAATCCGTAGAGTTAGACATTTAAAATTATTTATTACCTCTTCGAATGGGATTCAATTCATTCCACTGACGACTAGTTCCCCTTCCACACTCTTAGAAATTTCTTACAAGGGGTCATTGGTAGGTCAAATAGGAAACAATCATGCCAATTATTCAAAACGGGGCTCTTTCAACTTCTTGGATCATCACGAGGAAATTTTGAGTCTTTCAATCCGGAGACTGAGATTTTGGAAATGTTGAAGTCATCTTATTGGAGTGGATTTCAAATCGGGGTTCGTTGTTTATTTGAGTAAAGCTCGTATGTCCTCTTTTTCTGCAGCTTCGAAGTAACTCGTTCCTTCGGGAGTTTTACCACTTTTATTTGCTCCCTGAAAAATAAAATTAATTTTTACAAAAATTATTTTCTAATGTTTAGTTCCGCAAATTAATAATATTGAAACAAATTTAAATTAATAATGAATTTACTATAAAAATCCAAAAAGAATTGTTAAAAGGAGCAAATTTAAAAACCTTTTGCAATAGAAATTTCACACATTCCGTGTGGCCTTCCCAAATGGCTGCTAAGAGAGCGCTGATCCCATGTTTGTCGCATATCTAAGGAAAATAATTAAAATTATTTATCACAGATTCTCAACGTTGATTAAAATAATTATTTAAATTATTTATCCATCGTTTTGGGCTTACATTGACATTTGCTCCTTTGGAAATGAGGTATTCAATGACTTCCTTTTGCCCATAATCAGCAGCATAGTGAATCGGCGGACGCCCGTCTACTTCCTCGTTCACATCAAGTCCCTGAGTTAAAAAATCATCAATTTAAGACTCCTTTCATTCTAATAAACTATGATTTAAAATGCCATTCATTATTTATTTGTCAAAATCCTCCAATGCTCATTTGCATAACTCCCAAAGATAGATTTTAAAATCAGTAAAATTAAGAGTTCTATTTGGGAGCTCAACTTACATGTTTTAAAATTAATTTTACAAAAACAATCAAAGTTCAATTTTGAATGTGAAAATCTCGTGGTGAAGGAGTTAAATGGTTATTATGAAAGGTTGATTGGGCCCTCACCTGTGGGAACCTTTGTTTAAAATAGGGAGCAAGAGAGTTTTAAAGGCTTAAACGTACCCTTTTCTCGACGATTTCCCTCACTTGGTCGAGATCTCCGTTTTTAATTCCCCAGACTAACTCACTCATGTCGGCGGGTCGGGGCGGGCGGCGGAGAAATGGTGGACGGCTGAGCAAGTGCGGCAACAACGGAGTGTATTAGAAGTTGCTCCTCCTTCCCACGGGGTCCTCAGTCAGGCGAGACAGGAGAAGCCCCTTTGTCACATTCAAAGAGAACCCTTGAAGGGATACATTTTATATTTCCCTTGAGGAAAGTCCATCCAACCCGCCAACCCGCCATCCCGCCACAAATCCCATTCCTCTCATCCCATACACACAAAAAGGGAGGAAAAAGCTCAAGGTCCTTGGGAAAAGAGTGCTAAAAGGGTTCTGGGAATTTGGGAAGGACCTTTAAGGGCTTCCCTCTGCCCTCTCAAACCTCACCAGCCCAGAGAGGAAAATCAACATGGATCTCTAAACCCAAGAGAGCATTGGACAATTTGGAGAGGAGAGGTCCTGTAAAAGGACATTTAAATCTCCTTCAAAATAGTAAGTCCTTCAATTCTTCTCGATTCTTCGTCCAGGGCTCCAAACTCCGAGTAAATAAGCACAATTGGGTCAAGTCTCCCTTTGTGTGGGAGATCCGTTCCAGGATCATCTTAATTGAGAAAAACAATTATAAGAAAATCAAACGTTTCAATTTTAAAGAAATGAATCTTATTTTGAAGGGCTAACTGTGTAGTTGTGTTTTTTTCCTTTATCACACTTAAAGAAGAAGAGCTGACCAAAACAAAAACGAAATAAAGAAAATAATTACGAAATTGATAGAGAAATTACGAATTAGAATAAAAAAAGTTCGGAGATGATTTTTAATATTGAGAGTTAGTGAATGAAATATGATAATTATTAAGGTAAAAGTTATTCAAAATGATTTAAATCACTCGTCGAGTTCAAAGAAACAACATATATTTAAAAGATATACTAATGTGTACTTAAGATCCAGTCATAAAGAAGGTTCAGAATAGTAAATACTCGGCATTTCTTATTCATCTCCTTCAATTATGATTAGAAAAAGAATGAGAAAGTGGGATTTCATAATTAATAATTATAGATAGAAAGTGGAGTTAATTGGAATAAACCAGAACTTACTAATTTGTTGTTTTCACTTTAAGGACCATGGAGGAGAAGGATGACGAGAAGGAGCGGATAATATTTGATCCCCCGGTGAAGAGATTGGCAAGTGGATCTGGAGGACGAAGAAATTATGCCCAGTTTGAAACACCGGCCGACGAGACGAGGACAAACTTCGGACCAGATGACTTCGACGAAGAGATCTTCACGGCAGGCCTTCCTCCCTCATCCCCGCGGATATTCGATGAGGAGACGGAGCCCAGAACCGTCGATTCCGACTCCACCGACTTCAACAACGATCTCAACAACTCTGACAATGCAGATGAAGTTATGGGAATCGCGAACCAAGACCAAGACTTTGATGTCTCTCCTTCTTCTCTCGTAATAATTCCCACCTTTCTATTGGAATTGGACTAATCTCGATTTATCAAGGCGTCTGACCTCGTCGTCACCCTCGTACAATTCCTCTAATTAACACTCAAAATCATTCAGAAATGGAAAAAAATTAAACAAAGCAATTTTATAATATACTCAATTTCAGTTTCCTCAAAGGTTAAAAAATTTAAATCCCCGGGATGAAAATTATAGTCCTTAAAAGAAATATAAAATTTACAAAAATTGAAATCAATTCCATTTAACATAGACTAAGGAGAGGAGACTATCAATTTAATCCATAACTAATAAACACAGTAATGGTTGTTTACAAAATGTAAAATAAAATATGACAAAACCCCAGAAAGTCAATTAAAAGGGAATTAAAATAAACAATTTGAGCCCATGGGTTAAGAGGGCTAAGACTTGTCTTGCGAGGTTGAAAACGTTCCGAGATTGTCGAGATCCCTTGAAGAACTGACCATCAAAAGCAGGATTGTCATTTGTCCTCAAGATCGACCGAGGGGAGGCCGGGATTTGTAAAATTGATAAGATTAAGAAAAGGAATTATAAATCCCCGACATATCAAAATAATTACCATGTCTGATGGCGAGTTAAAAACGTATTTGAAAAGGTCTCCATACCAAGTCAGCAGAAGAGGAAGGGACGAGAGCCGAAGCGAGATAAGATCCGTCTCAGCCTAATCAGCAATTTGATAGTCAAATGATCTCCATGTCACGGTGTTTATGTGTTCAATTGAAGGATGGTAATTGATGATTGACGATGTTTGGCGAGCGTGGTGGATCGGGAATGAAGAGAGAAACAAATGCGGATTCTTTCTGGCTACACAAAAGAGACCTCCTTTGCATTTCCCTCATTTAGCAAGGAGCTCGGTCGGCTCCCTCAGCCTTTGTTTCGTTTCTTTTCATGACATTTATTATCCCTTGTTTATTTATTATTAGTTAGAGAAGAATACTGCTTATCAGTTCTTTTAAGGGAACATTATATTAATAAAATTGCTTTTGTAATTAAAAGATAAACTACTCGACCAACCCATTAGATTCCCCTTAAAGGCCATTTTAAAATTCATAGTCTCCAGACACTGGCAGTCCTCCGTTTATATTAAACGAGAATAAGTTTAGAGTAGCCGGCATTTGGGATAAATTGACAATAAAATTAAATTATTAGTAGTAGAGTTATAATAATGGGGAATTCATCATCGACGAGGTACTCGACGACGGGGTCAAAGGGTTGTTTCCCTTCTTTGGGCTATACGATTAAGTTCAAAACGCCCAAATTCGTTCGCCTTTTAAACTCAATGGTTTTAATTGCCTTTATTTAATTTTATTGACATTTATTTTTATTATTAGCTTGTTAATGTTGATTTTATTATAAATCTGCTCTGAGATTAATGGATTTTCATGTGCATATTCTTGCTTATTTCTAGCGAAAAAGGAAAGGTGAAAGCGAATTCGACTCTCCTGAAATCCTTCCTATTAAAAGGATCATCAAAGATGAAGATCTGGACGAGTAAGTTCAAATTTGATTAATAATAATTATATTCATTGATTAAATTATTTACATTTCCTTTGACCATTGCAGGAGAGATGAACCATACTCGAATCAATTTGAGCCGCCTGGGTCGCCCGAAGATGCGATTAATGAAAGCCAAACAGAGAGACGTTCCCTTAGATCTATCATTCCCTCTAAAGACAACCCTCCACCCCATATGGAACATTGGCTCCAACTCTTTTTGGTACTGATCTCAAACATAAATTTATGCCACCGAATTTAATTATGCAATGCAATCTTCTTCTAATCTTCCTAATTTTAAAAAAAATAATAAATGAATTTAAAATCCAGGGTTGGACCCATGCCGAAAGACTGATGGGCCTCAATGAGCTAATTGGCGTCTGTGAACCAACTCAAGTGCGGCATATGATGCAAGTCATAGAGCCACAATTTCAGCGTGATTTCATTTCTCTACTTCCAAAAGAAGTAAATAATTTATAAATTCCCAATATGACATGAATGATGAATCAAAGTAGTATATAAGTATATACTCCCTGAGTGCACAAGAGGATAGAAAACCTTGGTTTGGGCCCCCTTCTCCCTTTATATATTTTCAATTCAATTATATTTTTAGCAAGTATATGAATGTTAAAACATTTAAATTATAATATATATTGCTTAAATATTAGTAAAATATACAAATTTAATGAAGTTTTAATATTTAATTAGTAAGGTAAATATAATTGCACTGTTAGAGAGATGCGATTCTCACAGTGCAATTATACTTACTTATTGTATAGTAAATATTAAAACTGCTTATTAAATTTGTATATTTTACTAATATTTAAGCAATATATATTATAATTTAAATGTTTTAACGTTCATATACTTGCTAAAAATATAATTGAATTGAAAATATATAAAGGGAGAAGGGGGCCCAAACCAAGATTTATTCTCTTGTGTACTCAGGGAGTAAATACATACATACATATCTGTATGTACAATACATTGTATGTATAGTACATATGTAAGTATATGTATAGTATAGTAAGTATATGAATGTGTATAGTGTCTAGTGTCTGATTTTTAATCTATAAAGTAAATCTTAAATATCATTTAAGACTGAAAATTAATTTAATTAAATTTTATTTTCCAGCTTGCCCTTTACGTCCTATCATTTCTCGACCCGAAGGATTTGCTTCGAGCTGCTCAAACATGTCGTTATTGGAGGATCCTCGCCGACGACAATTTACTCTGGCGAGAAAAGTGCCGAGAAGCCGGGGTTGGGTATTTTAGTGCCATGTCGCAACGGGTTTCGAAACGTGAACCTCCACCTGAATCCCCCGTGTCGCGATGGAAGTCTTCTTTCATGCGACAGCACAACATTGAAATGAATTGGCGTCATTCTCCAATCCGCCCCGTGAAGACACTCAAAGGACACGACGATCATGTCATTACTTGCCTTCAATTTTCGGGAAATAGGTAAAGTTATAAATCTTAATTTTCTATTGAAATTCTCATGAAATTCATATTCATATTTATTTTTATTTATATTTATTTATATTATAACTTATTATGTACTTACTTACTCTATGTATTTAACTTAAATATAGTGGCAAATTAGTATTTCATTTTCTGATCCCATTATTATAATATTGCAGAATCGTGTCAGGATCCGATGACAATACATTGAAGGTTTGGTCTGCCACTAGTGGAAAATGCTTAAGAACGTTACTCGGACACACGGGCGGGGTTTGGTCATCGCAGATGTCGGGTTCAACCATTGTTTCTGGATCTACTGATAGAACCTTAAGAGTTTGGAATGCCGAAACTGGCCAATGTCTTCATGCGCTTCTGGGACATACATCTACGGTTCGGTGTATGCACTTATGTGGTCGAAAGTACGTTTTTATTTACAATTATTCATTATCTTTAACCATTTACTTAAGCAAAAATTATAAAATTTACAAATTATATTTTGAATTGGAGAGTTTAATAATTTCCATGTTTAATATTTTAGGGTTGTGAGCGGATCACGTGATGCGACTTTAAGGATGTGGGATGTCGACTCCGGGGAATGTCTTCACGTCCTGGTCGGTCACATGGCGGCCGTCCGTTGTGTTCAATACAATGGGAATTTGGTCGTATCGGGTGCCTATGACTTCGTAGTGAGGATTTGGGATCCCGAAAGGGAAGAGTGTCTTCATCAGCTTGAAGGGCACACCAACAGGGTTTACTCGCTTCAGGTAACCTTCATTCCTATATTTTTGAAAGTTTCAATAATTATTTAAGTTAACATTTAAAATAAATGGAATATTTTAGTTTGATGGTGTTCACGTGGTGAGCGGTTCTTTGGATACAAGTATTCGGGTGTGGGACGTGGAGAGCGGAGCTTGCAAACACACACTCATGGGTCATCAAAGCCTCACTTCTGGGATGGAACTGAGAGACAAATTACTAGTATCTGGAAACGCGGACTCGACAGTTAAAATTTGGGACATTGGAACTGGACAATGCCTTCTGACTCTTGCTGGTAAATATTTAAAATTTCTGATTATTTTATTAATTTTAATTATAGGTACATGAATTATAAATAAATGACATAATTTAAAAAATTCATATTTAATCTTTTTTTAATTTAGGGCTGAATAAGCATCTAAGTGCCGTGACGTGCCTCCAGTTGATTAATAAATTTGTCATCACTTCCTCGGACGATGGAACAGTAAAATTATGGGATATCAAAACAGGTTTACTTTATGTTTTATTTTATAAATTATAAGTATTTGAACACTATTTGTAATATGTATGCTAAGCATTTGATGTAATAATTAATGTGAATGTTCTATAGGCGACTTTGTGCGGAATCTCGTGGAGCTTGCAAGCGGAGGGAGCGGAGGCGTCGTTTGGCGAATTCGAGCATCAGAGACTAAACTCGTTTGTGCTGTCGGGAGCAGAAACGGGACTGAAGAGACGAAATTGATAGTATTAGATTTCGAAGCCGATGCTCCTCCAAACTAAAGGGGGAAAGTCCAACCTTGTCAATGTGTTCAATCCCCCACTCCAATACATTGAAAGCAGGCGTTAAGAATACAATTATTTATGTAAATATTTATCAATACAAATCATAGGTAAAGATAATGGAAAAATTTTGCTCAACTCTCTCCAAATAATGAAGAGGCATACTTTTTTTAAATGAATTTAACATAAAAATATTATATTAAACATATTATGAAAGAGGGGAAAGCTCTCGAAAGGCTCATTTAAACTAAAAAATTACTTAAATGATACATCACATGAAATGACTTACAAACTATTGATACAATTTTAAATCATTATTAGACACTTACAACATTATGAATTTATGAATAATAAATGTATTAAGTTTATAATCCCCCAATACTCACATCACAATACATGTACGCGTGAATGAAAAAATAAATTAATTTAAAATTGTTAATGTTAAATTCATCATAAATCCAATTGCGACTAATTAACTAATTACCAGTAATTTTATGTTAAGGGCTGTTTTTTAGTAATAAATACTAAACGTGATTCATCTATTAATTAAATATTTCTAGTAATACTGTATCTTATGTTAAATTAATTTTAGATAGTTCTACTGTATCATGTAACGTATAAATAATTTTAAAATTATGAATTTTGTAAATTCCTCCTTAATGATGATTAATTTGAATTTCTTCCAGGCTGAATTTCTATTTTGAATCCCTGGATTTTCACTAGAGTGGAAATCTTCTATACATACATGATAACTTGTGATTTCTTCCTTGAATCTCCGTTGAGGACCTTTGTGTACTATGTTATAATACATAATGTTTAAAAATAATATAATATAGATTAATACTCAATTAATGACTCTGTTAATTCACGTGTGGTTGAATGTTTTTTGGATATATGGAATGGATGGAGCAAAGTAGACTTAACTTAAATGTGAGATTATTCAATTGTAAAAAGAAAAATAACAATCAATTATTGTGAGACTCGGAAAAGTAAAAATGCCATTTGTGAATTCAAATCTTTTCATTCCATCTTTTCTTTTTTCAACATCATTTCATCACTTTATTACTTTCTGAGGACCCAACGAGCGGTTTGGGTCAATTTCATGTCATGTGAAAGAGACGTTTCGATGTAAAAACTGTAAAAACTTTACGGCTTTCTCCTTTAGCAAGGCCTTGGGTTTAATGTGAATTCCTCGGAAGCAAGAAGAGTCGAATGAGTAAAACAATCTTGGTTGGAATCAAGAATTCATAATAATCATAACCTTATAAATCCCAACTGGTTCTATCCCGGGTATCGGTTCCAAAGGGTTGGGCGAGAAGGCATTCGGAGCATTAATATTGTTGCAGCGGGTAATTATTTGTTTCATAGCGAAAGGGAGATTAGGGAGAGACAAAGGGGAATAATATTGATAGGGTGGATATATGCACATTTCCCCTGGTTCATAATTTAGAAGGTGGGTGAAGTTGCGTGGAGCTCAACACGGGAGTTTGGGGGAACTCTCGCCCTCGACTTTCTCAGTCGTGTTTGGAGGGTTGGAGGGGAAACGTGGGCTTCCTCATTTCGCCCAAACTTATACCAAATCTACTCCAACGAATTTACAAAAATCCTTTCCCACACACGTGAAGAATCAACTTCCCTCAACTTCACAAATTCCCATCAAAAACTTTGGAACATGTTTCCTCAAACCAATACAAACTAGATGTTCTTATTAAGTGGTGGAAAACCCATAGAGTGAAAGTTTAATATATTAAATATATACTATATATAGTAAATGTATTATATACATGAAAAATCCCTCATTAAAATTAAATGAACTTTGGAAAGTTTTAATATTATTAGTAAAATATATGGATCTATATTAGTTATTTATTATTGCCACTTACCTCGTTACGGTACTTTTGCAAATTATAAAAGTCCAGAATGGCTATACAAATATTGATGATTTTAATGCCTATACATAGTGTATTATTATATCCTACATATGAGTAAAAGTATGTAAATCCTCACCAATTCAATTTTTCATGGATTTTTTCAAATTGGTAAGAAAATTTTGCTATAAATACACTTTTTCCATGTAATGTAGGTATAGTCATAATAACGTCATGTTTGTGTGCATTAAAATGTAAATGTAATGAGTAAACAAGTTGAGTTTATAAGGTCCATCAAGCGGAGTGTTTTGTTCAACAAGAGGAATAAGGGGAATGAAAATCCTCCTTAGGGTGGTCTTGTAATGGGTCTAGGAAATTGTATTGCGAATTTACAACGTCCCTTCCGCATCTTCCATTTCACCTCAATCTCATTATAATGTTGATAATCCTCTTGGGTGCACGACACCCGTTCGCCCATCATTTCCTTTTCCACAACCGGGGAACCGGAAGAGCCAGATATGCACCAACTGCTTCTCCAATTATCTCTCCTACATATCGGGGAGTTATAACGACCCATTAATTAATGTGCACCTTTGAATGACTCAGCCGTGTCGATTTGGACAAACTTTTAATGTCCTTGACAATGGGGGAAAGTGTGAGGCCAAGTTTTTGTCATAAGGGGGAACACACGTTGGGTCGTAAATACAAATTGTCTGGATACATTTGTGGAGTAGTATATATCTTAATACATATTTATATAGTGCGTGCTGAGGTCTCCTTCATCCTTTGATATATTGACATTCACTTCTCATATTGACTTAGCGGAACGTGGAGCTCGGCATTTGAAGAATGTGACCGCCGTGTCAAGAGCAGAGTTTCACAATCCAATTATGCGCCCCTTGTGGGGTTGGCACACGCAGTGACCACACGAGGAATCCCAAACCCCCTTCGTCATCACAATCATCTCTATGACTATTAATTACAAAGAAGGTCTCTCATTTAATTAAGCTCCATACACTATCCTTGTAATCAAGTCTCTCTCCCCTTTGAAATGGATAATGGGAGATCGATGCGGGGTGTATAGATCCCTTGCTCAGGGATTTCAATCCAACACACGGGGATAATTTATTGAAAAGAACTTCCAAATTACATTAAATTACAATTCTCACTAGACTCATCATCAGAGGTCCCCTCGACTCCAATGACAGACCAAACTCATGTTGATATAACATCCCTCCTAAATTCTCATATAACCACGGCCCACAAATTGTAAAGGTATACAGATATTTATATTATTTAGACACACAAACCCAAACCTTTATATATGTACTATACTCTCGGTATATTGTATAAATATTTTATGTCTGCACATATACACTTCACTAATACTTTCATGGGGTTATAAAGCAACAATGAGATATATGATATGATTCCCAACCGTTTCATCAAAACTCCATTATTCTCCTAATGAACATTTTCGTCAACTTTGGAAAAGTTTATCAACTTGGAAGGGTTTGTTAAACTAACAATGTTTCGTCTTTATGTATATGTTGAGTATACATTTAGCATCTCAATTTATGTATTTTTGGAGGAAAATAGTAGAAAATCAATAGGCGATGGAGAGATTTCCCCGAATTTCGAGAAAGGTGGAACTGACTCCATCACTACATCTAATGTACATACATTTATTCTCCTAAGGAGCATTGAAACTCTTCGTTTGAATAAACATAAATCTTCCAGCCGTCGGTCTCAACGGGAGAATCATACGGTTGAGGAATAAAACCCAACGCGCTTGATTTCATATTTATTTATCCCACTTTGCTTTTACCTTCCAAGCTGGACGTGGACGTTATTTATTCGGAGCAAGGCTCCGTATAGTATGTTATGTAATATGTACAGTATAATAGAGTATAGGTATTAGGTATATTTGCAGTAGAGATAAACAAAAGGTAGAAAAGGAGTATAGAAAATATATTATTTTATTTCCACTATGCGATGTCATGTGAAAATGCGAAGAAATGAGAACTGAAATTTAAGTGAGATGAAAACCCGGGTTTGATATTCCCTATACCTCCACCCAATATTCACTCATTTGTGTAGAGCCGGAGAAAAATTACTTAACACAACTTAAATCTCTCCCATACATTCTCATTTACAAAAGCAGGATTTGTTGTTTATCTATGAAATTCTTGGAAATTTCTCTGTGAAATGAAAACCATTTTTATCTTCCCTATACGGAATGGGCTAACCATAATATATATATAAAAGATCATGGGTCCGCAAATTGAAAAATGTAGTATGAAGTATTATGTGGAAGATACAGAAGTGTATGGTATATGTAATACAGCTCCATCGCCAACTTGCATCTTTTGGCATATAAATACTCTGGACGTGTATCCTTCAATTCCCTCTCCTCATTCCGGAGTATATTGAGTAGGGAAATTGTGTTTTTCCGCTGATGCAGAGACATTTGTTTGAGAGAGGAGGGCTTTTGGGAAGTTTACAATTCCCCCTCATTTTTATTGTTTTCGGGGAGGTCCATTGAGGAGGCGGAAAGAGCCTCGTGGGAAATACCCCAGAAGGAATTCACAACCACCTTTTTCCTATGAAAAAACGCTACCCTCAACCCCTCAAATTTTTAAAATGAGAAAAACCCGATTTGAATCTCACTTGATGGATTTGAAGGATTTGGCGGAAGAAATCGGAGGATTCATCTTTGGATTGCTGGATCCGGAGTGGAAAAACTATTTCATACACTCACCTGCATTTCCAAATAACATATTGCGAGCCTATGTACAGATCTTATCTTCCTGTCGGCAAAAATTTCATGCATAACATTAGTAATTTAATGTCAAGGCATAAATAAATATATTAGTATGGAATGTCTGGATTGGAGTTTATTTGGAATTTGTATGGGAAAAAAGCTCAACATGTCCAAAGTGGAGCTTGTACAATAAAACAAATATTAAATAAAACTTACACTACAAACGAAAGTACTGAAGCTTTATTTTGTTAATATTATTTCCTCACTGGTAAAAATTTTAAATTTGGAATATAAAAATATCATTTTTTCTTTCAAAGTATAATATGAAAGTGGACCATATAATGCTTATTTAATTTAAAAAGGTCAAAATTGGCCAATGATAGAATTGGATGTGGAGTGAATGAAATTGTTAATTTCCAATAATGTATTGTTTTGACAGGCGATGGGCAAGGAGCTGAAGGAGGAACTCTAAGCATCATGCCAAGTGGGATTGTCATTTTCCTCCTATCGATTCGTAAGTGTCTTCCGGTTTCTTCACTTCCTCATTTCAGTCCGAACAATCTCATCAGAATTTCCGTCCCCGTCGCCACTTGAGCAACTCCGCCTCAATGAGGATTTATGAGATCCCGGGCGTTTTTTCCCCTCGCGCCCTTTAATTAGGCTATAGCCATCTTCCAAACCCCTCGAGACCCTTAATCTGCATCTATCAAGACGTAAACTCCTCAAACCCACTCATTAACATTTATCAACCAAAATGTAATAAAAAACCCATTTGTTATCCGACCAAACTTTGTGGGGAATAATTGCATCAAGAAGCAATTGGACCTTCATTCCGACCTATTTTTCTAACTATATTTTCCCAATTTTGAAATTGGATTTTGATGAATTAAATATTTCATTAAAGAAAACACTCCAAGTAATTATTAATTAAATATAAGAGTTTAATATAAACTTCCAATTTCTCAAGTTGATATATAAAGTTGAAGTGCTCTTCATTCTTTATATATTAACTCGGGAAGTTAATTTTCTTTACATTAATTTCCCGGAGTTTGTATTCTTTACTTAAATAAGTATTAAATTCTGGCGTTCATATTCTGCGGGATATTTATGAAAAAGATACAATGGCGGGGTTCAACACCCCCCTTTTCTAATTAGTAGTCGAGTGATTAGCTCCACTCAACCTTGGGAGTCTTGTAAGGAGTTTCCCCTTTGGGTCATAAAATAGGATCCTTCAACTTCCCCATTTTTCACCCTAATCTCATTAAGGAGAAGGAACGGGTGAGCGGAGATCATTTATTTAATTACTTCTATTCACAATATTGACTCTGCTAAATGAAGACGTGCATAATAAATGAGGTAGGGATTTGTGGGGGTTTATTTATGGAAAAACTCCCCAAGTGGCGGAATCCCGCCCCAAATGGCGGAATTGGGAAATGTAAATAAAATGTAGTGAAGAGAAGTGGGAAGAATCAATAAGCTTTTTTCCTCCATTCGAATGGAAAGTGGGAAATAAAGTGAAAGTAATTGTGAGAAACTCCAAGTTTACGTCTCGAACGATGTGAAAAATTCACCTTGGGCCGTTTAATCGTTCATTTGGCATTCAGTGGTTTTCCCTCCTAAATTTCTTTGGGTCCGTTGAGCTCGAGATTTGGGGATTGAATTGAAAGCCGAATTTCCACCGACGAAGACAAACGAGGACAATTTTTCTTCATAATCTCCAGCACATATGAATATGGAGAGGATTGAGGCATTTGGAGAGGCATATGGAGATTCCTTGATAAAATATGTAGTTGGAAGACGTTGAGACACCCCGAGGAAACCCATTAAAAGAAATAAAATCTCCATTACATTTTTAATTAGAAAGTCTCCAAAGATTTATGAACTGCTTTCCTTGGGAGAAGGAAGGAAGTCGATGTTTCCTCTGTTCCAAAACACAATTAACTCTTAATTTATTTCCTTTGTTTTCCCCCAAAGAAGGAAAAAAGCATATGGGAAGACATTTTTATACACTTTAATATTACGTGAAATATCTCATCTTCAGATTAACTTTACCACTTTAATTTTTTAATATTTGAAACACATTTCCAGTTTCAACCCTCGATTCCTCCTCTGTGGAACTCATCGGCCCTCAAGAGTTTTTCGCCCTTGGCGGCTCCGACCTTGTCATTCGTTTTCGGCCCTTCAACTTCTCGACTCCACCATTGTTCGTCTTCGAGCTGAGGGACGTTGCCGGAGAATTCCTCGCTTCACAAAACTCATCCGAAATCCTGAACGAGGAATGGAAGGAAGTAAGAAATTCGTTTCTACTAACTGAATATAAAGGCCGGATTTTTTCAATATATTTTCCCATCATTTTTTAAATTTCTTCCTTTTCACTTTATTAAATATTGAAAATAGAATTTTTGAGTTTCTTTTTACCCGGCGTGTTCTTACATGGTGACCGTTTTATTTACATGTTACGAGTACTTGCACATTCCTATACACTTAAGAATATTTATCAATAAATCTCTATATACTATACATAAATACACCTAAATACATGGTATAAGTAGTATCTGTGTATTTATAAGTTATAAAATGTGAACGTAGAAAATCAGTAGGTTGGAAGGAAGTTTGTATGTAATGTGAGGAGTCTTTTCATCAATTTCTTTTGAAATTGAAAAGGTTTTCTACTAAAAAGGCCTATATTTCTTCATTACATATTTACTCTCATATATTCTTCCCATGTATCGGCTCTCTTTTTATGGTTCTCTTTGAGGAGTTTATTAGGTCGAGGGTTTCCCTCATACAACCCTTCTAATCTTTGTCTGAATCAATAAATAAGAAATTTAATAATAGTAAAAAATTTAGTGAGGGCCGGCAATTTAATTTTATATATCTTTCTCTGCCAGCAAATTTCCTTCCGCTCCCCGACTTCAAATTCCTTTTCAATTCCCCAACATTTCAAATTAATATCTTTGGAATTCATACAAGTCTATTTCATTCTATATAATTTTCATATACAAAACATGTTCTGCTCCCATGTTCTCGCTCCATACTATTATTCCGCCGACCTCAATGGGAACAAAAGATGTCAGCCACATTGTTCCGCACTGTATGCTCAGGCATCTACATGGCCAGATAAGGAACCCCAAACTTCGATTGAATAAATAATGAATTTCGAAGGTGACGTTCGATTGCGGCCTCTTCGTCCGCTCCGGCTCCTACAAAATCTCCCTCACATCTTCCGACCAACTTCTCCAAACCCTGGACCTCGACGTGTCAAATCCCCCGATAGACTTCGAGGTTCCTCATCGACTTGAAACTTTCACGGCCTCCGTGCCCTTGTCGTTCGGCTTCACACGAAGTCACTGCACGCCGCAAGTTCCCCTCCCGCCTTCGGAGCTCCTCCTGGTCCACTGCGACCCTTTCAGCGAAGAACCCTGTGGGAAGCTCAAGACCTTTGCTTCCCTTTACGACGAACCTCTCCGGGCTCTCGAGGTCTTTTATTATTTACAACCTGATGTCTCAATGTCTTGAATATAGGCTCAATGAGGGATTTGCAGGGGGAAGGTCGGCTCACGGTCAACGTGGAGTGCCATTTCTGGTCACGGAACGGAACCTTCTTGGTGGAAATACGAGAAAAGGGAACGGGAGTTCCACTTGCCCGGAGCCAACAGATTACGTAAGGCTTTCCCATTAGTTTCGCAAATTTCTCAATATGCAAAATCGGGATTCAATTTGTTTACGCACAACATCTTAGATCTTTTCTTCCACGCGAAAACTCCTGTTTGCTCAATAGGAATTTAATGAATTCCGAAAACCTCAAACTAACTCTCAGTCAGTGGGGGAAATTCGATTCTATCTACTTATCCCATTTGCGTCAAACTTTATTCAATTTCCTCCGTAAATTCTCCTAAACTATGCATGGCTTCCCTGTACGTCGAAGGATGTTGATATTTACGGACTCCTCCAATTGGTAGGTACATTCGATGGATTTGTTCACCGGGTATTAAACGACTCAGCCGTTTGCCCATTCAACTCCTAAGACCACAACGAATGGGCAAATTGAAATCCTGAGGATTTCTCAATTAAATAAACATATTAAGTATCTCAATATGCGGTGAGGTCTTTTGAATCCAATTTTAATGCTCTATCTTCTCCACCCTGACACTCAAGGACTCAAACCTTTGAAATGAATGTTTGAGACTCCAAAGTTTCTCTGAAACAATTCCTTTAAGACGTCACACTTTTCTCCCTTTTAATCCCAGGGAAAATCTAAGAACTTTTCAAACTTTGACGCTCGATGACTTCAAATCTTCCCGAGCCCCCTTCTGAACACAACCCCACGTTCCTTTTATGAAACTTTAATCCCCAACTATATTTTGACATGTCTTGTATGTATACTAAAACTTCCTATGCTCATTATCCTTCAGGTAGAATCTACACAGTTTACATACGTTAAGTTTATGACATTACATACTTGTATTAGAGCTAAATAATTAATAAGGTAATACTATATTACGTTTAGCTAAATATTATTTTACATGTGTAAATATCTATATTTTAAATGATGTTAAAATAAGTTATAGATACTTTCCATCACATCAGATAACTTTGTATAACTTTCCTAAACTTCTCATATTGTTCAATGGATAACAAATGGTCATATTTAAGTGCGTATAAAACAGTTTTTATTTTTTAAGGGTCGAGTGGAGCGGGAAGTTCTCGGTCGTTTACAAGAAGCAGTCTATCGTCCCGTGCCGGAAGTTCGTCCGCGTCTCTGTCGCCCACCCCACATGCATACTGAGAGGCCGAGACCGCGTGAGGGTGTTTGCCCACGAGCCGCTCCCGGTCCCGTCGCTCCTCGCCCCCAACCGAGTCTCATACATTGGCGAGAGGGAAATCAAAGCAGGGCGACGGTCCATCGCCTTCCCATGCAACCTCTTCTCCCAGAGGTCACCTTCTTTCTCCCATTTACCCTTCACGTCATTACCCACATAAACACTGGGCAGTAGGAAACTAAGAGCTTAGACGTGTTGAACCATGGCCTCCAAGGTTTAAACCCATTTTTACCTGCTGTGAACTTTATCGGACTGGTGGGAGTCATAAAGTGGACTTGAGAACCATAAAACTCCACATGGCTTCAACAAACCCTAATTACATTCCCCCGATCTAATGATATGTGTACAGTGGCTCATGAGATTATGAAAGGAATGAAAGGAATTAATGATCTCTTTTCGGGTCCAGATATTCCCAGTACTGCTTTCAATATATTTCAACCGGAGTGGACGGGAGCGTTTCGGCCGTTGTGGAAACCTGCATTCCAACTTTCTCTTCGCCTCTTTCACGTAAGCAATTTTTAATAAGAAGATATCAAAAGAAGTTTATTAATGACAAACATTATGGCATTTAAATGTATTTACATAATTATTAGCTCCCCTCCCAGTCCGGTTTCTTCCATAGAGGGGGAGATCGGAGTAATTAGTTTAAAAAGCGTATGTAATAGATCAATATTGACTTTTCTCTTCCTCACTCATTTCCTCTCCTTCATCTTAATGAGGGTGTTTACAGAAGAAGCAATTTCCTCTCTTGCGCTTCTCTTCTTCAGGCAAAGGGTAAATTGAGTAACAAGTAAATCCTTTCACTCTATTAAAGACCCTCTAATTGCCCCTTTTTCTCCTTCACTCCCCCGGCTCCAAAGGAAAATATGAGAAAATATGAAGCTTAATAAACTCCATACTTTATACCCCTACTACTACCTGTATATGTACATCCATGTCTTACATATTAACGATAAATTTATACATTTACGTTGTATGTATATGATCACACATGTGCATGCAACATCTTAATAACACCTTTATAATACAACTTTTGTAACTTTACCATGTATGATACATGTTCAGTAATAATATAAAAGTTTATAATGTGTATCTCCGTGGTATGGTATATCTCCATTGGCATTTTATTATGTTTTAGCATTATAAGGAAAAAATGGTTGTCAACCTGCGAGGAAATTGATTTTTAAACTTTCTCGTCGTGTGGACACAACATGGATGATTTGAGCGTAAATATTATTTTGCAGAAGGAGGTTGGGGAGATTGGAGCCATTGGAGTCCTTGTTCTTTGTCTTGCGGAGATGGCGGTAAACAATTCCGATACAGACTTTGTGATTCTCCGCATCCTTCTTTCGGCTCCAACTTTTGTCAAGTGAGTTGTTAACATTTGTCAAATCCGTTGTAAACTGTTCAAATACCAAACCTTAATGCTTTTAAATGGGTCAATACAATGTTTGGTAAACACTCGTGTTATTCTGGGAATGTTTGGTTGGCTAGTTAATTAATAATATAATACGTAATCATTCTGTTAAGACTACAATGGAAATCCGAGTATTATAAATATTTAACTTGTAGGGAGATTCCATTGAGGAGCAAACCTGTTCCCAAATCCCGCCCTGCATTGAAGAAGTTGAGGAAAAAGTGGAGCTGACAGTCCCTTCCGTTTCTATCGAAGACTACTTGAAGAGGAACGGAACCGGGGGATGCGAGTGCGGATGCAAATTAGGAGACATTCCCCCTTCATCCAATTCCTCCCTCGTCTTTCTCTTCTCCTCAAACCATTCAGCCTGTGAGGACGAAGACGAGGAGGAACATCACCAACTCAGATGGATCCTCCAAGTAAACTTTAATTCCCCCCTCTCTTTAAGTGCTTGGGCTCACAGGGGCGGGCCGGGAAATTCAAAATTTTTGTTTTTTTCTCTCAAATGAGATTTAGTTAAATGTAAAAGAGGAAGTTTGCCAAAACAGGGTTTGCTCATTTGGAGAAACCCATGAAATTCTTTTTTCTTTGTACTTCTTTCTATTTACTTTTACTTGGAGTTGTCTGATGAAATGATTAAGGGGGTTTCATTTCTCTGAGGCGTCGAGTGAGTCGTAAACTTGTTTGTACTATAGGCAGCGGAAGGTCGTGTGGAGCTCAAAGTCCTCCACTTGGCTTCCCAATGCATCCGGATGAGTTTCCGAGACGGCGAACCGCCCGACTCCAATCTCCTCCAAGTGGCAAGTTCAGGAGGGGAAGTGCAGCTTTGGAACGACCTCGACGTCCGTTCCACCGGACCAGCCATTTCAATCATGGCATCAGAGTCGGCCACAAACTGCTCCAATCACTTTTTGTTCTTTGCAGCAGAATATGTTGTCCTCGTAGAACAAAAGCCCCAAGGTCAGGATATAAAATATAACTTATCTGTACATGAGATATAAATAATTAACTTATGAAAATTTATGCTGTTACGAACATGAAATCATCAAAATTCAATTAAAGTAATAAATAAATGAGATATGATGTTGTATATACTTGTATGAACCAACATACATATTATACATAGTAGATATTGGGAAAATTAGAAATTAGAGAGATGAACATACCATACATACATAGTAATTATATTGATATATCTGCTACATATACTGATATCTACTGTATATTCATAGTCATATATTGCTAAAATATTAATTAACAAATTGATGATTTTAATTTGAAAATATATTAAATGGTTTTATATACAATATAGTAGAGTATTTATAGGTATAGAATAGAGTATACAGATAGAATTTCATTACAAAACGTACGTGTATTATTACAGTTACAAATCCGATATAAGTATATCACTACTATACTATTGTACTGTATTAATGTATTTAGTTGGGAAATGTATCCTTTTATTCATTTTGCGAAGTTATTGGGCAAATGCGTATCATTGATGGGATATGTGTAGATAGTAATTGCAGTATGCTTAAATTATGCCTAAATAATGTTTATTCGAAAGATCTGTAAGTATGTATATAAGTAGGAATTATTAGTAGAGCGATTTGGACGGTCGCTCCAATGCGATCGGGCTCATTTATTTATTAAATAGACCATAGCTGTTTAATTTGCTTTGCTATCTCATAAGAACTGAATATTAAGTGAATGTGAGTGGAAGAGTATAAAGTATTTATTTATTAGTGTTTGGCTTTAAGCTGTTTTCAAAGGAAGGGCATTGTAATAAAGATGAAAGGACGGTCGGAGTATATTGTGTATTAAAGGGTTGTAATTAGGGACGTTCTTTCCACTTTGTGGTTCCATTCCATTTTGAGAGAGAGGTTCAATAAATCTCCCGGAATTCACTCCAAGGAACGGAGGTTTTCAATCAAATTTATTAATTCTTCCACCTCCCCATTAATATCTCTTCCATTCTCAGACCCACTCTGTTTTTCACGCTCGTGTTCGTCCAATTTTTAATTTAATTAAATGAAATTTAACTAGCATATATTTTTCTTTCAGCTGTTGTGGAGTTTGGCGGCGAGTTCTGGGTTTTCCTTTTCTGCAAGTTGACTTTCCTTGTTTTCGTCGGTCTTTCTATTGCTTCGTTGACCGGCGGCTGTGCGGCCAAATTTTATCGAAATTACAAGTACAAGCAGCTGGCCCTGGTGGAAGCTGAAGATCACGACAGCGAGTCGACGGTCACGGCCCTAACAATACTCCCGTTCGACTATGCACATTTCAGACGGCTACACTTTCTAAGGCTCCGACGATTCCTTTTGACACCGAAAGTGCTTAAGGAGAATAAAATTCGCTCTTTCCCGACCACTCCGACCAGAGCAGGGCAGCGGAAATGGAAACCGCTTGATGCAAATTCAAATCCTCAGCTCCAGCAAGGAACCGAAAAAACTCAAATGGAATCTTCGCAAACAGAGAAAACCATTGCGAATGAGAAGGAAAGGAAAGAGAAAGAAAATGAGAAAAGGAGGGAAAAGGGCGACTATGAAAAGAGGTTCGAAATGAAGAGGAATTCAAACTCGACCATAAACAGTTCAGGGAAATTTTCCTCTTGTGGGTCGAGGTCGGAAAGATCCGAAGGGAGGGAATTTGAAGATGACGCTGACCACGATTTTGAAATGGATTATTATGGTAGTTCAATTAACTTAAATCATTTAAATGCATAATTAATAAATTCAACAAATGAATTGATTTTTTAAATTAATTTTTAGATTACGACGTGGTGAATGCTGGGACAATTCCGGGTTCGTATCTTGGCCTCGAACCCGCCTTTGTGGTTTGGAATTCTGAAATGGGGCAAGATTTGTCTGAAGGGATTGAAATGAGCAGTGGGCATGAAAGCCAGGAAAAGGCAAGAATCCTTGTGAAAGAAACGTCTTTGGACACGCTGCGGTTCGTTGACGAAGAAGATGACCACGAGAGCCAAACTGAAGTTTAAATACAAGATCTTGAATTCAATCAATGCAATCACTATATAAACTTACTTTATTATCATTTTATCAGTCATGTTCAACTGGAAATGTGTTGTTATCCAATATCTAAGTAAATAGCTTTCAATTAAAATTTAGAAATGGTTATTGTGAACCCAAAGGACATTGTTAAGATGTGATGTGTGCTAATCATACTTTGAGCTTCTTATGCTCTTGAGCTCAAAATACATACAAGTAGAGGTAAAATGAAGCCTTTACACTTTTACACAAAATATCAACCAAATTATTAAAATATCAAAACTTCTTGGTATTTTGATATTACAAATATTTAACTGTATCTGTCAATTAATGCAAAATTCAATGTACCTTCTTTTATGCACTTTTAACCCGAGTTCTTATTTGGGACTCAATTGTAGGACAAAGGTAAAATTGTGTAAATTGTAAATGTAAAGAAATAATGTTATAATAAAATTTTTTGAAATGTTTTTAATATCTATAAGATATCATAGTAAAATAATAATAGTGTTATAAGAAATCTTATTTTACACACGTAAAATCCTATACAAGAATTCGATTGTTATTTATTGCACACATTTTAATTGCTCTGTTGTAATTTTTATTACTTAATTACCTACTAATTATATTGCAAATATACTCATAATTATACATTCTACATTCATTCTAGTCAAGTAAACCTAGTCAAATTCTTTGTTAAAACCTAATAGGTAAATTCCATACTTAATGAACTAGTCAATTCGTTTTCGTATAATATAGAAATATAAATACATTTGGTTAGCCAAAAAATAATTGTACTATATATATTCTTCAACATTATTCATAATTACTAAAAATATGGTTACTAACTAGATACTTATTGTACTATAAATTGTATGTATAGTATACTACTGGTACATATGAATGTTATATTCAAATGTAAGTACACATTACCATTCATATTACATACAGTTACTATATATTCAACACATAATCCTTACCTGAAAGTACTTTTATTGTTATTTTTAAATTATTAATACTCATATGTAATATATAAAATAGTAACTAATATTCTAAAATACTCCTTTATATACGTAATATTAATATATGTACAATAGTACAATGGATGCTTTCCTATATAATATATGACTTAAACCGAATAATAATTTCCAATAAATTAAAAAATATATAGGTATAAGTATATTAAATCAGTATACATAAGAATGGATAAAATACCTTATACGCAATGATATTTATCATTCTTATCATAATTTATGTAACCTCATTCTTAAACTTGTGTAAAATCCAGAATAAAATTTAATTTGAAAATCAATCTCTGACATTTCAAGATGAATTTAAGATGCGGAATTTGAGTAAAGAAAGGCTTTACATAATTTCAATTTATTTCCCTTGTAATTTGTTGTACAGTGGAAGAAGCAGATTTTGTAATTTGACAAATCAATTTTTTATATGACTCCCATTGATTAGGGACGGGTTTTTAAGATTTGTTCTCCTTTATTGCATGGCGGTTTCTTCTTCATATGGATTTTTAGGATTTAAACTCCGATTGTTTCACGTTTTATCTGCATTTGGATCGTCGTTGAAGACTCACCAATTGACAACTACTTTTTTATTTCTATTATTTACCTACCAATCCGTGACCTTTGAGACACTTTGAGTATTTCCTAATAAAATTAACTTTTCACTAATTCTTAACAATTCCTATTCACCCCAAATTCCCATTTTCATTTTTGCCTTATTTTGTCTTCCTAAATAAATATTTAACTCTATGATTATTTATTCATTAATACACTTTATATAACTATATAATATATAACTACACTGTTTATGAACTTGTATCATCTATTCGCATTATTGAACTCGTATATAACCTAATTGTGTGTTTTATGGCAAAGTTATTTTGACGCGTGTTTACAATAATGTCTAATTTTATATAATTACCTAAATTCTGAAGCGGAATGTGTATTGTAGTGTACTATTGGTATTATTAATATTTATGCATTTATTAAGATCGATGCATATACTTATTTTTTATTTGGTACTTAATTATGACATTTATTTGTATATTTGCTTATCTCCTACAAAATAACAAATAATTAAAGAATTGGAAATATGGCCGCATTATATAAACAAAGAATGATTGTGTCTTCTTCACCTTTTCACATTACATATAGAGATTAGTCAAATATATAGAAGAGACTAATCCTCACAAAAAATAATTATTTCTTACAATTGGAAATTGATTATTCATTATTCAAACTGAACAGAACAACATCAAGATTTCAAAATAATGCATCTTTTTCATTCTATACTTTACTTATTATTTTATTATGACTTTTGAGTTTCTCTTTCTCTCAGGTTTATTATGCATCTAAATTATTTATATTTTTATCTCACTTAATAGGAATGTTCATTATTTCTAAATATTATTCCAGATTGTGCTCCCTCCATACTTTCCCCTTTATACTCAACTTATTATTAAACAAGACATTTAAATATTGACGTTTGATTACAATTAAGTAATAATACACATTTGTATGCTAAAATAGGATTGAACACTACATTTACGTATACTTTAATTATGGGACCTTTGAACTGAGAAATTGAATTGTTATTGAAGGTTAACTCTTAATTGTGTATCCAGAAGAGTACAAATAATAATTATAAGTAATATTGATACATATGGTACTTTACATCAATAAATGCATACAATTAAGTTTTTTTAAATTATACACACTTATTATTTTGTAAATTTCTCTTATTTATCTGTGTAAAGTATCTGTACGTGGTATTTATTCCTTCAATTAAAATTTAGTGCCTCGTATTACAATCCCAATAGGGAACTAATTGTGTAACGACGCTTGAAGTGATTTCCAACTCCACCATTCCCAAGGAATTCAACTATTTTCGATTAGGAATTTAGCCGAACTTTGGCTCCTCAATCTTCTCCTTTTATTAAACTGAATTATATTCAAATATACACGTTGGAATTTGTTCGCGTTTCATGAGAGAAACTGAGAAAAGTCACGAAATATATTTTATCTTTCTATTATGTAGCTAAACCGCAAGGTTAAATGTATTAACTTATGTATTATATTTAAATATTGATAAAATTTCAGGCGTCTGACTCTTTGAGAGACTCGAGTTTTGCCAAGTTTTGGACATCGAGTTCTTCGGGAGTGACGGGGGACTCGTTGCTTTCGCCCAAACTCAAAATCGTTCCTTTTTCCCCCTCTTCAATCTCCAGGCTCGTCTTTTTAGTTTCTTCTTCCACCGGGGCCTCAGCTGGGGTTTCTTCAATGGGTTTTTCAGTGAATGCTGCAAAATCAGCAAAGTCCGCCGTTTCTCCCTCTTCGGAACTCTCTTTGGACTCCGGTTGGGCGGGGGGGTCAAGAGGGAAATCTCGAGCCTCCTCGCACATCGGGGTCGCTGCCGTGATGACGATCTGGGCGACTTCGAGCCCAAATTCATCGGTTCCATCCTACAAATATGCAAATTTCAGTTTCCTATTAATTATACATCCTTAAATTTATATAAAAGCAAGCTGATATTTATGTATATCATCGCATAGCAAAGACATTATTATATATTCTCTATATTATATTCTTACCTATTAAATAATACATATATGTATAAATATATTTACAAGATGATAACTTTTTACATGTTTAATAATGGTATTTACAAGTTGAATACTTATGTATATATGTACAATGAGTTGAAGTAAATTAGTGCAAATGGTGAGGCCATGGGTACCTTTCCAATCTCATCCATCCCGTCGATTTCTGGTGCGGTGACGGTTACATCTAGTAACATGTGAATGACTGTTAAGATCCGACTACTCCCTCAACTACATCCACAGAATTACCTGGAACTTCACTGACGAGGATTGTCGGCTCCTCGGCCTTCCAACTCTCGTACTGGGCAACTTTCTCGTCCCCGAGCTCCATCTCAAACGCAGGAAACTCCACGTTCATTTCCTCAACTATCCATTCATTTGATTTAAAATAAGAATTTTTCAATAAAGAGGAATTGTCATTGTTTATTTAATGTGGTTTGAACCTTGTGGTTCAGAAGGCGGGACCGTTTCAATCATCGTCTCGCATTCTTCCTCAAGGGGTTTCTCAGGCGGAAGAAAACTTTCAGGGGCCTCCGGTGGCGTGTAAGGAGGAGGCGGATTTAACGGCGGATCAGAAGCGTCGTCGTCTTCTTCTTCCTCGTCAATTTCTCCATCCTAAGAAAATGAGTTCTTTTAATTCCAATATATAAATTATTATAAATATCATAAATAAAGTATAATAGTTAAACTTTTTTAAAAAGTTAAATAATTTAATAAAATTGTTTGAGAATTATGAATTATTACAACAGGAGAAAACGGCTCTCCATCCCATCGACATTCCTCCACTACAATTGACGGGAAAAGGCCGATAAACCCGCTGTATTCCCCTTCCCACCAACCGTCGTCCTCATCGTGGACATTCTGTAACAAAAAATGAAAGGATGACAAATAGGACAATTAGAGACATTTGTAGGTAAAGACTTTACGGTTAAGTATATAAGGAAATATGAATGAAACGATCCAAAAATTTACCCTGCGAAGGACACGAATGATTTGACCCTCATAGAAAGAAAGTTCTTCAGGGGCTGTGGCCTCGTAGTCATAAAGTGCTCGACAGAACGACCCTTCAGTTTCTATTCAATGATTCGGTCATGTTTAACTATATGTAAATTGTAATGCTTTCATCTTTATATTATTCCTGACCTTCTCCTTGTAGTTCATTGATGAAAGGCGTTGTCCCGCCAGAAGAAACTGTTGTTGTTCCCGCGGCTGGCGGGAATGGTTCCTCGGGGAACTGCTGTGGGAATTCGTCCTGATCGAGGTAGCCATTGGAGAGTTGTTTTTCTTCTTCTTCTTCCTCCGTCGGCTGCGGCTGATTCTCTTGGACATGGTAGTCGACAGATGAGAAAGAAATCTGTGGTTGTAGTGGACAGCCAGGAGTTGTTGTGTTCCCTTGCTCAGCTTCCACGTAGTTCTGAGGAACGTATCCTTCTTCCCCTTTGTAATTCCGCGCTCGAACCCAACCGTCCCCGTCTCCATCGCCGATGAGCTCTAAATGCTCGTTCTCGACAATCGTCAGCTCGTCAGGATTTTGAGCCTAAAGCATAGTAAACAGAGTTTAATACAGATCCCAGTGGCAGATTCATACATATGGTATTATTATTGAAATAAATTGAATTTCAAGTTGCAAAATAGTTTAGTTTAAAAACTAGCTTTATCCTAAGCACATGCGCATGATTAATATTAATACATTACCGTGTACGAGTAGAGGGCGACACATTTGACAATCCCTGGCTCTTGTTCTGACTCTGTTGGCCAAGAATCTCTTTTTGCTGTTGAAGTGGCCGATGCTGGCGGTGTTTCAATTGCCGGTTCCTGACGGGACGTATCTCCCCAATCAACTTTTGTAGGATCGTCCCAAGTGGCAACGACCGTCTCCATTCGCCGTCTCTCGTTCTCCACATGGGCTAAAAAGAAATTAGATTTGATGAGCACTTTCCCTTCATTTCCTCAATTAGTTAATTGGATTGTTGTGAACCGTCAATGTCTTCCTCTTCGTCTTCAGAGTCAGAGTCTTTGGGATAGCTATCTTTCCTTTTGTTGTCTGAACTCTCGTTCGCGTCGCTGTCGTAGAACGTTTCTTGTTGCGGAGGTTTGGGCTGGCCCATCTTCTGCATCAGCTCCTACGTTGATTGAGGGGAAATTAATTAAAGATAGGGTTGAATTTGACAAATGTCATGGCAGAACTGAGAGACGCACCCCAGAAGTGTCAGTTTTAATTGACGTTGACGAGGACGAGCGCGGGATGTCCAAAGTTGTGTTCAGTTTTTCAATGTTTTGCATCCATTCTTCAACGTTGACTCCGCCAATCCGGAGGCATTCGATGACTCCCTCGGCCTTTGCCTTCTCCGTCTCGGCCCTCCGGATGTTCTCCTTCATCTCGTCAAGTTTTGTTTCCAAGTCGGGGCCGTTGGGATCATCAGGATCGCTCTGTTTATATTTTCAAATGTAATTTGAAAAGAGGAAGGAAAAATGAAATTACTTTGTTTCCCGACTCTCGGAGTTGGAAAAAGTATTGGAACTTCCTCTGGTTCTCTCGAATGACTTTCACTTCTTTTCCAATCTTCGTGGCCCAGTTCTTGGCCTCTCGCGATAAAATTGCCCCGGCCCCGTGATCACATGTGATTTTGCTGCAGTGGTCCCCGTCGCACGGCTCAAACGGGTACCGGATATGTTGCTTCAAAACGGGGTAATACTGAACGCAGCACATCACGTTGTAGTCACGAGACAACTGGAAGGAAGGGATTTAATTAACCCTCGTCTATTTAAAACCACTTTCCCTAAAAATCAATTTTTCACAGAATTCATCAAATGGAAACAACCTTGAAATCTATACCACTCTGTTCATATTGTTTACATATAAATGCATTCAATGTAAAATACATACCAACATGGTATATTTATTAGGATAGGCAACAAACATTAGATTCAATTTATTACCTCCATACATACAATGTTGTAGTATGTATAAGTATCAAGTTAATACTATAATATTATGTTCCTTTTGATGTGTTTCATGTAATATAAGTAACATAACTGAATAGCAATAAAACCAGAATACTTATATGCACATTTGGGTAGAATTTATACAAAAGCGTGATTTGGCCATTGATGAATATCGCACAAAGGATTTAACAGAAAGGAGTTTAATGAATAATGTAAAACCTCATTAATAGAGATTGATCCTATCAATTTGTTATTTAACTTTTGTTCTCTCTCTGAGCTCAGGGATTTTTACCATTTGTGCTTGATCTCTGATCTTTGAGAAGGAGTTCTGAGCGGCGGAACAGGTGAGGAGCTCCGTTCGACCCAAAACTGTCAAATACTCCTTCAGCTTTTCATACACGTCGCCCTCGAGTGTCTATCCACAAAATTTCATATTTAATTGGCCAAATAATCACACTAATTATAATTATAAGATCCATTATAAATTCATATGGATGCAAATAATGTTTTGATTTTGGAGGTTTACACGAAGACAACAGTCGAGATCGACATTGAAGTAGCGGTCAGAATGGGCGTTGGCGATGGCAAGGGCCAAAATGTAATCGTTTCTTGCCCCAGTCGACTTCTCTTCGCATGCTTCCTTCTTGGAAGAAAACTGGAAATTTAAATCCAACATTTAATAAATTCGTAAGGACATTGAATCACAATAATGGTAATTGTGATTGATAAATCTATATTTTCACTGAGAGTCTTGTAAAGTAATATTTAAAAGGCAGAGTTCTTTGGGATTTATATTTCATCCAAATGTGTTGATTTTGTAAGAAGTGGAAATTAGGGAGATTGGATGAAATAAGAAGGTTGAAGGGTTTCTTGAGAGGAAATTGAAATTTTAATCTTCTTAAAACCAAGATGATTCATCATCAAGGAAGTTGTTAAAGATCTTCCTAATGCTCGCTTTCTCCAACTCCAACCGCGGTCATATGAATTGGATGTGAATGGGAGGATTATAAATTGAACGAGTTCCTCTGCCACCCAAGCAATTGTGAAGGAAGGAACAGAGAGAAATCCTTTTTCATTTACATGAATTCCCAATTTCAATTAAAGTTGGATCTATTATGCTTATAGCAAGGATTCCTTCAATTTGGAACTACCTTTCAATTTCATCTCTTGCGAATCTGGTCAGAGCTTTCAGTGCGATCAATCAATTTGTAAATTCAATGTTCTCATTATATACATCTTTGTTTTTTAAGCAACTAACTACCTGTATTTACATCTGTACTTCGTATATTGGTATATGGCATATACCTATCCATAATATGAGAATTTTCATTTGGTTCATAAATATTGACCAAAGCTCACCTTGACGCTGCTCCGCTGGAGAGACGTAAATGATGAAAAAATTGAACCTTTTTTCTTTTTCAATCTTGAATAGACAATGAATCAAAGTTAATAAATTATTCGATCAACTGATGTATTTAGTAAGCGTATCCAACCGTATTTATTATTTAAATGTTATGAATTTACTTTTCTTCAGCGTCCCTTGCTTTGTCTCTTGCATCATGGGCCATGTGCTCCTCTTCAAAGTAGAGCTTCTTATTCCGATCCAGCTCCTGCACAGTGTATTGCACTTCCTTCTGGACCACTTGGAGTTGGTCAAGACATTTCTTAGAGGCTTGGAGCTTTGCATGGCGGATCGTCTTGGCATCGTCTGTGATCTGCTGTTGGAAGACCTCAACGGCCGCAAGGCGTGCTCGGGCCAATTTCTCATTTTCTTCCAAAACCGTTCGCCAAACGTTCCAAACATTCCTAAACAACTCCTTTTGAAACTCCTTGATTGAAAAAAGTAATGGGAAAACTGTTTCGGAGATCCCATGGGACCAATCTGACGGCTCTTGTCAAAACCATTCCTCAATTTCGGATATCAAACACGCCCATCTTATTGTTACAATTACTAATATCTCCCATAAAACATTAAATCCCCACTTTGTATAGCAAACATGAAATATTTAAAAGAGGAAAAGGTTCTTTCAAAAATAATAAAAAACTTGTCATGTAATTTCCATTCAATCTCATCCAATTCAGACCCTAGACATTGGTTGAATACATCAAAGGCCACTTTCCACCTATTTGAATATACTCAGTTAAAGTATTTATTAAGGTGTAAAGAGACTATAAGGAAACTCCTCTAACAATGGTACAGAGCTAATGTCAGTAAGACATATATTGGGCATGTTATTAAATATTATCACGTTACGTTTAAGGATATATCTCGGGTTCGTTTATGAAGTCAAAATGATCTTCAAAGGCCGTTGAATGCAAATGATGAAGAAATGTAGGGCAAAGGAGCAAGTTGGAAAAAATGAGGAGATTTGAAATCATGGATCAATTTCTACACGTCGGAAGAATGTCCGGAGATGAAATCCACCAAATTTCCTTCTATTTTCGCCCTCAGACTCTCCGGCCCTCAGATTACCATATGCTTTGGTATATAAATGCTTTTAAAGGTAAACCCCTCTGATTATTGGCACATTCAAATGCGCCTTGGGAAAAATGTAATCCTTGTTCAATTACTTTTAATAATACATTTTTCAAGATTTGAACCAAGGGCTTAAAAATTTCATTAAAATCTTACCATTGCTCATCCTCATCTTCATCGCGTAGATCTGGAATGGAAGGAATCTTCTTGTTCAGATATTGACTCGACACTTTCAGCAAGGACTAAAAAGAGAAATAAATAAATTGGAAATTGAACATCAAAAGAGGAAATGAAAAAAACATCCAAATGCTCACCTCTGCATAGGTCTTTTCAATCACGGATCGCTGCTTCGTGAAATTCCTAAATAGACAAATGAGAAAAATGAGCTTCGTAGAGAAATCTCTAATTTGCAATGGTCATTGAAGTAGAAAATGAGCAAGTTGATAGAGAGGAATAATTGAATTATTTTTAATTGAATTCACTTCGTTAGAACATTACCGGATATCTTCAAGGAGATCGCACTCGTGTTGATTTTTAGCTTGGAGCCTCGCAACCTGCTCGCTGTGAACATGCTTCAGAGTTTTCAGGTACGGACCCTGGGAATGATAAACACATGCTTGAACGGTTCTAATTCTCAAAGATGATTTCGTCTTTGGATTTATTTTATTTACAAATTATCTTGGAAATTTACAGTTCGATAATGTTCTTATTATGCTCATAAGTAAAAAGCTCATTTGCTACTTAAAGGCTCAACTTTATAAAGAATAAATTGGCTTTCAATGTGTTTTTTATGTACATTATGTAAACAGCAAGTAATGTAGCTTTTCTCAAAATTAAGTGATTGACGTGATTATGATTATGAATGACTGCTTCAATTTCCTCATTCATTATTCATATGCAAATAAAAAAAGCTGAACTTTGAAAGATAAAATCACAATTGGCATGCAAAAATCCTAAGCTAAAAGAAATCTACTAAATGAGTGAAAATGATGAGCAAAATAGACTTTTATAAATACAAGAGTGTATTAGTATGTTAGATCCATTATTACTTTTACATCCTTTTATGCAAAATAAAATTGAATGATTTTGTTTAAATTGGGTATGTTTGAAGCATTGAGTTTAAATATTCAGAGAAAATGATATACAAGAAAAGGGGTGAATTATTGAGAAGGGAATGAAGGGAAAATAAATATGAGTCAAATTCGTCAGGTGAGTGAAGAGGAATTGGAAAAAGGATCGTGTGAAGCGAAGTACTTTGTCAATATTTAATGTGTCTACTACTTACATTTATAGTTACAAAGAACAAATTGGAGAGAAACAAAAGCAATTTATATCCAATATCTCCTTATAAACACATTCTTATTATGGTGGCAAGTCCTTAAATAATCCATATACGACGACTGTGAACTCAGACCCAAATGTTTCATCTTTTCTTAACCAAACACCAAAAGTGAGCTTGAACAGTTTTAGATTCGTTTTAAAGGAATTGGAAAAAAGTACTTTAGACATTTAATTTCCATAAAACTTTAATGTAAATTTGGTGGAAACCTCATTTAAGAAATTTAAAAAGTGATTTCGCGAAATTCAATAAAAATGGAGGCTCAAGGCCAAGGATATATTACATATTTGGGAAATTGAAAAAATTGAGAAATAAATATTGATAGAGCGGTAAAAATGGATATTTTGCAAATTCTCATATGTGAAAATTTTTGATCCGTAAAAGTAAATGTAAATCATGCGGTTAAAGATACGGTGTGAATTTTTTGGTCCTTTTGGTCATCGCTCATTCAATTCAATTTTTTAAATTGTTGTCAGTGAGGGGATGAAGGCCATCAGGAATTTTCAAATTGGAATTCTGAAAATTGATAAGAATGATTGTCCATTTGGTCCTTGGGTCAAATACTTTTTATAGAATTTTTAATCAATTTAATGACCATCTTTTCCTCAACCAAATTCCAATTTAATATTTAACTTCATCGAAATTTTCTTCAGTAAAGCGTAGGAAATTAGAATATGAAACTCAAGAAATCTTATCAGAAGAAGGTTTTTGAAAATCCTTCATGATTTCACTTACATAATTGAAATATTTATGACTCTTAAATCTACCTATCTAATAAACATAAAAGGAGCCATAAATATTTCAATTAAATTATCAAATAATATAAATATTATAAAATTTAAGATGTTTACCATGAATGTGAATATGTTATAATTTTTATTTACACGACGGAATTAAATCTCATTGTTAACGTTTTATAAATGGGATGGAAATCTATTTACTTAATTACTTATTTACGACAGAAGTAAACTAATAAAGATTACAGATTTGGTTTTAAGAGAAAGTGTGAAAGTAAATGGTGAAAGCGGATGATGTTTGGATGCAATTCTTTCCATAAAATTTAAAAATCTCATTTGCGTTTCTTTTCATTCCAAATGAATTTCACATTCTTTATCCCTTTATCAATTATTAATTATCAAATTCCCATCATGCAAAATTAATAACCCCCAAACAAAATATAATTATAAAAGAAATTGCCAATTTTAATTTCCATACAAAATAAAATCCAATAAACATTAAACAATGATACTAAAACAATAATTAATCAGATCAGACCAATAAATAAATTTCATTTGAATTTCCCCAACTATTTCCTTTTCCAATATGAAAATAACGGGTCAAATGATGTAAAATCTTAGTTTTTAATTAATTAGGAATTAAAGTGGTCAAAGGTTAATTTTTTCTCATGTAAGTCTGACCTTCCTCACGGGTGGAGGCTGCATGGTTTCCGCCGGCCTGTGACGATTTCTTACTCCTTGTCTCCCTTCGACTGAACTCCCGTTTCGATGTATTGATCCTCTAGGAAGGGGAACTCCACACGCATGTACACACTCTCGGGCGGTTTCCCCCTCTGACGAGGAAACGACTCGAGAACATTGGAAAACCTCACCTTCGCTTTTATGCAATTATGAAAGAATTACGAGTCGGGTTTTCTTTTCACAATTATGCAAACTTCCCATTATATGAGAAAAGGCCATTTGAATAATTAATCGAATTGTGTATTAAATTGAGGATGAATTATAAAAGCTTTTGTTTGAATGCAGCCAAGGGTTAGAGCGACATGGTTTTTAAAATCCTTGTTTTGAATTTTTAAGATTGAATCTTGGGAAAAAAGCGTTATAAAATGAATAGATGACTTTCCCAAGTCCTTTACCTTGATGGAAAATAAGAATTTGATCTTATTGGATAAATGAGAGGCGAATTGAGATCGAATCTCATCTTTCCCCTCCATTTCATCCCTCTCAGCTCTTGGGATTTTCAATTTGTCACTCTGTCAGTTGATTGGAAGTGGGAAGAGATCGAGGAATTGTTGAATTCCGACCGCTTCAAAGAATTCACCACAAAGTCCGTGTATTTCCAAATATTGTAATTGGTTCTTTTGACGTCCGAAGACTCTTTTGAGTTTCACTTTGAAGTGGCGACGTCCAACGTTCAGTGGTTTATGAATGGGAAGTTTCATTTACAGGTTTTTCACATCCATATTAAGGACCTTCGCAGCATCACACACATCTGTCAGATATTGATGAATTCCCTGACAGAAATTTAACTGCTTTGCTATATAACAGTTAAATATATTTATATTGTACAAGTCTACCACATGATAGAAATATGTACATAGATCAAAGATCTGTTTATAAATATACGTAGGTATAATATATTACATATATAAATATTGTATTTATTATTTGTTTGTTTGGTTCAAAAAGGAAATATTCTCAATTTGATACTTTTACCAACTTCTCATATTTCCTTCAACTCATTAAATATCATCCATGTCTTTTCAACTATTAATGAGGAACGACGTTTGGTTTCATTCTCAATATTATTTCATCCCTGACCCCGTAAGTTAAACATAATATCAAATTTCGATCTGGCATTATTATGGTACTTTTATTGAGAAGATTGGACTCGTTGAGAAGATCTCAGTTACATAATTGAGAATTATTTTGGAAAATTAAACCAACACGGCGTCAAACGTCAGCATGGCAAACTTGTGATTTATTTGAAGAGTGAAAAGAAGAAAGTTTATATTTAAGTAAGAAAGATGGCGTAGAAAGTGGAGAAAATTACTTTCACTCAATTCGAACCTCAATTGGGGTCGAATGAGAAAATTGAACAACAAATTGAAATCACTCGATGTTAAAATATGCTCTTTTGCATATGCATTAAATGAGGGATTTAAATTCATAAAAACGGTTAGCATAAATTTAACCATTTGTCATGTCAAGTTCACTTAAAACATTTTATAGGTCAGGGTTTGCAAATAAAGCTTAGCCCAAGGTTTTTGTTATAAAATTTCAAGATGATGAGCTTAAGTTAAATCCTTTCCTTAATCCATGAGGAATTTGGGAATTTATAATTTATTCCAATTTTAATTTATTAAACTCTTATGCAAATATATTATTTCCTCTTCTTTTCAACATGTAACCAACTTGGGATTATTCCATGTACTTCCATGTCTGGTTGGATATATAGAAATGCACCGTTTGAATGATAATCTTTTTTTTCTTTTAAACGGAATTTCCCAGAAATTCCTTACCTCAAACCCAGGAATGAAAAAAAAGAGGCTCGAGTCGAATTTGATACCCTTTGAAATTGTATAATTTAGCCTGGAGTTGGTTTCGTCTAGGAGGAATAATCGGAAGTGGAAGTTTTATAAAGATCTTTCATTGGAGAAACCCCCTTTGCGATAATGGATATATTAAAGCCTGGTGAACATTTCTACTTATGAAAGATCATGTTCATACCTATACGAATTTCATGTTTTATTCATTATTCTTTTATATAATAGAAATAGGTGATGTTGTTAAATAATATTTGCAAATATTGAGTTTACTCCCATCATTTTATTAGATTTAAGACGTTGGAGATAAGCTCATTGGGACAGTTTCACATTTTCAGCTCGATTGAACTTTTTTTGTGAATCTGTCTAAAAAGTTATTTCACTGATCAAATTTATTGTATAGTTTGTATTTTATTTATACAATATTTGCCAAAAGCGCTTACATTTCTATTAAGTTTACCATATACACTTTTATGATCCGATTGTACTTCAATTTAAAAGGGACAAGTAATGTGTTTTCGTTCAAGATTTTGGCTTAAGACATTGGTTAAGGAGCTTAGGAAGATACTAATAAAAATTTTAATTATCATTTAGTGTTATTGTAGCGTGTCCAAGACAGGGCCTGGAGATTGTTTATCGCCCTCAGCTTAACTCAATTATCCCCTGATTGAAATAAACGATGAAAGAGGGACGCCCATTTTTGCAAGTTAATTAACCCGCGTGGGAGATCAATGAATTAAAGATGGTTTGATCCGAGAAGGGTCGTTGAAGTGGAACTCGATGTTCCATCGACAAGGTCAATAAATATTTCCATGTAAGAGTGTCTCTCAGGGGGAGTTTTTCTCGAGGGCCGAGGTGGGATGATTTAAGGGAAGGTGTCATCTCCAGAAATTGTGGGAATTAGCCCTCAGCTCCCTCGCCAATGAATGGGAATGGAGGAATGTTTGGAGGAGCCGGCGGGAAAGATGGGGTCGATCGATCGCCCGCCCCCGCGCAGCTTCCTCTCTCTACTTACCTCGGAAGTAGGCAAGCGTGTGCGGACCTCTCCGCTCCCGCTCTGCCCCTCGTCTCTTTCCTCAGGAAGGCGCCGAGGAATTTGGACGGAACCTCCACGGCCATCCAAATGCTCCCGGGATCTTAGTTACAGGTAACGGTGCCTTTCACTCTACCACACTTCCCTTCCTCCACACAACTGTCTTTCCCCGGCTGGGACGGGCAAGTAAGCGTTTCCCCACAAGGAGAATCTTCCCCAATGTATTAATTGAGAAGGCATAAAAAGGGTTTTTTGAAAGGGGCTTAGGAGGTGTATTGAATGGAGAAAGGGAGTGTAATAATCCTTCTCGAGGCGGAGGAGGAGAGAGCTCATAAAAGATTCCCTCCTTCATAAATGATACAATGGACCGTGTGACAAAGGGAGTTTAAGCATATACATAATTCCGATTTCTTTGACCGGATTACTCTGTATGTTTGTCTGTGGTGGAAAAGGATGAGGCATTGTTTGGGCCGAGTAAGGGAAGGAACAATGGGGGACAATGGGGTTTGAATTCCAAAATACCCGCAGCAGAAACATTTGGAAAGTGAGGAAATTCCCTGGAATTAATAATGGGACTTATTTCGCACAGCTTCATTAAACGGAAGATTCGAATTGATTTGTGCAAAGTGGTCCTCAAATTCCACCGCAGATCCCCTCACCTTTCACCTCCCTTTTGAAGGGATAGGGGCTCATAGGGAAGTCTATGTTTGTATATGGGAAGTCTTTAGAATTCCAGAAAGGGAGTTCCACATGGAAACCACATCATTTGCATTCTAGGGCGGAATTTCTCCTCAAAATCCTCCACGTTTCGGGAAATCCATCCATCATAGAGAAAGAGGGCGGGGGTTTTCACCCACCTTCTGCCCAATCACTCCCACAACAAAGAAGGGAAATTTTAATTAAAATCCCACCAAATTGATGGGGATGGGAGAACGTCTTTTTACATATGAGCCTCATTAAAAGGAAAAAAGGCGTCTCGGAGTGGAGGGAATCAATAAAGGACCTCGTTATTCCTAATGACAAAGAAATTAATATTCCGACCCTCCCGCCAAAGGCCTCTTAAATCACGCCCAATCATGTAGGAATGATTTAATAATTAAGGTCGGGTTTGGGGTTGGTTGGTGGATCCGATTGTTCCGCCGGTGTCGTGACTTTGTATCATAAATTTCCCCGTTATTTAGATTAAATGATTGAGGGAAAGGTAATGAACTTTGTGTCGGGAAGCGACCGAGGTTTGTTCGAGGTCTCGCACCGCCCCAGGGCGAGAGACATCAAGAGCCTGTGGATCCTTCTATTGACGTCATCAAGGCCCAGGCCACGTCATAATCAACTCCTAGGGCCACAGGGAACTCCATCAATGGAGTTCCAGGAAGGGAATATTTAAAACCTTGTTCAACAAGATGTCTCGTTGGGTAAATAAAATATATTATTATTATAAGTAGGAAACAGACCAAGCCCATATTTTATGCAGGATGGGCCATGGGGGTTGCAAGTGCAGGGATTTCCTCGAGGGCGAAGAATAATGGAAAATAAATCTAGGATTTGTTCTTCAAATATTCATAGGGAGACAATAAGAGGCGACGTTTTTATTTCTCCCTTAACGCTTCATCGAACATTCCGGAGGAAAAATGTGAATCTCTCGGTCGCGGGAGCGGCGGAATGGGAAACCCAGACATGTTGGGAAATCGGACAAATCGAGGGTTTTCCTTTCTCCAACAGGGACAAATGGCCGTTGTCAAATGGGGGAGGACAGGTAGGGTCCCAATTAGCCCCATCCACCCCTTCCGGAGGTGGGCAAATGGGTCGTCGTCGAGGACTCCCGCCGAGGCCCCTCGAGGGAAAATCGACCAAATTCCTTTTCAATCTCAATGTTAAGTGGAGCAGTGAAAGGAGGAGCTCATCAGGTTCTTTGAAAATTAGATTCAAAAATGGATCTTTCACTCCTTCCTCGAGGGACACTTTTCCTATAGGTTCGGGAACTTTGGAGTGGAACAGATTCCGACGTTGTCAAGGAGGGAATGGATTCTTTCATCTCTCGGACCACCACCATGTAGGTTATGTGCATATGGATCCCATGACTCGCTCAGAAAGCAAATTGAATCTTCAGTGATCGTTCTACCCGAGAGGAGGTGGAACGTCTCCTTGAGAGATTTCCTAATCCCTCCTTCGCTCTCATTACGAGCCCGAGAAAGGTTGGCCCGCCCTTGAAAGGATTTTGGATCTATAAATCCACTTCAATTAATTCCTCACCTTCCCCCCTCCTCCGACCAACCCAACATGACCCAATTAACCATGTGAAACCTCTTTTTACAACATCACCAACTCACTCCGTCTTTTCCCATTTTTTCTCTTTTCAGATCTTCGTCATTGAATTGGCAATCAAATATGTGGTTGGGAGGGAAAGGGAGAATTTTCTTCGTTTCGGCCCAAATCACCATCTTCTTCATTGGACTCATTCACATCATGAGCACCATTGCTCAGTAAGTTCCCTTAATTACTTAATTAGCAGATTCCTATCATGAACCCTCATTGAATGAAATGATGGACAGTGAGCAAAAGATCAACTTGAGACAAAGGGAAAAGCAGATTTTGGACGACATCCTGGGAGGTACTTATGATAACAAGATTCGTCCGTCTGGTGCTAACGGAACAGGTAACCTTCGACCTCTCCTCCAATTACTAGGGAAACTCATTTCCCACATGATGACACGGCTGAAACAGAAATTCATTATGTGGACCGTTTATGTGCATCGGGTCGTAGGGTCCTATAGGGGCCCTGTGAAAAACACACATATATGGGACGTATGGTAAATACTATTTAGTATATATATGAAAGTGGAGAGGAGGAACTCGTAAATGTTTACGGACGGTCGGAGAAGTTCCGAATAACATTTGAAGTAAATATTAGATGGAAGTGGACTGGAAGGACTTTCATTTTAACGACCGAGAAAAATTTGTGTTTCAAATGGGGAAATTACGATTCGACCACATGCATCGCGAGTGTGTTGGACTTCCTTATCATCGACCCTTTTCAATCTGAATGGGTGATATGGGGCGATTAGCTTATCCACCTTAGTGGGAGTTTTTTATGCCACGACACGTTGAGTCACTCCTTCCTGAGTGTGATTCCAAGTGAAATAAAAATGATAACGAAGGAGTTAGAGGGTGAGAAATGTGTAATAGGACCACCCTTATAAATAGGATTCCCTTTAATCCATCCTTGCGGCCACTTTGAACCTGATTTGGAAATTGCAAATATTTGCATATTTTGAAAGGTAAAGAGAAGTTGGGGAGTTGGAAAAACTTTAATCTCCTCAATTTTGTATGGGAAAGAGGAGAAGTTTTAATTAAGTCGTAATGTTGAAAGAATTTCTCCACGGTCACCTCACTTCCACAATTTACCTAAACTAAAGAAAGTTCCGGGAGAACTCACCGTTTCCAATTGTAAAACAATTTTCAAACTTTCTATCCTGGATTCTTCCTCCCTGGTTTGGATTGGATTCCGGACCCCGACCGCACGTCAGGAAACGTCTAGCCAGAGGTTTTAATAATCCCCACAAAGGAAATATGATTTGGCTCAAAGGGAATCCTCCCAGACTTTTATCAACTTCCTCCAAAGGATCAATTAAGGAAAGTCAAAGGACTTCCTATCCAATGAATAATTTTTATCCAATTGGTCCAAATAAGTGAAACATTTCTCCTCATCAATAATTCATCCCAGGCATGACGCGTTGTGTTGGGTGGAGAGCCAAGGGGGAAATGGGAGACAACGGTCATGAATTACACATTTAAATCTTCGGCCCTCCAAAGACATAAAAAGGGAATTTGGGGATCGTGAAGTTGAAACAGCTCATATATGAAACTCCCTTACATATGTCCAAACACAGGTCCCATAGACCGGAGGAGTAATTGGTCTTCTACTCAATTTGTTTTACGCTCACTTTCCCAGTTGACTCAAACCTTCCTTTCATTATTACAATTAGCGTTATTAAGGAAAGTTAGGAAAGTAATTGGAATTAAACTCCAAACTTTCCTCTTTCAGATCCCATAGAAAACAACTTTCTTGAGAATTATCAATCCGGCCGATATATCTTATAAAGAGAGAACTTGGACAATAAACCCATGTTTACATAAGAATAATATACTTGGGATACAATTCCCTTTACACCCAGCTACCAATATAAGGAGATTTTGTGAATATATATTCTAGCCACTTGTATTGATTCTAGTACAAACGGATGTACTATAAGGATTTCCACAAAGGTGATGTTCTTGAGATTGATAAATGAGGGAAGGTAGATATATCTAACTATAATATATTACTCTGCAGATGTTGGGAATGGGCCTGTAGTTATATAAGTTTAAGCAGACAGATTGGAGGTCTGAATTGATTTCCACATCGATTAATTGCCAAGGGGGATTTCCCTATTAATTGGTCCCTCCACACTAGACGTAATATGGGGAACTTAATGAAAAAATGACGGACTTTTTATGATGACCAGGGCCAACAATCGTTTTAGTCAACTTGTTTGTGAGGAGCATAGCCACAATTGATGACGTGAAAATGGTAAGTGGGCAATCCCACGCAGCCAGATCCCCGATTCCGTAGTTACCTTTTAGTGACCGTAGACCTCCCGCGGGGACTCCCATTGTTTCGCAACACGAGGAAGGAGCCAAAGACCTTGCTGGGCTCGCTGTCAAAATAGTTGCAAATTTAGTTGTTGATTCGCCAACACTTTATGATTTAAGAGTCGTAGAGGCTGCGCTTCCTCCGTTTATACTTTTCCTTCCCTTCTCTATTGACACACGTGGGGGTTTGCTTGACCACCACCATCTTGGAGATCTCCGACGGTTCTTGCACGACACTTTCCCAAAATCCATTTCTCGGCTTCAAACTGAAGAGCATTTTTAATTGTAGTTTGACTCATTTTTGAGCATGGGACTTTTGATCACCGGTCCCTAATTAGCATTCAACTGCTTCCCATCGGCGAAACTTTCCCCACGTCGCACCCATTTTTGTCTTGGTTGGATGGCATGCGAATAATTTTGATATTTTTCCCCGAGGATTAGTTGGCCAAATTAGCCGCACCTGTTCTCGCGCCCTTTCACGTCCCTCTCGAGGGGAATTTCACCTTGGGAGAAAGTGACCACGTGGAGGTCGTTAGGAATATTTGCCCTGCATGGAGCCCAACAAATGAGAATTGACTTTGGAGGATGAAGAAAGGACGAACGTGACACGTTTCCTCGATTTCCCCACTTCACCTCCAGTCCTCAGACGCCCAAACAACTCCTTGGCCCATTCGGGACAATGAGGTTCGGAGGCTCTCAGGCTGAGAGGATGAAGAGCCTCATTTGAATTTTCTTCTTGGTAGCCATCGTGAGAGATTTCGCCCAATGCCACGACCTCGTCCAAACAAATTCATCTCTCATGCTATTCATAAGACGCCCCCGAGAAAGGAACATATATACGAGATATAGAGAACATATTTGATAAATTATTGACCCAATCCCATACGAATTCTGTACATGTTCTTCCTTCGCACCTCACATTAGCTCATACTAAATATTCCCACATCGCGCGGAACATACAAATACTAAACATTACAAGGAACATAATATTTATTAAATTAATACATTGATTAATGTGTAATATTCATAGCTTAAATGATTCCAGCAATGTTGTATGGGAGGGGGTAATTAAAGAATTTCTTCATTTTGGCCACAGGAGCCACAGATGTAACTGTGAATTTGTTCTTACGGTCCATCAGCAAGATAGATGATTATGAAATGGTAAGTGGGGTTTTCCTACCGGGTCTCCGCTATAACTAAAAAACAAAAACCAACTCGAGAAACGACCCAGCAAAATCCGCTTGAATCCTCTCAACATGGAAACCTATTTGGAATTCCTTCCAAATAATCTTCCTTTAAATTCCCAAACACGGCCATTTTGAATAGATTTTTACAGGGGGATTTCAATTTCATTTCCATAAATGATTCTTCGGATTAACTTCCTTCCACCTTTGTATTTATTTATTATTAAAAAAGAGGGGATGGTGCCATCAATCCAAACCCGGATTTCCATCTTTCAATGAGATCCATTTTTGAGCTGTGAAGACTCATCTCCTTTCAATCCCAAGTTGAAAAGAGACGTTTTCATGTCCATGAGGAATAAAGGAGTGAAATCCATTTCTTGGCACTGATAAATCAACTCGATTGGCGTGGCGGGAAGGAGAAATCCAATATACTTATTTATTTATTTATGCATGGGAAAAAGATGAGAAAATGGGAGGGAAGAGTTGATTTGAATAATATATCCATTCCATGGCGATGATGGGAATCTGAGAAACACACACGCCTGTAAGATCTCTACGACTCATATGACACGCAAATAAAATGATTTTCCCACTTTGATAACAAGTGCTCTAAATTTGGACATTTTTCCAACTTGTGATGGTTCGTTTAGTTGTGTGAATTCAAAAGTCCCTGTCCCTTTCGCATCCTTTATTCCCCATTGGCGGGAATGGCTAAAACGGGGAAATGAATATAAATCGGCGGAAAAGTTATTGTAGGTGTGTTAATGAGGGTGTGTCTCGATTCCCCCTCATCATCATTTTTCTCCGGGCGGGAGGAACGGGAGCGCGGGGCTCCTCGGAGAAATCGACCGGCCGTTCCCTTTATCATTTTAAAGAATCTGCCCATGGAAGTTGGGGTAATCCGCTTGGTCCTCGACGGAGAGTTTTTATGGAACCTTGTTATGTTTCATGAGGTTGGTCCTTCGTAATTTTCCACTTCAGTCTCTCCATTCTCATCCCATTAGTTAGTTAATGGAGGAGATTCATCCGTCGAGATGGTCCCTTACAAATTACTTTAATTACCTTCTTTACGAGAGACCGAGAGGATCTTTTCCTCCCCATCACTCCAAACCCCTTATCTCGGCCCCAACAACGAGGAGGACTAAAATGGCCACTAAACTTTAAACGCTTTTATGTAGAGGAAAGAATCCCTGATTTAATATTTTTGGAAATGGAGAAGCCCTCGATCGAGGTCTCTCTGAGGATTGGTGATTGGAAGGAAGATTTACATGGAATTAATTGAGTTGGGAAGTTTCTCAAGGTATTCAATTAGGCCTTTCAATTCAAACCTCGTCCCTTTCCCCTCCTTTCTCATTAACTCATTTCCCATGGAACACTTTTCCGTCTTCCACACGAGATGTTTATGAAAAATAATAATGGAACCCAATGACGCAGTTCCTAACTTGAACCAACGAGGCTCATCAATTTCTAATTACCCGCGAAGCTCCTCAAATCAACGGCCGTTTTAATATCACTTTTAATATATGGAAACTAAAGATGAATCAACAGTTTGGCCAAATCCTTCATCGATCATCTCCCTTTAATTAAAAATGGGACAGATGGGGAAATTGGGGTTTATTCGAATGTATATTAATTTTATCATTGAGTTGAATTCAAGCGGATTTTGCCTTATGGAAATTTAATTAAAATTTGAGAACTAATCTACTGGTATTAATCATGACGCACCAATAACATTTTCAATTAGTTTTTTAATTACAATTCAGAAGTAATGTAATATCAATTATATAGGAAAGTAATAATACAACTTTTAGCTAATATAAATCAATTTGGGTAAATGAGAGATTCTTTGAGTTGCTCAATTGACTTTTCAAGTAAATGATTGGTTAGTGTTGTGTAAATGCTTCTTTCAACTATTTAATTAGGTAGAATTAAAAGGAGCGGGGGATTTGAACTAACCGGAAGCGATAGAAGACTATTGCTATAATAATAATTACTCTCCTAACATTACATGAACCAACCATTAGGCACAACTCGAGAGTAATTGTAGAGGGTTTATTACTAATTATGTAAGTATATCTCCTTCATGCTCTGCGCTTTGAGAACTCTCACGTTTAACTCTGTACGTTCTGTCTATTAACAATCTCAGCATCTTTTGTATGGTCAACTTCATTCAACTCCGCCGCATTGACTCACACCAAGTTCACTTCCAGGTGCTAATTACGATTCACTCCAAGACCTTCTTTTAAGACTTTCACATTATTCCGCGCCGATTTTAAATGTCTGAGCTTGTTTTTCTAACACACCTCGACTGCTCGTTCTCTCTTGTTTCTGCTCTCATGTTCCTTGTTTTCCTCTTCGTGGGTCTTTTGACGTAGCAGGAGCTTTGAGTCCAAAGCCGCTTCACACAATGCTGAACCAAAGAGAGAGATATTTAATATGGATTTGTTTCTGTCGCAAGTTTGTGAGCACTCAATCCCACCACTTTCTCACACTTTTCCATCCAACGTGGAGATCGAAGGATTCATTTCGGACAAAGGCCGTTAATTGACAAAGTCCCAATAAGGAAGTAATGAACTCAACGTCCATTTCCATTTTCAAAGGATGTGTTGCACAAAGTAAGTTTGGGAGAAGGAGAGAAACATTTTCATTAGCTTTTAATTAATTTTCCACAAAAAGTCCTTGAAGCCGTGAGGAGTCTTTGAACATTGTGAAGAGCCCTCCAAAGCCCCTTCACTCCCAGGGACATCAATTGCATTTAAAATCGCACTTGCTCATAAATTCATTTATTAAATTGAAGTGATTGTAGATGAACTCGGAATTCCCCCCCAAGCTCCCCGCGGCATCCCGACAACTCTCATACGATGACTTTAATTCACACCGGAAAAGCAGCAACCTTTGTCCTTTAGGCCGCCAAATTACCATTTCCTTATTAACTCCTTACTTTCCTAATTCAATTATTTATTAAATTCCTCCAGAAAGCAGCCAACTTTCCCACCCACTTTCACTTTGAATAATTAAGGTACAATAAACTAGAAACCATGTTGGGGGATTCTTCCATACAAATAACAAGGGACATAAATATATAAAAGGGGGATCAATAATTTATAACCATTTTTTCCAACGTAAATCATTTGGGCGGAAATGAGGCGTATTAAGAGAAGGAGTAAACCTGATGAAATATGATGATTGCCTATATGCTTAAATTACATATAACTATTATACATTTTACATTCCTTGTCCTCACGAGGAAACCAACAACCCCTCAGAAGCCTTCAATAAAAGGATAGAAATTGGTCGGGGATTTTTCTCAATTAAAAGTGTTGAGATTCCGCGGCGGTTGCATGTCTTTCCTCATTTCTCTCTCCCGAAAAAGACACGTTGGGGAGCGGAGAGGGAAAAGTGGGGAAATCTCCAAATCCATGTCAGGGAGACCGATGGCTTTCTTTCAATAACTCGATTGATGCAAGTTGACACGGCATGTTTTTTTGATTCGCTTGATTCGCTTCTCTCTGCTCACAGTCGCTTTTCTCTTTCGGCTTTTGCTTTTCCTCATTAGACTCAAGAAGAGCTCTGCCAGTTTGAGTTAGTGAGAAAAATAAATATACGTCCTTAGTTCACTAATCCTTTTACAATGCTACATAAATCCAAAACACACACAATAATGATTCAATATTTATATACACATTAAATATATCCTTAGACTCCTTAGTAGTATTAATGATATAGTAGGAAAAATCAGATGATATGTAATGAATATAAATGCTTTGATTCTTAGTTATGTAGCTATTTAATTCAGTTTTGAAAATGTTAGACTTAATACACCCAGATTTGCAATGTTTGAGAGGAATTTCGATCAACCGATGTTTGTTAAATATTGAGCTTTAGGAAATAGGGACGGATAGTTCGAGAAAGGGAAATGAACGAATTTTCTATTTCCCCAATTGAATGAGAAATCCCATCCTCTGGCCAGAGTTTAAATGGGGGTGAAAGAGGTTTTCAAAAATGAGCTCTCTGGAGCGTGGCGGAAATGAGGGTCGATGTGATTTCCTTATCAATTCCTTCCCCAAGGGTTTTTTCCAATTTGGACCAACGGAGCGCGAATGGTGGTCGCCTGGAGAGGAACGGTGTGGCGGAAGCAATCGCACTCCACATCCTACCCATTACCTCATCTTCATCATTGAGGAATGAATATGAGGAGAATAAAAATAAAGATTTATTTCCCAATCCCGAAAACTCCAAAATCCTACCTTTTACTCACAATCCCACCGCTTGTGTCTCCCCCGATTTTCAATCTCTTTCTCGAACCTTCCAGCTCTCAACACCATACATTTAGCCGCTCTGTCCGCCAGACCCTAAGTTTTCTTCAAACATCGGTTAGGCATTTCGGATGAAATGAACACACACACAGATCCACACACGAGTAGAACGAGGATAGGAGTATGTGAGGCGTAGAAGTAACCCTTAAGTGAAGTAGAAGATCATTTTTAATATGCGAGACACTCCTGGCCCTTTTGGCAAATTTCCTAAAAGTTTCCCTTTCAAATTATGAATTTCTCTCATTGTAGGAGTACAGCGTGCAACTCACTTTCCGAGAGCAGTGGCTCGACGAGCGCTTGAAGTTTGACCATTTGATTCCTGAGAACTTGAAGGAAAGAGCCGAGACGGATAAAAATGAGAAAAAAGGTAATGGACGTCGTGCATAATAGACTTACATAAATGGGGATATAGTGACATCAGGGAGGAATTTTTCCTTGTCTTGTCTTTCCCCGTATGTCGCCCTCAGATCAATCTCTCTCGCGATCGACTCGGAAGCTAAAGGAAAAAAAGTCCCAAATCTCTCCGCGACAACTTGGAAAGACCTTGGGAAAACTCCCCTTTGGGGACTTGTCTTAAATATTTAACTCCGAGGAACCATTTTCATTTAATCATTAATTAATGGGGAAAGTTCTCCAATTACAAGAAATATGTTTGAGTTGATAAATGGGTGATCGCAGATTATAGATTGCCCTCTGTGAGATTAATTATTGAAAAATCGGGTAATAGCCATTTGATGGTCGAGCGTGTTGGGATTCATTTGTATTGGGTTTGAGATTCATTTTCATGTCAGGAGTGATCTGGTGCGGGGCGAAACGCGTTTTTAATTTATAACGGATTTCTTTTTCAATTTCTTTCCTTCTCGGTCTGAATGGAAGGATATATGTATATATTATTTATAAGTTATAAGTATGTGATATATAGGGTACTTGTAAATATATTGGATGGAAGTTTGGGCATGTTTAAAAAGATTTCTCCAGACAATGATTGATTAATTCTCCTTTCCTTTTACAGAGAAAATCAAATACTTGACACTTACGGATTCAGACCGGGTCTGGATGCCGGATTTATTCTTTTCAAACGAGAAGCAAGGACATTTACACAAAATCATTATGCCTAATGTGTACATCCGAATTTTCCCAAATGGAGAAGTATTATACAGCATACGGTGAGTTTTTAAATCCCCGTTTCTCATCTCCTGCAACAATTGTCAAGGAGTTGGAAGTGTCGGGGAAGTGCAGCATAAAAAGGTTCCATCGTCAAGTCGGAGTGGAAATATGTTAAAATGGGCCACAGACGGCTCCTTCTTTTAATCCCCTCAAACGAGGAGGGAAATATAGTTTTATTCAAATGACCCTTTTTATGCATCCTCATATGCTGATTTGGGCAATTCCCTTATTACACAATCTGAATAAATGGGACAAGTTGTAAAAAGGGGCTAAAAAGGAATAAGGACAAAACATAAAATTGAATTTAAATGCACAATAAGCATCACAGCAGAGGAAGTGAAAATAATGCAAATTAATTCCCAAGCGCAGGAGGCTCCAAAGAGAAAACTACATAGTAGTGCTAATAGAAGGCCCATGGTTGCAAATGGCTTTGGAGAAATAAATGATGTGATTTGAGTAAAAAGGGGCCAAAAAACGCCGTTCTCTTTAATGGACCAAGCCATGTAATTGCAGGGGAAGAGATAGGAAAAATCCTCTGTCACTCCTGTCGATATTCATCATCCTCAAGTTTAATACTCACCCACGGCAGTTGCCCCATCCTCCTAAAAGCATCGTTCAATTCACGTCGACCCCAAAGCCCCTTCAGAATAAAGTGCCCAGCACCACTTGTAACAAAAATGCAAAAGGATCTTTCCTCGACTCTTCGGAATCGGCTCAGGAACAGATCCCAGGATGTATTTGGATCCACAGAGGATTTGCCCATAAAGGAATATCATCGGCTCTGTCCGCAATCTCTCCCCACCCAACAAAAACGCACCTCTGGAGATGTGCCGACATTAAATTCTTCCTTTTAAATTCTGCCTTTAATGGAACATTCAATGTTGCAGGATCTCCCTCACACTCTCGTGCCCAATGATCCTCAAGCTCTACCCGCTGGACAAGCAGACGTGTTCTCTGAGGATGGCGAGCTGTGAGTCCTCGTTCCTCTTTTTTCAATTAACTAATGCCGTGGTGTAGATGGGTGGACGACCGACGACTTAATTTTCAAATGGAAGAAGGAGGACCCGGTGCAGGTCACTTCGGACTTGCATCTCCCGCGGTTTGCGCTGGAGCAGTTCACCACGGACTACTGCGACTCCCAGACGAACACAGGTGAGATTGATTGCATAGTAGGAAGAATTATTACCGGGGGGTTTACAGGGGCGTACAGCTGTCTCCGTGTGGACCTGCTCTTCAAGCGGGAGTTCTCTTACTACCTGATCCAAATTTACATTCCCTGCTGCATGCTCGTCATCGTCTCCTGGGTTTCATTCTGGCTTGACCAGAGCGCCGTTCCGGCTCGCGTCTCCCTCGGCGTGACCACCCTCCTCACAATGGCCACCCAGACCTCGGGGATCAACCAGACGCTGCCGCCGGTGTCATACACCAAGGCCCTGGACGTGTGGACCGGCGTGTGTCTGACGTTCGTGTTCGGCGCCCTCCTGGAGTTCGCTCTGGTCAACTACGCCTCACGCTCCGACCAGCACCGCGAGAACGTGAAGAAACAGCGGCGGCAATGGGAACTGGAGCAAGCGGCCGCCCTCGAGGCCGCCGCGGCCGTGGCGGCCGACCGGATGGACGACGGCCAGGCCGTGTTCGGAATGGTCGGTCCCCAAACCTCGGCCTCGATCACGCTCCAGCAAAAGCCCCACGTCCGCCACCCGCGCGAGGCCTTGGCCCTCGACAAGGCCCGCCAATGCGAGATCCACATGGCCATGACACCGAAGCGTGAGGGCTGTGCGCGGACATGGCTCTCCAAGTTCCCCTCGCGCTCCAAGCGCATCGACGTCGTGTCGCGCATCACTTTCCCGCTCATCTTCGCGCTGTTCAACCTCGCCTACTGGTGCGCCTATCTCTTGCGGAAGGACGAGAACGAGAAGGACTAAGGACGAGGGCTCGTCGCGGGGGTCCTCATATCACACGGCCCAGTTCCATTGAGTTTCGTCCACAAGTGGAATCCGGATACATGGTTACTTCCCCAGGAATCTGCGGTGAGGACGGACCCTCAGACGCTGCTTCGGCCCCGACCTCAGAGCTTCCCGACGCCCCGACTCAAACACTTCCAAGATGCTCAGCGTCGCCCCACAAAAACAATACTCTCAAGGTGCTTCGACCACACTTAACTGTACAAGGGAATTTAGATACGAATCTCATTACTAAACTGACTTGTGATTGCTGTCTACGCTCTTAGCACCCACCACTCAAAATGCTCTTGTAGGGGCGCTCCAGCTCAGGATAGGAAAGTAGCCCCCGTTTATACTCGTGCTAGTGGTAAGTATAGGGACGACTCACGGCCCAAGAGATTACTACTTTACGAACCCGATCTCATCAAGTGTGGATGGTGTGTGTGTTTAGTGGGGCTTTTCCCTCCCATTGGAGCTCCGCTCCGACGAGTGCAAAATCCGTGATTTAACTACGCGAACTAAATTTAACTTCTTATATATCTCTACTACTATACTACCGAGTTGAGCCTGGGGTGAATTTCTCTGTTAGAACTGTGAGGTGACTACGATGGGAATTGATCAACTCCTAATCATTAACTTGTTACGGACGTCTTGAATAAAAATTTGCGAAAACACGCGTCAGTCATTTGCAAACATATACCACCCGCTCTTTCACACCGCCCTCATGCATTGGATAGGAATTTGAGACCTTTTCTTTCCATCCTTCGCTCCGGACAAACACGAGTATTGACGTGGAGGGATCTGCGGCGAGGGCATAATTAATCTTCGATGGAAATTGAGGCCTTCCGTTCTCATTTTCCCCTCCCGGGATCTGAAGAGGTTCAAATAATGATTTCCATTAGAAAGATTCACCCGGCCGTTCACCTCCTCCGTGTGTTGGATCTGGAGACGGTGGAGTGTTTGGGAAGATCTTGAGGTCCGAGTGGATCCCAAGTCCTTACAATCCACACATACATAAGTATGTACATATCATTACTTGCCCACAATTACTCATGCTTTGAGATTTGAATTGGAGAATTTGATTCTGGAATTCCCTGGCGGTCCGCCCCTCGTGCCTTTCATACACAATTGACTCATTTGGGATTGGAGGTCTTTGGGAGATTCCATGCGCCGCACCCTCACCGCAGCCGAATATATTTATTTATTTCCACACTACCTTAAAGCCCATTAGCCACGGGCTCTTACACGCTGCTCAAAACACCCGTCGTCTTCTCCACAAAATGCCCCATAATTCACAGGGCTGGAAATGGCCCTTGTAGGTCTTTTAGGTGGAGGAGGTCGGGGCCTTTTGTGAGGTCAAATTTCTTCCTTGAAGAGGGAAAGTGTAACGTCGTGGAGGAAATGGCCAAATGACGTCATGAACTACATGTATGTAAATTATCCTGAATGTGCTAGAGGAAATAACTACATGGCTATATGTATTTATATATGAATTTAGCATGTAGGGATGTTGTATATTTTAGACATATGACTCCAAAGGGTCTCCTGGTCCCTGTCGAGGGAAACATGAGATATAGGGAGGAATGTATTTCTTTATATGTACGAGCTTGTAAGTGGGAAACAATGAGAAAAAACTTTCTCCCCAGATTTCCAGACTTCTCCAGCTGGAAGAAACCGGAGTTTCTCGGTGCGTTCCTCCCCCAACTTTCCCCTTTACCTCGAACGGAAATTCCCCTTGCAACTCCTCAAAGTTCCTCCATAATGGAAGAGATGAACTCAAGGGGTCTCCAAACTGTGGTGCTAAACATTTATATCATTCACTCCGACCACCCCAAATCTTAATAACAAGGTTTAAATCAATGTGATAAAACGGGGAAGATAAAACCGACAGCCAATAATGTATCATCTTCTCCCATTATTGACATTTCCCAACAGCCATAAGAGAGAGAGATGAAAAAGGTTTCTCCTTAATACGATATGAGATCCAATCTTCACTTCAATCCCCCTCGAAAAAGTTTCCTTATCGGTGAGCGGAAATTCCCCTTCCTGTCATTTCCTACCTTTCACCACAACTCAGGGACATCTTGGATTAATTAAAACCCCTGTGGATGTCTCCCGATTTAAATCATATTCACATGTACATGGATAAATTGCTGGATTTGAATTTGGCTCGCATTTCCCTCCCTGCAGACTCATTCTTTGGCCGAACAATTGGTGGAGGACAATGGGGCTGAGAGATTGATACGGGGAATTGAAACAAAAGGAGACAGACCCTACGTCTTCCTATTACATTTCTCCTCACATTGTCATGAGTTCATCTCTAACTGATTATCCAACAAGCTTTCAATTCTCCTATCTCTCGTATCAAAGAGGATTTGGAGAGGAAATTTGTTCTCAGAATGGCCAACTTCTATATATGAAACAAACACGGGGTATTGTACATGACAAAGTAAACCTTTTAATCACATCTGCTAAAATTGATGTGGCAATATCATGGTAAACAAGAAAGGTACAAATACCGTTACAACCATAGCCAATCGCATTTATCAATCAAATCACATGTTGTTTGTCCCACTCAACTAATAAAAAAAACCAAAAAGACAGAATTGTAATTATATAAATAAATCATTTACAATTGAACAAAAGACATAAATAAGTGAACACCTATCTGTAGTAATAGGGAAAAAACCTATAAAAAATCCACCTTGTGAAATGAACGAGTCGATAAAGTTGGTTTTCCTTGAAAACACTTGGGATATAATATAAAGTGAAAAAAGCCTTTTCAACATAATGGCGAGTTCTGTGAGATTGAATATTAAAGCACTAGGAGGATCATGAATGGTTCCATAATGATTCTATGCACGCACAGGCATACATCTAAATAAATAAGCATTTAATTCTGAATTTATATGAAAATTATGATATAAAAAAAGTTTTATTTTTGTAATAAATCCAATTTATGTAGTTTTAAAAAGTGGGAATTAGTTGATCCAAACGTGTTTGATTGGTAAAGTAATTGAAAAAGAGTATGTATTTTGAGTGGAAGAGAAAAGTTATGGAAAGTCGGACAAGTTCCCAGTTGGAATCCCTACATGGAGATGTAATTGGGTATAATTAGTTTGAAAAACTTTTGGGTGCTGATAACAAGGACCGTCTTTATCTCATTTCCTCACAACTCAACGGCCATCCAAGTGGATTTAATTCCTCACATACAGCGGATCATACTTCAAGACTTGTATGAAATTCGACATTCAATTAAAAGTTGGAAAGTTGAAAGTAAAAGAAAGTTTTGGAAATTTCCATGGGTTGTTCGACATTTGCTGACTTCATTGACGTATTCTCATTGCGTCAATTGATGACAATGTTTTGGCCAATGTGAGTCTCCGACTCCATTAATGGCTCCTTCCTCCTGGAGGTCTGTTTTGGAAGAACCATTAAATGGAAATCGAGTTCTCTCCGTCGGGTTCAATTGGCGGAGAGAAATATATGCAAAGTGGGGATTTGGACCGTGAAAGGAAAGTCGGTGAAGGTGAGGTAATTTAATAAGATGTAATTTCTCCATCCTGGCGGCATAATGAGATCGTTATTCCTCTTAAACGTCTTTTATGTCTCTTGGGACTGTTGGATTCCAGGTGGCTCCTGTCCAGGTGGAGGGAATCCTCCTCGGGAGATCCTCATTACGCCCATATAGGGAAAAGATCAATAAGAGATGGGGAAGTGGCAGGTTTCCCCCTCCGCTCCCGGAACATCTCTCTCCGCCTCCCAATCAATTCGCATGGAGATTAAAGGTCCTCCAACTCAATTACATTCCTCTTTGTTAAATGGAAGTTGGGGGGCGGGGCGGGAGCTAATTGAATGTCGCACATCTCTTCACCTTCATTACTCTTCCGGGCTCTTAAGCTGTCCGACGCCCTGCGTGCGAGCTCTCTGACCTTTTAATTACCGCTCTTCAATCATTTCATTACGCCCTGCTCGCGGCTAATGAGCCCATGAATAGTTATGAAGGCGTGTGGGACGCTGGGGGCAACCCCTGACCTCCGGAACCTGCGTGGGAAAGTGTTAACTAATGGCCTTCTTTCCGGATCGATTGGGTGGAGGTGAGGGAAGTTGGCTTAATTACGGGATGTTCGGGGGAAAGGTCAAGTCGGGGAAGAGGCATCGATCAAGATCAGTCTCCCCATTTATCCTCCCTGATTGACGCCTCTCTTCCAAGGTGGATTGTTGGGCTAAACAACCCAAATTAATCAAATTCAACCCTGGGAAGAATGGAGGCGAAGAAAGGAGCCACTTCGAGGGCCGGTAATGAAATAAGTGTCCATTCAACTTTCCCCAACTATTTTATTATGGGAGGCATTGGGCAAAGTCCCGCGGGAGTCGGAGAGAAATGATCAAGACGGAGGATAAGGAAGGCGAAATGAAACATAAAGTGGGAGAGTTCTTTATCTCAATAATCACACAACGTCCTCTCAATCCAGACGCTCCCATATACCCACCAGAGCAATTTAGCAATACGCCCGAGGACTGCTCCCCATAACCACCATGCTTTTACAATTGGAGTGCAATTACTATTCAAAATAATAATTACTTTGGTTGCCAGGACACCAGGGCTGGATATAGCCTCCCTGGTATTTACCACTGACATTAACCCAACTTGTCCGTGGATGAAAGGGAACTTCCATGTCATAACAATGTCATTTTAGTCCGCAAGTCGCTCGGCCTTTCCAAAAAATTCCCAGAACCCTCGGTATTATTTATATAAAAGAGATTCTTCTCCGGTTATGCACAAACATTTGGTCCTATATGACTTGTGTTATTACAGACGGCTCTCAACCGAAGTAGTAAGGAAATTGATAGGTCTGGTAATAGGACACCATATATACTTACATACTAACTTACTTATATAACCTTTCCAGATTTGGGATCTTAGGATTGTATACATATACATACTTGGGAAAAACTTTCTTTGAATTTCCTATCCTGGATCAAATAGGATGAGATGGGGGAAGTGGTGTATTTACGACGTGGGACGTTCTCAAGTTTCAAAATCAATTCCACCTCAATTTACCCCATTACGTGATTCTATTTATTGACCTCCTTCTTTCCAAATCCGCCTTGGCCCAATTCATGTTGGATTAAAAAATTAGTAGTTTAATTCTTCCCTTGGATAGGACAACGTAACTACATAGTAAACCACTCAAAATAAATTCATTTATTCATCCATTATAATTATAATGGGGGAACGTAATTTGCTGTGAAAAAGGTTCATTGAAAAGGGTAATGGGGGATCCTCTGATGCGTCCCGATGTAGAACCTGACTCTTCGGGGAACCGTAGTTATTGACAGACGCCATGGGTTGACTCGGCTCTAAATTGAGTAATTAGCCATGATTGGTTAATGCAAGGGGGGACAGAGAAATGGGAGAGGAAATGAAAAGGGAAAATGTTTATGAAAATACGGCCCAAAGGGAAATTTGATTTCAAATCCCAAATCTTCACTGAGATCACGGTCGGAGGAGGATGGAAAAAAAGAGGTGGAGGTTGGGTCCATTTCCGCTCGAGATCAAATGAAGAGAAACCACGGAGCGATTTGCCTCCAATCTCCTCCTTTCCCCATTTAGTCCCGGAGATTGGCGGTGAAGGGAGGTTCGCCATTTGCCCTTTTTCAGCATTCATCTTCATCTCCGCAGCCGAGAGATGAAAAATGACAGGTTGCTTTGGATTTTCCCACAGAGGCTCATAAAGAGACTTAATTGCATATGATTAGTTTAAGTCTCGTCGGGAAGAAGAGATCGATAAATGTGAGTGTAATTGGGGTCCCACCGCCCCTCGAAACTCAAAACGACGGGAAAGAAAGGGCGGGATAATGAGATTAAAACCCGGAACTTTTAACAGATTTAATCCGACTAGCGGGAAAAGTTTAAATCAGACCTGGTCGAAGGTCATCCTATTTCTCAATAGTGTAAAAAGGAGTAAATTGCACACAAACAGACATATTATTAGGTGAACTTGTGTGAACCTTTCTTAAACCTATTTACCTATTCATGTGTCCTCCCAAACTTTCTTCCATTCATGGACAAACTTGGATTCATTGAAGGATATGGGGTATTACATAAAATCTAATTCTTATTATATATAAAGCATCTATATATGACTTCCCGAAGCCCGTGAAAAACTACGTTCATTGACGTACGACTCAATGGATTACCAAGTATAGAAAACATTAAATAAATAATTGTACTCACAGCGCCTTTCACCAAAGAAGCCAATGGATTACCATTGACAAGATCCAACCACTATTTGGATCCAACATTTATCTCACAATAAACCAACCGGGACGAGTTCGTCAACAACGAGGAGTTTTATTCATTAAAATCCTTTTTTAAAATTTCATAACAGGAATAATCTCAAACTTTCTATTAAGTGATTGAGCTATAAATTAGTTTTGATTGTGGATTTACTTTTACGTGTTCATTGGAAGATATTTGGCTCAAATAGGTCAACAGTGTCCTTTGGCATAAAGGTGAGAAGGAAATTAATTGGTATAAGAGAGAGGATTAGAGTTGATTGGATTTCGAGCCCCATCGGATTGTTTGGTCTTCAAGGATTTTCCTTCCAAATTCTTCGTGAAGGGTTGGAAAAGTCCTTTTGTTCCGCCCTTTAATGTGCTTTTGTCGAGGAGGCGGCGTCGGGATTTCATCCTTGTTTCTAATCACATTCCACTCTTGGACCGCTAATTGGCTCCCCGACGCTTCTCGCCCATCTACAAAAATCAATGAAAATTTATTAAAAATATCCTCAATAAAATGAGAATTTAATCTAAAAACGTGAATTAAAATTATTAATAAATTTATATTAGTTATTAAATATTTCCAAATTAATTAAGAATTGACCATTGGAATTGTGGGTTTCTTTAGAGAGCTCGTCGAGTTGTCGTTGGAGTTCGGCCGCCATGAGCTTGACGTAGTCATAAGAAGCACAGGCCAGGGCCTTCATCCAACTCTCCATGACTTCATGAGACTCGGCACTGAGGACATATGACCGGGAAGGGAAGACGATCTTGAAGCAAAAGTGTTCGTCCACCTCGGTCTCGCCCAGTTCGATGCGACTGCCTTCGAGGATGAGGACGCCCAAGGGTTCGCGGTCGTTTTTCTTCTCAAAGTAAAAGAGGAGATTGCCCTTAAGGATGAACCATTTCTTATTGAAGCTCTTGTGCCCTTCTCCGCGCTTGTTCAGATAGCCCTCCTTGTCCACTTGAGTCCCCGAGGTGGCAAAAACTGCCAAATTCTTCTCATTTATCTTCATCACTTCCAAGGAGTCGGGAGATGAGATCAGAGGGTCATTTTTCTTAAACGTCCATTCAACTCATCTGAAGGAATCAAAGATGACAAATTTATCTTTTTACAACTTTCATATACCTTCAATAACCATCAATTACTCCCACAATCAAGGAGAAACAATCAATAATTAATAGTCAAGGAGTTGGATTAATATTTCAAAACCCCACAATAACCATAAATAAAAAATTAAAATGTAATTTGGATTTTTGGAGGTTTATACATTTAATCAAATTATTAGATTTTTAATGGGAATATAATCTACTTACATATTTGTACTTAAGTAGAATTACCAATTAAAATTAATCGGAAAAAATATCTGAATTTAAATGTTTAAATTTTAATTTGCTATTTTAATTTTAAATCGCTTACAAATAAACATAAAATAAAAGAGAGCTTATATCAATTAATGTTCAAATAATACCAAATATTATTGACAAAATAAATAATTTTTAAACAACTTGAGTAAATTGTAAAATGTAAATTGTATAGAAAATATTGCCTTACAAATTCCAAGAAGTCCAATGAACGAAAACTGTCTTAAGAATAACTAAAAGTCTAACTAGATAAATAGTATTTAACAATTTAACTTCAATAGACCTATTTTTATATATTTATAATTTATTGTCAGGTAATTTAATGACCGTTGAAGGGCGAAGAACACTCCCCTGATTACTAACAGGGTCTCAAATGTGTCATATTAACTTTAAACCTATGGAAGATATAAAAATAAAAGTTTAATATTTAATAAATTTTATTGCTCAATTTCTATTGACACATTTAACAAATAACAACAATTAATTTAGACATTTAGAAACCGAATGTTTTGAATGGGGAAAGTTGAATGAGGCCGCGGTTGAGGATTTCATTTAACCGTATGAAAGAAATTCTCTTCTCAGCGAAACAAAACCTTAATAAATGTTTATTAATTATTTGTTAAATATTGAATTGGTAATTGACATTACCAATTGATATATATTTTGTGTCAACAATTATAATTACTAAATTTAGTTTAACAAGAAAACTATAAAAATTAAACCTAGATATAAACATTAAATACAAATACCGTAGTGTATTGATAAAATCATACCATAAATGGGTTTTATTCGAAAGGTATACATAAATTTTATTAGATCGCAATTAAATGTATATGAATTGAACGCAATTTATCTATTTATATTAACATTTCCCTCAACTCTTTTAAAGAGCATTCTTTGAATTTGCACAGTAAGGTATAATAATGATTATTTGTATTATGCTTATGAACGGGTTTGAGGTAAATAGACCGCTGAGCCCTCTTATGAAATAAATTAAAATTTATTCGAAATTCTCTTTATTTAATATAAAATATAACTCTTGATTGGAACGTAGGTACAATATAACAAACTTCAAAAACATCTTAAAGAATTTAAACCTAAATTATGATAATATATTATTAATATTTCTTTGGAATTCTAAAACATACTTACTAAATTGCACTCATAGATCTTATTGCCAAATTCTTCAACAATACCGAAATACAAACTTATATAATATATATATATATATATATATATATATATATCAAAAGTGAACAAATAAGAAATTATTGAGCCTGTAATTTACAAATGAAAATGATTGTAGATTATTTTTTATTTATGTCATCTTATTGATCTTCGAGCTTGACATAATTTGCCAATTTACCATTTACAAATATTACGAAATAACGTCATTCTAATGTTAAATGAATCTTATCATCTGAGACAAAAAGATTCATTCACATCTTTATGCATATCCATACATCCACTACTACGCAGTTATCTAACCTAAACCTAATTATTTATAATGTGATTTTTACAGTACTTACTTAAATATAATTAAATATGAAAACAGCTAGCTACAAATATTACATACGTATACATACTCTACATGTACTATTCTCATTGTGTTCATTGCAAATACTAAGGGATTTTTTTTAGAAAAATAGAACTGACATTGCTTGGGCCTATATTATACAATATAACAATAATAAATACATATATTACATAAAATGGTAATTGCACACAAAGTTAAGTCCGATCAATTAAAACTTCCCATTAAGAGAGCTTTAAAAGATGAGTAGTGTATTTAGAAGCAGTTTGAGATTTAGGTCAACAAGAAGTATCCATAAAAGTAAATCTGGCGTAATAAACAGTTTTATCCTTTAAATTAATGATATTTTAAATGGTCTTAATTATAATTATTATGGCAAATACATAGGACAATATAAATTATCATGTCATGTTTAAGGTATTAGATATATTAATATAACATTTTTACTAATATATACATATGATTATTGAGATTCGACATTAAAGATTACTTTTTGGCTAACATATTAGTACAAATATTTACAAATTTAAAATACAGAAATTTAAAAGTTAAATGAGTTTTTTTTGCAATCTTGTTCAATTTGAGTGGTTTAGTAGGGAAGAGGGTCTTTCAAATAAGCTTGCTTCTTCAGTTCATACTTCAAACATTTCCCCCACCAAGTTCTTTTTGTGCAGGATTTCTCGGGTTTGAGGAAGAAGCATTTGCTCTGAACAATGTTGAAGTACAATTTACCAACAAAATTCGCCGCCCCGGAATTGGTCATCTTCAAACAGGAGCGAAACCTGGAATTTCAATTTCATTTTATAAAACATGTGAAATTATTTTCATATACTTAGATTAAATTATCTATGTATAATACAGGGAGGCCATAAGCATCTTTCTTTTTTTTAATCAGCTCGTATCTCTTTTAATCTTTAATCAATTTTTCTAACATTTGGCAATGGTAATGCT